>CM029360.1:15503160-15677257 GCA_017140985.1 Hormaphis cornu
CTGTAACTTTGAAACTCTCGAAGGACTCACCAGGACGCGTGCACGCTGGACAAACCGAGCTCGCGTTTTTTTCCTCCAGTAATCGGAGTACTCGCCGGCAAGGTCGCGACGTCTCGTTAAATGAAAAAAATTAATACAAAGATTTTACGACCGAACATTTTAATGTCCGTTAAAGATGGCATCGTCTTAACGTGCGTTATGGCCGTCGGAATATGGATATTGTATAGTAATGTTGTACATATATTTAAACACGACGAAACCCGCGGAACACCCGCGTGTTATGGTCACCACAATACACCATAATACGCATTCCGGTACGCACAGTTCGAGCATAATATCACGTGCTCTCTTCTCTTTTTTTTCGGAAACACGGCGATTCGTTTAGCACGATAATAACAATAAGACGGGTTCGCGGGGGTCGACGGAAACGGAAAAAATAAAAAAATAGTACCCATACAAATCTGGATGGATCGCGATCGTTCGAGGCCGAAACACGTCGGCAATAAAGTGACAATTAACGATATGGGAAAAATATGACGATACGCAGTGAAATTATTTCGTGCGAAAAAAATAAATAAAAAATACGATTATACTCACTGCAGGTGGATTGTGACAATACGATACACGTCGCCATCCGTAAACGACACATTTCACACCGAATCGTAAATAGTAATGTCGAAAACGCATTTTTTTTTAATCGGGATTCCTACTAATCGTCGGTTAACGTCACAACGTGCGGCCATCGAATTAAAATCGCATCGAACGGCGAATCAGTGTAACGTCGGCCGCGCGAACGATAATCGCGATAATTTCGTAGAGACGACCGCAGCTTGGTATTATCGTCCCGTTCGACATGGACCTGCCGGTTCGCGTGCAGAGAGAGCTGCTGGTGTGCTACGACGTGGGCAATCTCGACAGGATTTCCGGGCGCCGGGCGGCCGCGATCCTGAACGTTTCCCTGCCGACGCTCAGAACGCTGTTGAAAAACCGTGAAACGATCGACGCGAGATCCGAGCGGTTCCCGTTCGCAGCGACGACGAAAGGTACCTCCTATGCAGCAGAGATAACGTAAAACTAACGCCACGTTACATTAAATTGCACCGCACCAGTCCCGTACACAACGCGCTGTTGTTTTAACGTTGTTTGAACTCGTACCAGACGTGTTTGTTTCCAAGAAACTCGGAAACGTTTTAAATCGGTCGATCCAACAGGGAACGTTCGACTAAACCTTTCCCCGTCAGTCGCGACGTTTCACTCGCGCCGATATAACACGATATTGATGAGATTCGGAAGACTGATACGAAACCATCTTAAACCGTCGTTCTCGCGAATTCCCGCTTTTTCATTTATTCGCTTTTAGTTTTTCTCGAATTTCGTTTGTCACGGTGCAGAATAAAAAAACAATGGTCGTTTTCGAGATACAGTTTTCCAAAACCTTACCGCGTCGTTCGGTGCAGCAAGGAGAACGTTCGTGCGAGATCGTTTTTTAAGCTCTCCGACGAGTGTCCCGCGGTAACCAGGTTATCAATCGATTTCCGTGTACGATTCATTGTTTCCCCGCGTGTTTCAACTGTTCCGGTATGGGGGGAACTCGGGTTTTTTTTTTTTGCCGTTTCGATAAAGCAGACTTTTTCGTGTTCTCGTCGATCAGCGCAGCCGGGACACCGTGCGGCCACGTTCGACGGCTACGGCGCCGAGGACGTGTACGGTCTGGTGGAGACGGGCCTGTACGACGAGGCGCCCGGGCCGGCGACCGCGGGCCGCGGGCCACTGTGCACCGTGCTGTTCGTCACCAACCTGACGGGGACGGACAAGAAGCGTCCGGTGGTGCGGGCCGCGGCGGCGGCTGGACGGACGCTCGTGGACGACGCGGGATCGTTGCGCCGCGGCCGGTGGGCGGCCGGCGACTACGCGACTTTTCTGCGCGAATGGGACGGACAGCTGCAGGCCGCGAGACGAGCGGTCCTGTTGATACTGGACAACCGCTCGGCGCGTCCGACGGTCCCGTTGCGAAACATCGAGATCAGGTACGTACACTGCGTGTTGAAATCGGTTTGTCGCGTTTGAAAATGTACGCGGGGCTGACGTTGAAACAAAAACGATCGAGAGCAAACACTGTACAACATTGTATAACACGCTTGTGGAGGAGACGACAAGCCCTTGTGTCCAATGACCGTGTAACTACGCCGTTACTATACCGTAACGCTATATATACGTAGCGACACCGCGTTGCGAGCGATTCGCTAGCTTATTGAAAAAAGTCTAGTTTTTTTTATACGTATAAAAATGGCACCACGGGGAGAACGTGACGGGATGTTTCCCGTACGTATTGCGCGACGAACGTCGACGCTTTGGGACGAGATTGAAACCGTTTGTTGAATCACAAAACGACAGACGGTTCCGAAAACGGACTTTGCGGTGCGTGCCCGTGGCGTCGACAACGACGGGTCAAACAATACGTACATATAGTGAAATCGAATGTGGCCCGTCCGCAGTTTTCGCAGTGTCTCTTGCGAATGATACGATCGGACTGCAGGGCCCCGATACTTTTACCGCGGCGGTAAAAACGTTGTTATGTTCTTTTGTACAGGCGTTTGCCGGAGAGCTGCACCGTACATCCGCTGGGCCTGTGCATCGCTCGCGAGAACACGCGAAAGTTACGAGAGAGCATCCGAACCCCGGCGAACCGACCGCGGCGACGGGAACAGCGACGTCGCGACGTTGTCGGAGTATCTGGACGCGCTGGCCGACGCGTGGGATGCGGCGATTACGCCCGCGGTCATCCGGAACTGTTTTCGGGCCATCGGACTCCTGAAGACCGAAGACGATCGCGTCGGTTCGGACTCGGCACGTCGGGCGGACAGGCGACGACGACGACGACAACGACGGCCGACGGCGTATCGCGACTTCGGTAACAGCGCAGAGAGCGCGTTTCAAAACGCGAACCTTCAGCAGTATTGAATCACTGGGAGGACATTTTCGGGGTGTGACCCTCGGGGACGTCGTTCGAAAACTTCAAACGAATGAAATATTTCGCCGTTAAAATTAAAAAAACTCTCATTTTGTGTACAGTAGAAACGAACGTTACAAGTTGTTGTAAGTTTGTGCATTATCAAAGACAAACCAAAGTCGTTTATCACTATCTTCTTATCGAACTATGACGGAACAATAAAGTTATTACAAAATAAATAAATCGTATTAGATTTTAATCGGTCGATCCTTAAAATGAAGTATCGATCGGTCGGCGTACCTTCGAATCCTAAGTTCGAGCGTTGTTCAATCATTTAATATTTCACGATACCTACACAACTCGCAACTAAACAACTAGCAACGTATGTAGAACGCGTTCATCAATGTCGGTAAGAAATACACACAAGTGTTTAAGAAACTGTTGATTAAACGCGTGAATTATGTAAACGATTACAACGTGACGATCGAGTGTTAACTGCACATTCGTGTGTAGGTAAAATCCACAGCGAACCGATCGAAAATATTTGAAATCAATCGGAGCTGTTCTATAGAATTTCTTCCCGGCCAAGCACACGGTCCGCACCGACGACGTCGTAAATATACGACCCGTCGCCATTAGCGCGGTTTCGTCGGGAAATTTACTAAAAAACGTCCGTCGTGCCAGCGAGTCTTTTGTGCTGCCAGGTGAATTCGGTAGCCGTCCGGAAAGTCGGGTCGATTACACAAAATCGCGCGCACGATATTATGTTATTAAATACGTGCGCACTGCGACGAGCACGTAAATCCGATATGAATATAATGAAAAGATATATATAATGTGTACACGCCTCGTACGCTCATATCGAACGACCGCGACGACGACGACGACGTTGATCCCGTTAAAACCTATAGGTCGAATAAAAAATCACACACACGCGCGCTATCCTATACGGTTTTTTTTTTTTTTTATTCATCTATGTTGAAATTCATTAACCGACTGGTTTTGCGTTTTCGGACGATCGCGCTACGTTTTTTTATACCTCTACTACCGAAATACCTATGTTATAATAATATTCTTTCTCGCGTGAAACGTCTCCGGCGGAATGTCGGGCTTCGCGCGGGCCTCCGGCGGGAACGTAATAACGATAATTGAACGCGCGCAGTCAAAGCCGCGGCAGATAACGGCAGCGAACGCTACAAAACGAACCGAATAAATATATATATAAATATAATAATATAATATAATATAATATAAATATAAATATAAATAAATAATAAATATATATAAATATAATAATATAAATATAATATAATATAATATATAAATATCACGCGGTGTGAATTTCGGTAGTTTTTTTTTCGGGGGGAAATTTCTAAAATTTTAATTTCATTATATCGTGTAACGGCGACCCTATGTTATATATACACAGATGTAAACGGGGGGGAAATTCGTTTTTAATATTTTTTTTTCACCCTCGAATTTCGCGGCATCACGACGAGAAATTCGTGACGTTTAACAAAAAAAAAGATATCGTAGTATTATTGCGACAGTCGTTGTACCAGCCCCGCGTCTAAACCGTACGAATCGTATATTGTTATTATACCGCTCGGTTCAATAATATGGGAGATACGCGTTATTTAATTAGTTTTGGTCGAAGAATAGCAGTAGCAGTAATCTCCGCGTGAACATCTAAGAATGGGTTTTTTTTATTTTTTCTGTTTATCCGCGGGCCGTCTACTCGCTCGAAAGTGATTGAACACGCGGTAAACGGACATGGTATAAACTATCAAACGATTAACACGAAACGACCACCGCGTACTACGACTTTAGGTACTTAAAAAAGGGTGATTGAAAATCCGTGACGTTAGGTTCGTAACGAGCTAATTTCACTCACGTATCATAAAACTAAGTTTTTTTTCATACCGAAAAAATAAAAATAAAACGGATAATGCGAAGAGTGTGATGAACGTGTTGTGTCCTACGTTATGTCGCACACGCCGCAGACGTAATAACGCCGCGGACTGCGAAATTCGGCATTGTCCGGGACAGAAGAAAAATTTTTTCTAGTCAAATAATTTGTTTGTTCCGTAATTTTGTTTTTCGGAACGAAAAAGCGTGTTTTCAATTTTCACGCGATAAAATTACATTCGAATCGGTGGTTTTGACACAACTACGAGTGTGCGCACAGCGTCAACAATGACTACTGACCAGAACGTGCGAAAATCTTCAACGCAGTGTATAAAATCTGTAGAACGTGTGTGTTCAGCTCAAACGTATTCGGCGCGTTCTCATCGTTGTTTCCACGTTTATTCGAACGAATCGAAAAATATTAAAACGGCTAAGCGATGGACGCTATAACACCATCTCATCGGTATATTATGTACTGAGTAAACATTTTTTTGCATCAGAACGCTACGTTTCGCTTTATAGTTTTTACGAGAGTTTTGTTCGGCCGACTATATCGACACATCGTTTATTATAATGCTGCTGCAGGTACAATCCATACGTTTGAATTAAACGTACGTTCTAATTATTATTATTATTTTCCTTCGGTCGACGAAATCTGCATACGGTCTTATATCGGTATTATAATACGGCAGCAGTAGGCTCAGAAATTAACATTGAATAATGCAGATGAGGACATTAAAAATTTAAATATTACAAACACTATATATATACAATATACCTAATATTGTTAGGTTTTTTTTTTTCTCTCTCCGACATAGCTGTTGACATTTCAACGCTGTTTCAACACGTATAATAATAATCACGGTATTAAAATTCAAAGACGGTTTCCAAACACAATTAGTGACCGCTGACCACTATGTTGATATGTTGATATGAATTTAGCAAACTTCAAAAATTTATTAAGATATAACATCACGATAATATGCTAATGAGGAGCCGAGATTTTCTCACAGTAATGTGTTATGATAAAACAAAAATTCGTTCTTAAAAAAAAAGTTAAAAAAAATAGTTGGTATTTTTTACGCCTATTTCCGTTCAAAGTTTTTTAGGTTTTCTACACTGTAAACGATAAATTCGAAAATTTTATCTTTTCTGTGTATTATTATTATCCTCTATTTTTTGAGTTACAAATTCTGTTCGATAAGATCGCTGTTGTTTTTATCAATGTGTACCTAAGTGTTTTGATAGTTAAGTACCAAAAACCAAAACATATTTTACACATGCTACAGCAAACCCATTTTTCACCCTATTCCAGCTGTGATAATTTAGTTTACGAAATGTTTTTGTTTTTAGAGTGATTTTGTTTTGATAAAAAAAAATAATAGTTTTATATGGTGTTGTGTCTTATTATTCAGTGACTTTATGTAATTTTGGTTTGTACTTTTTCATTATACGTTTGAAATACATCGGTTATGATTATTCGTGAATTTAATTACAATACAAAATACGAATAATTTTATTTTTATTTGATTTAATTTGATTTTTTAATACCAATAAGTAGCATTTTATATCATGTACACGCTTTCATAAACTATACACTGGGCGAGTGTTTTCGAAATTTTTAAATGCTGAAAGCCAATTTTGTTTTATGCAATAACAAAAGTAAGTTTTTCAATCCGAAATGATAAAATCGTGTTATAGTCAAGAGTTTTTTTGAAAAATAAGTCGCCGACAGTTTTGCCAAATTTTCACATTAAACGACTAAATTCGCAATCGACGAACGATTTTTAAAATGTGGTGCCTATTCACAAATGACGCTGTAGGTGTAAATTCTTCTATTTTGTACTTAATGTACTTCGTATTTTCTAGTGAATTTCAAAGCTCTATATTTAGCTTGAATTTCTTCGAAATATGTCGAGATTCGTAAAAGACGTGTATTTTACTTATGTAAACACGGTATTTAAAATACCATCAACCCTTAGAATTTAAAAAATATTTTAGCACAGCTCTAAGGCCCCCGATACGGTCTAACAATAAGAAACTGAGAAAACTATTTTAATTGTATTTTACTATTTCCTTCTTGGAACTTCTTACAATAGTTCTTCGCTTCTTCTTTCAACTTTTTACCCTCTACACTCCTATTTACTTCTTTTAAGTTTGAGTGGTGCCGATTAGAGTTTAGACACGAAATCCAACAATCGACTTGCGTTCGGTGTATTTTAATGCGTAACTAGTTGTTACTATGCGATAATGCAATCATTCTATCGTATGGCTGTCGTAACATCGCGTTATTATTATTTTGGACGTAATCACAATA
This sequence comes from Hormaphis cornu, assembly GCA_017140985.1. NCBI lineage: Eukaryota > Metazoa > Arthropoda > Insecta > Hemiptera > Hormaphididae > Hormaphis > Hormaphis cornu. The sequence goes on from CM029360.1 coordinate 15,510,336, forward strand.
ATGCAAGCATATTACAAGGTTTTAAAGCGAAGAATTGAACGGCGAGAATACAGTATGTTATTATAAATTTGTTATGATTCCGAAAACTCTTAATTCGCCACGTTCACGTCGGAATAATAAGTAGACTGTAGGATGGGAACGAATCATCGGTCCGTCTACGATACTCGCGAGCGTCGTACCTATAATATTAGTCGGTACAAACAGCCTGGAATAATATTAAATATACCCATACGCACAGTTTAATATTTTTTAATAACAGTAATACGTTTTTAATCTAACGAAAAGTAGTAGTTACCTACTATTATTACATATTGTACCGTGTGGGCGAAAATTTTAGGATCACCAAAATATTTATATACACGTCATCATCTTTAGATGTTTGGTAAAATTTTAATACGAAATGAATTCACACACTTGCGTTGTGTCATAATCTTAAGTCTTATAATTTGTTTTCGTGAAGACCAAAGGAATTACTCAAACAGACATTTAACAGAAGCGGATGAAAATAATAGAATATACATTAATATCCACCGTTGTTCAGGGAAATTGAGCGTAAGGAATTTTCGGTGTGTAATTTTATTGCGTAAAACATTCGAATGAAAATATAATATCTAAAATCATAGAGAGTGGTGAAATATTATAAACATTTGTACTTATCAATATTATTATAGGCTTCTTTAGGGTTTTGAATATATATCACTTTGCGTCTACACCGTTTCGTTGTCGATCTCGCACCTATACTTGGACATTGACGTTGTTAAAAATAATTCAAAACAAATAATAATGTTTAAAATATGAATTTCTTCGGTATTGGTGAAAATTATTGTACTAACGTTTATGGCTTTGACCATGTGTGCATGTTATTATCTTTGTGGCAGGGTGGTCGATGTTGAATCGGGATCATGGACGATTTGAGGACGGATAGTGTGAATTAGTGTGCAATCATAAGCGATGTTGAGTTATGGCCAAAAACGCATAACAACAAAAACAAATAATTTCCGCGTTAAAACGTCTTGGTGAACAAAAAAAAAATGTTTCACCCGAAAAAACCAGTTGTTTGGACCGTATTAAAATTTCGAAATTCTAATAAACAAAAGTTTTATGAACCAGTAACGGCGAAAATTAACGAAATTCTGTAAGCCACTCGAACATCGATCGTTCCGTTTCCACGTTAGCCCGTCCCGAGTGATCACTGGAGTATTTTCAATGATTTTATTAGTTCGACTAAATTAAAAATTATTAAAAATTCGTTAAAAGTGCCGTCTCGAACCGTTCAATCGCGTGCATTTTGAGACGAACGAACCCAATTTTTATCGAGTGGGTCGACAGTGAGCGACGGAAGGAACAGTATTAGTGTTGAGAAAGTTTTTTGCGGAAAGTAGCGAATGCCGCGAAAATATCGGATTCGTGCAAACGCCATATCTGTTTCGGCGTGGAAGTCTTCTTCTTCTTAGACGCGACACAGAACTCGCGTTTCGTCACGTTTCTGGAAAAACGTTTACGACACGTGTATTCTGTTTTTTGTCGGGGACGTTCGTTTGAATTTTGACGCCGCCGGTTATTATTTATGTAAATCCGCGTTCGAGATGTCGGACGAGAGCGCGATAATACATTGCGTTTGAACGCGTTTATAGAACGGAGCTTTCCAGGCGAGTCGGTTGACAGAATCGGTTTGATTTATATCGCGCGGTATTTATCATACATACTATACGTACGTACGTTGGTGTAATTGCAGCGGCGTGCGATAATAACGTGCATTTATTATTGCACACATTATGCACACAAGAAGCGAGTGCATAACACTGTCGCGTGGCGCGCATAACTTGCCATAACCTTAAGTCGAAAATATATCGCCGTTTACAAAAAAAAAATTTTAAAAAAGACTGAACGTGTGGGCGGGTGGATACGTCGTATTCTGACCACGCGGTAGACCGGCGTGTTTGTTATTACTACACGTCGTTTTCTGCCACTACACACACACACACAGCACGCGATCAACCAGTGCCGAATTACACTTTAGGCAAAATTTGCCTGAGGACCCCGTGACAGAAAAAAAAATTAAATGCTTCAAGCTAATAAACAATATTATACAAGCACCGTCAGATTTTTCGAACAAATATTCCGCGCGTGTTTATCCACGACACGAGAACCATTAGAAAAACGGTAAAGGGGCCGCAAGATTTGAATATTGCCTAATGGCCTCCGAAAACTGACTGGACCGAGTAATGGGTGTTCTAGAAATAACGGCGACCCCGGTCCCGAGTCCCTGCAGAAGTCTGTAAAGCTTGCCCGCCCTCCGAATTCATGACAATAATCGTACGTTTGAAACGTCCTGAACGTTTTTACTCGCATAAAACTCCATCCAGAACGTCAAAGTGTCCGAAGCGATATCAAAATATCCAAAATGTGATAGGAAGTAAATTCAGTCCCTAAATGTTTCTCAGTTACGGGCGTTTTACTTACACGCAATAAAACATATTATAACCGGTCGTTAGTGTCTTATCTAATTTCTTGATTATAATTCTTGATTACCTATGTTTGTTGTTTAACGTGTTACCTATAGTAGATACGTAACCGGATTTCGATGCGATTTTACTGCACGTGCAGTAAAAGAACGTTAAAGAATTCTGTTGAAAATGAGAATGAAAAATATTTTTGAATCCGTTAGGCTCGTATAAAACTCGAAGACATTTCGTTGAATAATGCCGACATTCTTTAAGCGAGAATAATAATTACAAACTGATACCTAAACGCACTGTACACAATGTACAATATATGTATTTACTGCGTAGAAGGAATTCGATTAATTAGCAACGCGATGTAATGGACAATGAGACGTAAGTTGTAATGGATAAATAAGCTGTCTTTGAGTTAATGGCTGAGAATAAAACTAATTGAACAACAAACGCTGGGTTTGTATAAGGTTGATTGCTTCTCTTCATAATCGTGTACAACACTGAAGTTTAGTTATTTTATTTGTAGTACCTAAATTACCTTGAACTTACCATAATTTTTTTGTATTAAAATTTCTTCAAAGTACATTCGAGCACACAGTCATCGATTTTCAAAACTTTTTGTAGAAAAATGAATTTTTAATTGAATAAAAACCACAAAGAAAATGAAAATTTTTAAAAATTTTAATGTTTTACGCTAAAACTTTTTAAATCAATTGAAACGTAGATCCAACTTGTGTTTTACCGATTCAAATATTGTGTAAAAGTTTCGCCCAGTTCCGTCGTCTATTATTTTGGTAGTCAAAAAACTAAATCGATTATGTCCGAAAACACGTTAGATGTAATTTTTAACGTTTTTCATTAAATTTCACTTGTTTTTATTTTTTTTTGTAATTTTTTCAATGATTTTGAGACCCCTCTAAAAATACCATCAGTAGACTCTTCTTTACAGGTACTGACTTTGAACGTCGGAGCGTTCCTTCTGTACGAAAACTTCATTACAAAACTTTAAATTTTCAAACTTTTCGCCGTGAAATTCTCCGAAATTCCAAATTTTTTTTTTTTTTATTTTGGTTTTAACTCGAAAAATATGCGAAATTTCAAAAATAACCGATCCACCACCGGAGTCCATACGCATACAAGGTACACTTACACTTTGTAATTTCTTATCTATCCGAAAGGCTGTTGACGGAAAAAACAAGACGACGTGCGCTTAACCGCGTGGACAATTCGTAATATTCGAGCGGGTGGATGCGCGCCTACAATACGTAGAACCCGGAAAGATTTCGAAATACGCATTAGTGCGTATGATAATCATTGACGTTTAACACCTTGCACACCGATCGTCGTCGAAACGGACAAATAAAAAGTCACCCATAACGGGTACTGACGATTTGTTTTACAGTCGGTTGAACATATTATTATTATTGTGACGAACAACTGACCCAACGAAAATCGAAAAAATAAAAATCGAAACAACTCGTTCGTGATGAACCGCGTGTTTTCAAACGACAGAATAACATCATATTTACGATTTTCAACCGTATCTGCTGCGTTCGGTGCTTTGCAGCCATAAATAATAATAATAAAAAAAAAAGCCGGTATCGCCGCTATCTAGGTCGCGCGGCCAGCTTGACGGGGTGGCGACTACGCTTTGAGCGGGTCGCTGGTTCGGAAGTTGCGCTTCAAACGTCAGCAGGCAACGATAAATCATTGCATTCGAAAAAACGGTTCTGAGCAAACTCAAGAACTGGTAAACATTTAGAGAATTTCCATGTAATTTGTTCAAAAATTTTCAAAATCGCTCGAAACTTTTATCACGCCCGTATCTCGCGTTAATTTAATACTATGTGTGTAAAAGTCTCGGCTCGTTCCGATCGATGGTTTTGGATGTGGCCAAAAAAAAAAAAGCTAAACCGATACGTGTAAAACGCACGTCGTACAGTTGTTTCGTACGTGTTTCTCCGTAGCGTTCTTTTCGCGCTTTTGAATTTCCCTCAAAGCGCGCCGTCATGGTCCGTCGACCTTTCGCTTGAGGAGGTACTGACACAATCGGATCATTTTTTACCAGGCGTAGTATACCCTTAGAGTCGTTCACGGGGAAAAAAAAGCAATACTTTCGCTCGGAATTAAAAACACCATATTATACGGAAAATAAAATTGTATCCAGTCGCGAACGCAACGGATAGTACACGATATTATATTGTCCAGTATTGTTATTATTTTTTTTTACGACAACGCACGTCAAGTCACGTCCGTGCGCTGTGTACGCCAGACACGACTGATATGTATAATGTAATGGATTTTTTTTTTTTTTAGGAGCTGTCTTTATAATGCGGTGTTAATTATTAATGTTAAACAACGTTCGGACGAGTGGTAAAAAAAAAAAAAAAAATTAAAAATCAGTATCTCGTCGTGGCCGGTTAATTGAAGTTGAAGTGTGAACGTTTCATAAAAAACGACGACGATCGGAACCGGAAAGCTTGTTGTTCGACGCCCCCAAAAACACCCACAGGTGCAGTGTGCGAACCTCGCGTCTGTACGCCGATGTATTGTAATAACGTGCGTGTAAAACATACGAGCATAAAATACCGCGTGATAATTATTGTTATTTTTTTTAACGAAACCTACTTACGTACGTATACAGTATACCGTCGGAAGACGTCCAGGCAGTGTGGTTATTTTTATTGACAAACACCGTTAATTGTACACTATAATATGTACAATGTTTCTTCACACAACCAAATATATATATGTACGAACTGCGTTATCTAGTATTTCAAGTCCTTTTGTCAGTCGGACTAACTAAATGATTCAGTAAGATTAAAAATGAACTTTCTGTTTACATAATATATTCAATTAACGTGGTTCAACGGATAAGGAAAAAAAAATGGTCCAGCTTTGATGTGCACAGCGCGTTCCGCATGAACGGTGTAACACTATAAGTGTTTCAACCGGATGAACTTGGATAAAAACGGGGTACTCGGGAGATGAAATGGAGTATTGGAATAAACAACTTTTGGAACGTTTTAGACCCAATTTTTTTCTACATATTCCGAGAGAGTTTTTTTTTTGTTTTCAACGAATTTTGTGTAAAAACCATTTTTTCTAGCTACAGTGTTGACAAAGTATGAGCTAGTCAAAGTTCAAATTTACACGTTAGCCAAATTCTGTATGCACCATCGTTTTCAGCGACGAAAACCACATGTACATCCATACTTCAAGGAATAAAAAATCGAATACTACCATAAACTAGAAATAATACGCTAAATCATGGGCGTAAATTCAAAGTTTGACTAGCTCTAATTTTGTCCATTTCTTAGCTGGAAATAAAGGTTTTTACACAAAAATTTTTGAAAAAAAATACTCCGTGTAAATAATATGTAGGAAAGGGTTGTGATTAAAATAATAGAAAAGTTTTACCGCGCGTAGCGAAAGAGCTAAATGTTCGTTCTTTTCATCTCCCGAAAACCCAATTTTAATCCAAGTTCATGCGGCTGATACATTTGGCGTTACCGTTTGTGCGGATCACACTGCACATACATCAAAGCTGGACAAGTCGACGGATTTTTTTTAACTCGTTAAACTGTGTTAATTAAAAATGTAATTACAAATGTTAGCAGAGAGGTAGTTTTAATCTTATTTTTATCGTTAACCAACAAAAGGAGTTGAAATAGTCCACATTTTTAATTCGCATGGTTTTCAGTACCTATGACATTTACTACATTTCAAAGATTTCTTTTTCCCGCGTTTATTTTGAAATTTTCTCCACGCCAATTGTTCTATAAGAGTGTTAAACATAAAACAGCTGATTAACTTTTAAAAGAATAATTGACTTAAAAGTTGAGAAAAAAATAAACTTACCGGTTAAATATTACCTTAATTGTAGCGCACATAAATACCTGACTCAACCTTCAACGAGTAGTTAATGGCCGTAGTAAATCGCGTGCGTTTTGTGTATTGGTATTCTCGCTAATACTCTCTGCTCGCTCTCTTTTGTGCGCAACGCATATTAAAATAAATTATTTCTTATTTGGACGCGCACAAAGTGTCTGTCCGACGAGAAAATAAACCAGATTGAACACACACAAACAAGATTGCCTACCGTAAGTAAAAAAAAAAAAAACATAATAAATATGAATAAAAAAAACAAAAAACCGTGGGCGGTGTGAGGGTGTTGTAGTAGAACGTTTCTCGAATTTATACGTATCAAACTGGCCACAACATTCGTATCGCGTCCGACGTGCGCGCGCGTTTAAAATCGCATAAATCAAAAAGCCCCACGCAGTGTTTGACGCTAGTTTCGTTTTTTAGTTTTTTCTTTTTTTTTTTTTACATCATATTCTTCGTGTAGCACCTGTACAATAATCGCCGTATCCGTTTTTTCTGGCCTCGCCGCCACACGACGCATCGAAAACACCGAATAATCACTGTGTGTCTGTGTGATACTTAACCCGTTTTCGTGCGGTTTTAATGGCCATCCGTACGTTTTTATACTTCTTTTTTTTTTGCAAACAAAATAATTGTTACACTCGTTTTGATGCGTGCGTCGTCTCGTCGAAGAACCGTTTCATTTTGACGGCTCCGCGCTGTTATAATAGAGTTGTCTGTTATTTTTAATCGAAAATTATAATAATAATAATAATATGTAACGGATTAATAATTATACGAATCGTTGTGGCGGCCCGCGCTGCAGAAAACGAGCATAAACAACGAAAAACGATAAGTTAGAGAAATCGCAATAAGCTCGAGCGGAGTAATTTAATGCAAATTTAAAATATGTTTGATGATATTCTGCCCGGGAACCTTAATAAACTCTACGTTAATTTTTTTTAATAATAAGAGATGATATTCTGATTTACGAATACACTTCATGTAGAAACAAGACTATTACGCAGTACAACCAATAATTGTATTATTGATATAAAACCGATCAATACGAATGAATTGTACATACTTCGTATTGCCGATTAAGTTGAATTTACGCGTATTTACTGCGTTTTAAACGGTTTTGCGAACCTTTTTGGTACCGTAACGACTCGAGTAAAATATTTCAGTTTTTACAACTTTTAGTAATTATGAACACAAACAATCGAGATTGATGATATGTATTTCATACAGTTCTTACAATTATTATTCCTTAAAATTATTTCAATTAATTAGTTGATTAATTCATATTAAAAATGTACGTTTATTTTTTTTAAATTATTTTATTATTTTTAGGTTGTAACTACTCGACGCGGGAACAGTTTACCCGCTTAATCGATGCTACATCACCGAAGACCACATCTACATGACATTATTACAACGATAATAATTATTTTTTTTTTTCTATACAAATTAAATAAATGAATAACGGGTACGTATTCGATAGGTATTTGTGTTCTTACCAAATAACATCATTATAGTAATTTATCAAACGAATCCAAAAGATTATAGATAAAGATACTAATCTATGAACGAATCTGATTGTGAGAAATATCAACGAGGGACTTGCTGGTGTTTTATAACTATAGTTGATCTAGCAATCCACGTCAAGCCGTAGTACGTTTTATAATGTTAATATATGTATTCTATGACATGAATACGATTTTATGAGTTCTCCTATGTAAAACAAACACACTTGAAACCGTATAAAACCGAATAACTTTTCCAGGTTCTTATAAAATTTGAAAAACATTTTAAAATAATTAATGACGGAGAATTGAGCGTTCAAGTAAAACCGTTCGGTGGTTTTTTTTTGCAAACACATTTTTTATAATAGGTACGAATACACGGCGTAATTGAACTATTTACGCATACCTACGTATATTATAAGCTAGTAGTCGGGTGAAGATACGTACGTTTTATCAAATATTATGATTTTACGCTGTGTGTGTGTGTTATGCGATTTATCGTGGCATTAAATCTCATACTTATACTGCGGTCGTCGGCCATTGATTATAACTATACGTCTTATAAATTATAATAACATTATTTCAATCGATTTTCACACCTAGACAATAAATTTCAATTTTAATGCTAATTGCGAAATTGAAAAACTCGTTCTTATAATCTATGCATACAAATTAAAATAATTTCAACTTGCGATAAGTCACAATGAAAAACCATAGGTATTAAGACTTGATATTTCCAAGATGACTGAATTACATAATTATCACAATCATAACTAAAGTTTATAACGGCAATAATTCACACAATTTATACATGGTACACAATTCATATTAAAATTATTTTAATACGATTGAGGTATTCAATGAAATTCGTTTGCCAAAAAACATTCCTAGATTTTTATTCGAAACGTCTGTAAATAATACAATGTGTGTTCAAATATTCGGATGAACAGGTTTGTAGTTGTTGAATTCGACCTCTTAGAGTATCGAAAATACAGGCTATAAACATTTTATTATTAATTGTATTGAATTTACTACTAATTACTAATTACTATTACGAATGGACTAAAATTGTTAAAAATTAATTTCCAATAGTGCATAAAAGATGTTACTTACTCGATCGGATAATACAAAAAATCGTGATTAAACATCGCACATATTTACTAACCCATCAAAATGAAACTATTTTTGAACTTAAATTTAAATTTTTGATAGATTTGAATTATTGAATTAAGTGAATAGGCACTTTCAATACAACATCGATGTTAATTTGTTTTGAGTATTTTATAAATATAAACATGTTGATTTTTAAATTAATTTTCGACGTTTTATTTTATTACATATACAAAATTATATTAGGATGGTTCTAATTTTGGCCACTTTCGTATGTTAATTCGCCCCCTAAAACGACTACAAATAATCAGACAATACGTCTTTGTCGTGTAATAAACAAATCGTTTTAGATGTAAGCCATTACGAGTGGGGTAAAAGTTATACTATTAAGTAAAAAATTATATACATAATTTATGGGTATAAATTAATAGAAAACTTTTACACGTAGGAACCGTAAAATATAACTGAAATATTGGACACCGTCGCAGGACGGGCAAGTATGAAAAAATACAATTTTCCGAGAGTGAAATTCGTATAATCTGTTACATTTATCGCGTCTAAACGAAAGAAAAACAAGAGTTTTTGAAAATTTCCAAACTAATTTAAGAAATATGGATGAATCAATCAGAACGTATTGGATACTCTGCTGTAAATTCGTCAAATCAATTCGAAACTTCGAATATCAGTTTACAAATGTTTCACCGCATTAACAACTTTACTACGTTTACGAATATGGATGATGCCCACATACCGGGGTTAGACAACTTCTAACAGTGTTTCGACTACCGAATCGCGTTCATTCGTATCGATCGTGTTAAAAATACGATACTCAGCTGATGATAAATCACACGTCGTACAAGAAAAACAACGTACCTACTTGTTGTTATTACAATAAATTTCACAATGATTCGTACGAACCATCATATCACATTTTATAGTATGATACCTACGTCATGTGTGTACTATGAATGCTATTTCACGGCTAATGAAAAAATATTTACTTTTACGTCAACAACCGACCACTCACAATAAAATTGCTGTGTGACTTTCGTCACAAATACCGGTGTAATCGACAATCGACATCGATTGCCAAAGTAACCGTGGTCTACTACTTGATCCTTTTGAACTGTATATAAAAAACACATTTTTCAAGTAATATCAACGTGAATAACCATCGAACAGCTGAAATTTTCCAATTTAACAAAGCTAATTCGAATTCCAAAAGTTTAACATCGATTCGGTTGTTATCAGTGTTGATAAGTATTGATAACTTTGATGATTTTTTTTTTTATCTCAAATCTAGATAAAAGTTTTGACGTATATCTCATGATATAAATTTCCATTACCTGTCTCGAAATCGTTTCCTATCAATCACTTAGGTACTTACCGAATGAAATACGCATAGATCGATCAAAATCTATTATACCTTTTGTAGGTAAGCATTAAAAAAAGATATTGGAAAATCATAAAATAACACGTATAAAAATTAAGTATTTATTTCAGAACGGTTTTTGATATTATAAAAATATTCGAGTTAGACGTTAATCATTAGTTAACGTATTTTCCCAAAGTCATCTCCCGACATTGCAATTTTACTTTTGGTTACAAATCCAAATACTTTGGTAGGCACCTACACATACATTACACCCTTTGAATATAATATCGGTTTAGTATTTTAAATTTTTCTCGATAAATAACAATTTAGTCCTTAAGAATATGAAGAAGATAAGATTTCTTATTCGAAATAACACGAAAAAATTTATATTTAATATACATTTTAACTTGTATCGACGCACTGGTAACTGCAATAATATTGTTCGGGGAAACGATAATTTATAACATACCGAATGGGCGGGGTAACGTTGTTTTTTCGTGTGCAATATAGATTCATAAGAGATACCGCGGCGCATCGACGCACAAACGTATATATTTATTGATGTGTTATGGTAAACAGATATAATGGTAATAGTTAGTTTTTTATGATATTTGTTTTCGTTATGATCGTTTTCCCGGTGCAGTTTGCACTAAACAATATGCGCGTTTGTACACAATGTACATAATATATAACATGACGTATCATAATAAGCTATAACGAAACGAATTAATTATAATTTTTCCGCAAAATACCTACCTAATAACAATATTATATGTTCGCCTTCGTAAACTTTTCCATTTCGAAAACATCGGTCGGTGGGCAGCGATGACGACTGTGTTGCAGTGATTTGCTGCTGCCGCTGCTGTTGTAGTTGTTGTTGTTGTTGTTGTGTCCATAATACATTATAATATGCGTAAAAAAAAAATTGAACTTGAACGTGCCGTCGATGGAATGTGGGCGTGTGTGTGTGTACTCATCGCGACTTCAACGGTGTTTTTCGAAGTTAAAACTTATCAAAACATATCTTCGTTCGACAATGGGAGAAACTAGGCTGGACAACTTGATGCTAATTTTGTGTGGCCCAGATGTACAATTTTCTATGGAAGACGCAATCAACAAATATTGATTTACGATATATGATACGATATTTTTTTTTGATATGTGATTTATATTGTAAAACTAGTAACTACAATAGTAAAGCGAGCAGATTAAGTTTAAAACTGTGGATCTGTCTTCCCTTTCGGTTCCTACCCTTATTTTGTACTGGTGAAACTAGATTAAACTAGAACACTTAGAAGTAAATAGGAAAAAATTCTTTTTTCAGTTTTTGGAGAACACGTTTTCCAAAAGTTTGTTAACATCAGCCGAATAAAATTGAAATCTGCCAGTTGTTATTTTAATATTCAAATAACGTATAAAAAACTATATCAGGATTGTAACATTTGGACCTCTCACGCTTATAGTAAGCCTTCAATTTTCCAAAAAAAAAAAAATGTTGGCTTGACTTTATTTCGCAATTTTTTTTTTTTTTTCGATACCCAACAGCAATTAATACATTTTTATACTTTAGGAAACATTTTTCCACCTCAACGTGGTGATTTTTTCTTTTGAATATTATTTTACGTGTAAAAAAAAATAGCGCGGGCGGAGGTAAAATACGTTTTTCAAGTAGAATTTTAGTAGCCGAGTAAATTCTTTTTCTAGATAATTTGTTTCAGTGGAATTCGTAAGCTAAAAAGATTGGTGAAGTTTACCATAGTTGGGACCCAAGCGGGCAAGGGTTCTGTTACTTAAGGAGGTGAGGTGGTGTATTTTATACTACTTGAACAGTCGATTTAAATATTTCAAACCGCCTCTGCTTCCACCGATAGATACATCGATATGACGCGATAAACATCAGAAAGACAACGTCTTGTGATCGTGTTTGTACCACGGGTCGATAGTATAAACGATATTCCTACGAGATATTCTTTTACTGGGTGCGTATTTTGCAAAATCGATTCGTTAGGCACATTCGGCGATAATGAAAATTGTGATTTTTAGATTCAGATATCAGCGAGGAAGCTTGTGGTTTATTTTTTTTTTCTTCTTCTTTTTTACTGTGAACAGATTTTCGACCAGAAATAGTGCTCCGATTTTTACGAACTAGGTAGCTCTTCTTTTAGCAAATCGCACAAAGACGGTGCTTTAAAGAAGTCGTTTTTCGATATTCTCAATAGTTTTTTTAACACGACGTGAAAAACTACCAAAAATGTACGAAGATCTAATAGTTTTATTTAAAAAATATATGATGCGGTTCTCGTGGGTAACCTTGACGACGGGGTTCAAAATTATTTTTGTTCATAAATCATAATATTATCCGGTTAGATTTTGTTGATCATCCAAAACAAAGATCGGGCCGAAACTTTTACATAACATTAAAATAGGAGGTGTACAGATTCGATAAAAGTTTTTATTGTTAGTTTCGTTATTCCCATGACGTATGCTAGACAACTGAGCTCGATCAGAATCGTATTGTCGAAGGCAATGATTTATCGTTGCTTTCAGCTACAAAAGAACGCGTTTAAACGGCAACTTCTAAACCCACCCAAAGCGTGGTCACTACTCGGTCAAACCACCCACGCGATCCCGGAATTTAATGTTTGTTGTTGTTGGTCGTTACGAAATCGGTATTTTAATAACACAAATTACGAGCAGTACTAATCGTTTTCAAAACACAGAAATCCCCTATTTATAACGATAAAATTAGATTAATTTTAGAATCGCTATACGGAATAAATGTTCATACGAAACGGGTGTACGCCGGATTAAACTTGTGATCGGTACTAACTATAAACTAAAACCGTACTGTACACAGCGATTATAAATATCGTTGAGAATAATCCGAACACGAAAAATTATGACACGGTGTTTCGGGTGTACTCCGGCGTACTGGAGGCGAACCGATAACCGAGACGAAAATCCGACTGTCCGTAAAAACGATAACCGAAATTATATTTTTACACACGATTTAGGCGCTGGAAAACACATAACGGTTAACCAGCTGCGTTTTCGAAACGTACAAAGACGTTTTTTATTTCCGGAGTGAGTTTATGCGTGTGGGAAAGGATTCGTACGAATTTTTGTTCCGGCTTTTTATCCCGGCTTACGTCGACGCGATAATATACACGTTGCCCGGCCGAGTTTAGCGCGTCCTCCGAACTTGTTATACACCTTGTACGTGGTATCTCGTACGACGACGACGACGACGACGATAATATCCTCCGCAGTATATTTATATTTTATTAACGCGCGGTCGAGTCGTCCCCGATGTAACACGGATGAGACACGTACGATTGTGTACGCGATCCCGGTCGGTTTGTATTATTGTTACGACCGTTGCGTATTATCGGATCGTCGGATCGAACACGAGCACGCGATGAGCTACAACCGCTGCACGTCGCGCAAAACATGACGGGAACTGACGGTGGAAAAAAAGAAAAAGATGAAAAGTAAAACGACCGAGAGAAACGCGCGCGCGTATTTATAGCCGCGGGGCACCGAACGTTTTGCATGCAGTTCTTTTGGAAGCGTTTCGCTAAAAATCAGCCGAAACTCTTGCGCGACGTTTAAACAGGTAAAATACAGGTCCGAGTTTTCAAAAAGAATAATTTCGAAAGTTTTCGAGCAAATTACGGGACCCGAAATTTTTCAAAAATTTCCATTTTTTTTTCTTTGGTGGTGGGTTTTTTATTCGATAAAAAACGCAAACTTTGCCGTAAGGTTTAACGGAATGTCGAAAAGACAAAATATATTCGAAACGAAATCTGCGAATTCTGGTGTAAAAAATCCGTCCAGTAGATTTGAGCGCGATCCGCTTGTAACGATGAAATTACGCGCTACTTGAAAAATCGTATCGACTCCTCGAATGTCGGTCCAAACGGTTTGTGTAATTTTCACTCGTTGTTTAAATTAATATTCTTTACACGTGGATACGTTTTTCGGAATTGTCGGACCATTTCTGTTTGGTAGTTACCCGGACGTCGTACGCTAGACAACCGAGCTCGCTCGGAATTAGCGTATTCGTTGGCGACGCGACTCATCGTTGCTTTCAGTTGTTAAATAACGCGTATGAACCACAACGTCCAAACTAGCGGCGACCAACCCAAAGGCCGCACTTCGTCAAACTACCCGCGCGAACTCGAGCGATCTCGGCTGTTTTTTTTTTCTCTTTGAACAACTTTAAATGAGGAATGCTCCGAATTTTAACGTCGGTACGTCCAGTGGTCAACGTCTTTGGACACTAACTGTACATTGAGGGGTCTCAGAAAAGTCGCAATCGCAAAACTAAATTCGTTAAAAATTTCGACCAAAGTGTTTTTTTTGAACAACAGTGGATTTAGTTTTTTTGCCGAAACAAAATAGACGGGACCGGATGAAACTCGTACGAAATACTGGAGCGGTTAAAACACGGGTTTCGTCCGAGTTTTTAACTATTACGAAAATGGTTGAGCCAGAACGTTTTCCAATACTTCCATTTCACTTTGTTGGACGTGATTTTCGACAAAACGTTTTGAACAACGTTTTGTTCGACTCTTAAACCTGCGGTGACCAGCGCCCAGAGCGTAGTCGCTGCGCACCCACGCGAACTCGGAGCGAACTCGGTTGTTTTTTTGTTATTCTTCTGTTCGCGCGGCCGCGACAGGGAAACGATTTCGCTCGCACCACCGCGTACCCGCCTACTTATCTGTCCAGTCCATCTTGCGCCGATCGTCGTCCTCCGCAAGCGCCTCTCGCAAGCACATCAGGCGTGACGTTACCAGTTTACTTACGTGTCACGTATAACGTTATATGTGTGCCTACACAACACGATATATCGTAAATGTTGTTATTACTTTATAACGTGCACACGCTTGTCACAATGTACTATATACACACACACGCGTATAATACGATATGCAAGTTTACTTCGTTCCTTATACGACATCGTATCGACGGTTTTCGACCCGCTCCGGTCGACACCGCACCGTCGTCTCTGATCCGTTTACAGTGGCCGTTTCTGCGGTCGAAATTCGTCGGACTTTTCGAGAAAGGAAAAATCGGTTAAAAAAAAATGTCGGTACGAAATAAATGGAAACGATACCGCGGTGTAATGATTCTGCAGATCGTGCAACACCACGTTGTTCAGAACGCGCAACGACGCTGTCCGAAAGGACAGGGGCGGATTTCTTTTATTTCATCCAAAAAAATGTATTGTGAATTCGTCCGATTTTCAACACGATTTTTCGCGGGCGACAGCCGCGTTGTTTGCGACAAAGGCGACCGAGGAATTCCATCCCGATCGCGTTTTGCAGTCGTGGCGTTTATATTTCTAATCAAACGGTTTCGTCTGGAGACTTTTAACGCGAATCGTCGCGAAAAAAGTGTTATTCTTTAGTAACAAAGAAAAATAAACATTTATGTTTTTGAAAATTTTTACAATTCACTGGACGCGAAAAACGGGGATTTCGTCCCGTTCTCGCTAAACTGAAAACGTTAAAAAAAAAAAAAGTTATACTTAGAAATAACAATTATAAACTGATGTTAAACGTTCGCTAAGCGCTTATAAATAATTTTATTTTTAACATTCTAAGAAAATGAAAAAAAAAAAGAGACATTTTTGTGGGACGAAATACGGTTAGGCCCTGGACAGATGCCCCTTCTGCCCTGCGCTTTCACCACGAAATTGCGTACAACGTAAGTTCGACATAGGTACAGCCGACGTCCGCGAAGTTGGCCCACCCACTTAAAATTCACACTACCGCTATACGCCGTTCTTTGGCCATTTTCGTCGCTTTCGGCACATAACTCGGAAAATAATCGAAATATAAAAAAAAAAAAAACGCTGCGGTTACAAAAAAATTTAATGCCGGATATGCCCGACTTTCGACGTAACATTTGGAGCACTCCATCTACACGAAAACGTGTCGAATGTTCATCACAAAGTACCGCCAGAGTCGATAGACTGACTGACTTTGAGAAAATCGGAGCATGCCTTCTGTACGAGAAATTGTTGATTGAGAGAAAACAAAAAAACAATAGATCCGTAGCTCGTCACTATGAGAATCTTAAAAGAATCGTCAACTTTCCCGGCCTCGGATTGAAAAACCGTCGAGAAAACCGAGAAGAAACGTTGAATAATTATCGGCTCACGCTACATTTATCCGAGCGAAAAGTGCTCACTCTGCTGTGTACGAAAAATATTATAACCCGACGTATAGACACACTTATTATACACCGACTTTAATAATTAAACGTAGTAACCATTAGCAGCCGTCGTATATATATACGTAAAAGTCCGTCGTTTAAGGTGTAGACAGCGTTATAATGTATAGCTGTCCGCATAACACTCGATCGGTAGTATTATACGGTGTATATATGCGCCTACATGATTGTTGCTATTAATGAAAATTATACGTATGGGCGTTCGTAATTTCAAACATTTATCGGCCGACTAATTCGTATTTCGGTACGCGGAGACTGTAATGGTTTAGTTTAAAAAAAATTCAATTACGCGCGTCTCCTATGTTCAAATCGTCGATTACAATAATAGTTATTATTATAAACGTACTTTTTTTTTTTTCGTATACACGCAAAAATCAAACCGGCTTGATGAGCAAAAAATAATGCTCTACGTGTACTGTTAGAACAAATTAAATACGTTTAGGTATTTTTTTTTTGGTTGACTACAGAAAGCGTTCTGACAGATAATATACGTATACGCCTCAAAACGAGTTCTAATACCGTTTTCTCGATTCATTTGAATTCCGGTAAGACTGAAAGGTAAGTTTTACGGGAGTGCGATGAGCCCCCCGACCGGTGTTGTACGGTTCGGAGAGTTTGGTTAGGTTTGGACAGGAAAATCGAACAGAGTACGACGAGCGTAGCGGAATCGAGAATCAAGAATCAAATCAAATCAAGAATCAATCGAGAATCCGCTCAGACGGACGCGTAACGAGAGAAGATAGAATAAGAAACGATTACGATGTGGCGAGGAGAAGAAATTGAAGCGGCGAGAGCAGATTCGAAGGAAAAAGAGTTATACCATCTGAAAGCGACGATCGCTAATATCCTACCCCGCCCGTGCCTCGTTTTAGTGCCAATCGTATCGTTCGAAATCGTTTTGTTATCTTTTTTTAGCGACCGATTTTTTTTTTTAATGCTAAGAGTTACACACGCCGAGTAAAAGACGCTCTCTTCCTGGGAAAAACGAACGTACCGACTTTTAAATACACCGTTTTAATACGATCGTTTTGTTGTACGGGCCTCGTCGTATTCATCCGTTAAACGTTCGATAACGTAGTATATAATACACCTGTATAATTATTATCGAGAATAATCGGACGGGATTGGAAAGTTTCGCCGTCACACGCGTACCGCGGCCGCTCGCGGTTGCACTAGTTTACACTCTAATCTCTATAATACAACGTTATAACAACGTGCCGGAGCATAATAATTTTACCAATAACGCGATGGGCCTCGGGTCGATTATTATTATTATTATACTCAATTTTTTATTATTTTTTTTTTATTCTAAATACGTGCGTGAGTGTATGTTTTGTACATATATATTTTAACAGTAAGCCAGGAAAACAAAAACCGGATCCGTGTACAGCCGGGGCGGCGGTATGCGCCACGAAGACGAAGACGGCGATGATGATGATCGGGCCGGAGGAGACGCGCTGTCAAAGCCGATCGGTATGCGCGGGCGGAGTCGCCGTTTGTGTGTGTCGACGGCGCGCGCGCGCGCGTGGGAGAGGAAAAACGCCCGTCGAACAAGATCGCGGAGAACAGAAAGAAAAAAGGGAATTTATTTATTTTTCTGGATTTTGAGCGGTGTTCACGGAGTTCAACGAAAGTCGATGCATCGGGGGCTGGAACATACCTATATATATATACACCGTTGGATTTTGACACGGTTGTAGAAAAATTGGATCTAAACAAAAGTGTAGTGACTACTCTAGGCAGAAATTGTTTTCTATTTTTTTTTGTCCTGCGGCAATATGGTATCGCTCCGATCGTTTAGAACTTCTTATCGCAAAGACATCGAACAAAACTTGGAGTCTTGGACGAATTACTGTCGCTGTTGAATCGGACGGAAACGGTACAGTTTTTCAGAAATCGTCGCAGAAACACTCAAATCGTAGTCGAATGCTCGACTTGGACTTTAACTGTGGTCGTTGAAAAGTTTTCGCGGTCAGGTCGGAACTGAGGGTACCTAACGACTACTTACCGAACAAAGAATTGCTGCTAATTACGCCTCGTTATTTATTTGTAGCTGCGAGTTCTCGGAAACTGATTGAAATTCGTTGATATATTTTTTTCTAGTTCGGACAAAGTAAAAACACGATAAACACCTTCGCAATGCATTTTTTTTTGAGATTAAGATTAAGATTTAGAACTACGAAATTTACAATTTTTAAACGCTCGTTCTACAGCTCACTCATAGTCGTTCCGAAACGTTTCACCGTCTCCATCCGTGGATGGCTATACGGTTCATTTATCGGGAGAGTTTTTTTAGAAAAATCGAATTTTTCTACGCGGTGTAATTGAAAATTAAAATTCGCCCGAGAATACTGCGGGCGTTCAGAAACGTTACTGGCGAGTCAAATTTAGTACAAACACGACATCAATTCAAAAGTATTATGACACGCGTTTATGGCTGCAGTATGGTTTATCTTTGAAATGCCGTATAGGACGAGGTTGTACAGCATCTACTTGCGCAGCTGACCACTACGATTGATAGAAAATTTACAATAGATTATTTACAATATTATACGCATCGAAACGGTGTACTATCGAGATTTGTTTTCTTTTAAATAATACGTATTCAGCAAAAATTATGGAACAGTGTGTGTGTGTGATTTTCCACGTAAAACTCTGATAATATTATGTTGATTAAAATCCATGCGAAAATCTTAAAAAATACACCTCGCCGGTAGAAAACCCATCTTAAATTATTGAAATTACCTCGTTCGACGTAAGGTACCTCCTATGTATAAATATATTTAGATGATAAATAAACAGACGAATCGAGGAGATAAAATAAAAAGCGGCCGAAAGAAGAACAAACTGGTTTTCGTGATCACACGCATAATACCTACAATATTATTATATACACCCGCGCACCACAACGTGGGAACCGAAAAAAATCGTATTTACAGCGGCCGGTGGTCGCCGTCTCCGGACCATCGAAGATTGCGACATTTGGAAGAATGCGGCGGCGGCGGCGGCGTGTTTTTTATATTATTTTATTTTATACGTTTCTATGTGTGATGGTGGCTTCTGTCGTGTCGGACGTACGTCTTGTTTGTTCTTTATCGTATACGTCGTGTTCGAGACGACAAAAAGTTCGGTCGACACGAAAAACAGTTTTCAAAATAAAATATAACGCGAACGGTAGAATAAAAAAAAAAAACGCGTTAACACGTTCGGCAGCGTTAAAGTCAAAACAAAAAAACCGTTATACTATTCGTTTGATTTATAATATTGCGGTATTCGCAAAAGAGCCACTGCAAAACGGTGTGCGACACCCATTAAACCCGCTTATGACTATCGCCTTGAGAATAAAAGTTGCAATTTTAACACGTTTCCTTCCGGCACAAAGCGTTTTCTGAACTATTGTGTACAACGTTTTTTTTTTTTCATTCAGCAAAACGCCGTTTTGTCCATTTTCGAGTACGCCACGTTGAACGAACCGTTAACTGTACACCGTCTGTAGTTACCGTCGCACGTTAACGACGTGGGAACAAATTCGTCTAAAATTGTGTTTATCGCAGTATCAATAATATGGATAGTATTTTTTAAACTTTTGCGCACGGTCCATGCAGAACGCCTGAAAACGATTCTCAAACTACACGAGTTATTATATAGGTATACACATAGTGGAATATCGTTCACAAAAAAAAAATAACAAATCGTCAAAAGTTCTAAATAAGAAACACACACACACACTGTATAACTGCGGACGACATACTCTGCTCTGCGTCGTGTTGATGACCGGTTGTTGACATCATCTGCAGCTGCATGAGGGAGGGGTGCACAGTTGTACGGCGGTGTTTCAAATTCGACGGGGGTGAGTGCCGACAAAGTGCCAACTCTGGCGCTGGGGAAAGTGATCTTTTTTTCAGAAGATTTTGATTATATACATTTAAAAAAGTAGAAAAATTAAATTAAATTATATCCTTTCCGACCCAACGCCATAGGAAAACTTGTTACGCTTTGGGTGAGTTATGTTTTCTTCGTGCGAAAACATTTGTATACCTACAGTACATCAACTCTAAAATAATTTTTTTTTTTACTCTTTTGTAATATTACACGTATTATTATAGTTATAATAACGATAGACGATACCGACAACGGTTGGTTATTTTTCCCAACAATTATTAGATTACTATTAGAATGAGAAGAGAAAAAGAAAAAAAGTCGCGTCCAAAATATCGTTTCTAGACTTTTCAGTGTTCGAAATTGAGATACACGTAATAATAAAAAATAATTTCACGCCTTTTTTTAGAAAATTCGCTTTGACGTTTTTTTAAGATTGTAGGTTCGTGTTGTTTTGTGTTGAAACATATAAGATGTATATGAAGTTAAAATAATGCTTGATCATTGAGTGACACATTTTTTCGTGGATAGTTAAATATTTATGTTACATTTTATTTTCATCCTCAGAGAAAATTTCTACTTTTGTATCGACATCTGTAAATGGTACAAACGTATTTTCAAATAAATATAATCGTTCGATGCTTGAATTAGTAGTAGGTTAGGGTACCTATATAGCGCGATAGTATTGACCTAAAACGCCCTAGCTGTCTTCGAATCCAGCGTCTTATAACATATTCATCTTAACGGACTTCCGATATTTTTCGTCGAAACTGTTAAAAATAAATAAAAAAACAAAAAAATAGTTTTGTAGATACACCGAATGAGTAGAATGAAAGGAAAAAATATTTAATTTGTCGGAAACATGTCATTAATAAATATTGAAATCATCAGTAATTGAGAAAACATGTATAATTTGTTTTGTATTTTTCGCTTTTTATAGAACTCAACGTGCCTATTAAACGTTTATTGTTTTTAAATCACTTTCTAAATGCACATCGAACTGCACATTTTTTAACCCACCCGAAATCGTGACCTAACTACATACTTTAAAACTACTCACCCACTCAGTAACCGTTATTCCCATTTTCTTTATACTTTTGAAACATTTTTTGAGAGTTGGTCGAGTAAAAAATAATTTAAATCTGTACGGCATCAACTGTAGTCTATAATTAATAATTTTAAAATATATTTTTGTTTCACAGTGAAAACGGTTATTTGAAAAATGTGGTTGACGTGATTCTGCGACGCGTCTATTATTATCGATGACGATTTTATTCGGTGACGATTAAACTTCCACACTTTTCTACGGGATTGCAAAAAACTCATTGAAAAAAAATATGGTTTTGGGCGGTAATCTCTGCTCGTTCATTTTACGATAGTATTCGAATGTAATCTATGCGAACAGTGTAATAATTATTATCATGAGTGTTTGTGCAAATCAATTCAAACTTTGAATACCTACGTCTCTAATCTCGATATAGCGTTGCTGTGTGATCGCTGAATCGAGGTAGGTACGTATTATTACATATTAAAGGTACGCGCGGGAAAGAAGTACAGCGAAGTTCATTACTTTTTATTGTCTATAATGTACGGTGATCGGAGACGTGGACTCAATACTACTTAAAAAGTATAAACTGACGGTATCGCTTGAGCTGTAGGTACAGGGTGATTCCCTGAAACGCGAAAATTGTCTAATTGTGTTTGTAGTGTTTTATTTTTTACGTTTTACACATTTTTGGGTTCTAACAGATGGTTAAAATTCTACATAACGTTCTAAAATGTTTTCGAAAGCATTTCATTATTCGTTGATCGAACGTATTTGAAAACGTTTACATGACGACCCCCCACGGTACGGATAAATCAGATTTTTTCTGATAAAATTCGAGTTCAGTGTACACAAACAAACATTACAGTTGTATTCGATTACCTATTACATATAGGAGTGTGAATCGGAGCAACATATTACGTCAAAATGTTTTTTCCTACTAATAATTTATTGTTTTTCCTATTTGAGTAAGTGGGAAAAAAAACTAAACAAAATAATTTCAATACTTTAAAATCCGCGTAACGAATAATTTTAATATTTGATTAATTTTCAACGTTTCAGGATTCACCCTGTACGGTGCGAATCTACGCGGTCGGACGCTACTTATCGACTATTATATGACCACGTCGGTGTTCGTAGAACTAAATATTTATAACAATCTGGTACGGTCGTCATATTTTATGTACTTTTATTATTATACACCTGGCATAAAACGACTATCGATTTATTCGTCGTTTCAAGTACCTACAGTGTTTTATTGGCACATAAATGACAAATTAAAACGAAACATAAAAGGTTCCGTCCCAATAAATCAATGAACGACCAATGATTATCAATTCTAGTTCACCGTACCCCGGGAGTAAACGAGTGAAGTCGAAAAAAAAAAATAAATAATAGCCAAGTAAAAAGATGGATTTTTACGGGAGATGCAAACGGTGATTTTTAAAATAATACATACTTAGTGATCGTTATCATAAAGCCAACGTATATGTTTTCGGTACGAAAATGTGTAGCTCGCTCCATCACGTATGTATTTGAGTATGATTATTGTGAACTCCTAAAAAAAACCTGAATTCACCATATTTTTAGTTGTTTTTTATTCGGTGGTGGGTTTCAACTTTCAAACGTTGTACTCTATATTCTATACTATAACAGACAGCGTAAAAGAGTTATTAAATCGCGTTTGAATCGGTACCAATCGGAACAATTTCTTTGTGAGCATTTCGAATGAAAATTTTATTCGGTATATTAGTGTTTAATCTAAAGACCGCAGCGATGAGTGCATCGTTTTTTTTTTTTTTTTTTTGAACACTTTGAAGATCAAGAGCGGGTGCGTCCAATCGCAAAATGTCAGAGCGTGAAAATGTTTGGAAAGTGGACTTAGATGGTACTTTACTTGAAGTTTTTTTTGAAATTTTGTTTTTTTTTTTTTTTTTAGTTATGACCAAAAAACCAAAAATAGTTTCTGACCATTTTCAAAAAACGGTTTGAAATTACGACAACTTATGGCTCCGATCTTTACGTTAAATTCTAAAAAAAAAAAAAAAAATAAGATTTCAGTTTTTAAATATATTCGTGTTCGAAGCATTTTTTGATATTTTGAATTTTTAGTTATCCGCCTAAAACGACGAAAATCGGAAGATCACGAATTTTAACTATTTGTGTTTTCGAGTGAAAGGTTCAATGTGCTTTATATGACAAAAAAGTTAGAACGTAATAGATTTAAGTTAGGTCTTGTTGGAAACAATTTAGAATATTTTACACGTTATTAAACGAGTTTCAATGAAAAAAAAAACACACACACACATTTCGACTACAAACAACGGTGGAGGGACGAATCCTATCTTTTCATGCGATGTCTTGTATAACATAACACCGTAAACGTAGTATTACACGGAAAGAAAAAAAGGAAGGAAAAAAAGGACGGATGAAAGGGAGTTAATTCGAGGTCGGGTGAGAAGTTCTCTGGCGTAGTGATGACCAAAAAAAAGTCGCGTTTCACGTAGTACATACAGGTATAGTCTGTTATAGCTGATATTGGTCGTTGAATTTGGTTTTCACCAGGACGATTAGATAGCTGAGCACGCTCTGAATCGTTTCTTCGAACGAAATGATCGCTTTCGGATATCGAATAACGAGTTTGAACCACAACTTCCGAAACATACTGCAACATTATGTTGGCATGCCTATACCCAAAGACACAAAGACCCACTACAAAGAAGCGCTTCGCCAAACAATTTCCCAGTCGACCTTATTAATATTATTTACTCCCTTTTTTCCTTTTTTTTTTCATTTTTTAAACGCGTTGAAATCTTTTCATACTTAACGCACGACTCGACAACGTGCATCACTATAAAAAATATGTCTCGGGGACTCATTTCGCGGATTAAAATACGATTACGGCGATGGCGAAACCACGTATACAACTCGAGGTCCGTCGTCCAAGATAGGAATAATCGCGGATTCTCGCGATGTTATCCATTACTGACCTTTTTATTATTACGATCGATATTACTATTCTTAACCCATTCGCGGTGCGCGCACAAACCTGTCCGACGTCGACGGTCCTTATTCGATCGGAGTTCAATTTGTTCGTATCAATCGATTGAATCCCGTCGATCAGGCCCCGTTATAACACCTCCAATATGTCTGAAACCATCACCGCCCTGTATCGTACACAGCAGCTGCTGCACCGGTGGCATGTACGGACAGCCGACCAGATAGGTACTGCAGCGGGATACGGGGTGCCTTTTACAACGCGATTTCAATAACATTGTATTTTTCGTAGGTATCTATTTCTGTTTCGAATGACTAGGTAGATGGTGATAGATCAGTTGAAATAATGTTTTACACTACCGGTAAATCGAAATAACTCGTAAGATTTTAGATGTATATTTCATAGCACTTAATCTATTTTAATTTAATACGTTCGATTGAGATCAGTGTTAAACGTATTGTGTTATCCAATGTTTAGCTAACAGTTAAAAGAGAATCATCGTCTT
The DNA here is from genome assembly GCA_017140985.1 of Hormaphis cornu. Taxonomy (NCBI): domain Eukaryota; kingdom Metazoa; phylum Arthropoda; class Insecta; order Hemiptera; family Hormaphididae; genus Hormaphis; species Hormaphis cornu. The sequence goes on from CM029360.1 coordinate 15,535,340, forward strand.
TGAACCTCACCAGTGGTGATAACTCGATTAGATATAAAAAAAAGTGTATGACAAAAGGCGATGAATTAAATCAACACTGAACTTGGTCCTTTATGTTATTCGGTCACTTAGCGGTTGAAAAAATTCGTGTGAAATCGTAGTGTTATACCTCTATATTTTTATAGAATAGTCTTAGAGTAATATTGATATTTATTTTTTTTTTTTTTGTAGGAAATTGTAATAAAAATCTACAAGTGCGTATAAAAAAAACTCCAAATATCGCATCAGATAAAAAAAAAAAATGAAAAAAACAAGCAAGAAAAAGATGGTTTTCTAACGAATCATTAGAAAAATGATACTTTTTTCCTATGTTCATGTGTTAAACTAAAAACTTGTTTAAACGCGGTTTAAATTTCAGTCGTTGAATTTGAAAACCCGTGGATAAAAATTTTTGTGGACCTCATCCATGATAAAATACGCACCTCAAATGGCCTATGAGTTATTGTTTGTAATTTTTGCGACCCTCCTTAAAAGTCAATTATAAGTTTATAACCACCACTGGTAACAAAAAAAAATATATATATATAATATGGAATTAATTGATTAACAAGGAATGTTTCATTCGATTAAAATATAAAAAGTATTTTTATCATATATCCAAAATTTGTACAAAAATACTTAAATTTTAATAGTCATCGTGAACAAGAAACGTATTTTGTTTTTCTATAAACGCAATTATTATCGAAAATTACACTTGTCGTTCCCAAGTGTGCAAAAATACTGTCTTATCCTCCTTTTTTCGCGGTTTATTTATAAACACGTTTGCCGAGATGGACAGCAAATTAAATAAATTTATTCGTAAATTTCACACATCATCCGCGTGCAACACGTGTATACAATTCTCGAATGATTTTTCGTTTATATTTTATAACTTTGAACAATTACTGTTCAACAGAACTTGTGATGGCAGAGTACGTACAATTTAACTTTCAAGATTGATCAATAAAAGTCAAGTGTCCGCTGATGTTGTAGTTAACAGTTTTTATTCTCATCTTTTATACAAAACGATTTATGTTCAAATCGACAAAGAACACACAAATGTCTAATTTTGCAGCGGTGAAAGATCAACAAGGTGTGTTTTGTATATTTTAAAAATATTCGACTTTAACGGAATTCGTATTTATATGCTACATTGTACAACACGACGTAGGTTCACGAATTTATATTTCGATACAATGCGGTATAACCCGTCCGATTCATTTTAGGCCTTAGCCAACGGTTACCGTTTCTTTTCTTGGATTACAAGAACTCGACAGTTATTACACTGTTGCTTGCTGACCGCATGACGTACTAAATATGTATATAGTCGTTTGTAATGCGATATGTAACTCATAATAGTAACACGTTTAAAGCCGTGTCGATTCGTTACTTATATTTCAACAAAACAGTTAAACGGTGGCCGTCGGTTAAAATGAATCGGACGGGTCATAAAAGACTTATCATCCGGGACAAAACATTTCCAACAAAGTTTCTAACCACTTAATTAAGCGCGAGATCCTCATTTCGGAAAGGGTCCATGTTTTTTATACGTAGGTAGTGACGAAAAAAAAAAAAGACAGGAAATTCCGACAATATTCATCGAGCTTTCCAAAGTTGAAATATTTTTAGGGTAAAAATTTTCAAGAAAAACTGTCCGTTTATGTTGTGAACAATACGTATTGTGCCAAACGGTGATAAGGTATGATAATTAGGTCTGAAACTACATGTTTACATGTTGAAAAAGTTCTAAATCGAAACATATGACTTCTCAAATATACTCAATATTATTTTCAATTTTTTACTTCCTTTGTTTCGGTATTAATTATTTGACCGAGAGAATCGCGTAAAATTCAACATCGCAGTTGAAGTTCATATCCGATTAGTTCATTCGACTCACAAGGTAAAAGAAACAATGGGAAGTGTATAGTAACTTTTAAATCTAAAACAATCTATTAAATATTAGTACTGTGTACGCACAGAGTTTTTACATTATCGGATGGCGAGTAACTAGTAAAATATCCGATGATATATTTAACTAGTTGCCTACACATTTACTTCGACTGAAAGAAAACTCAAAAGTTTACATGAAAATTGTCGGCCCTATCCAGCTGCGCCATGAGAACGTTTGATGCACTTCTACACAATTAATTAAAAAAAAAAAAATAACATAAATCTTTGCAGTTGAGAAGCTCAACTTCTTAAATCTAATTTTCCAATTTTTTAAAAAAAAATCATTCTATTCTCCGATATTTTTTGCCTTTCCTTGAACTTTTATCTCCCGAATGGCACCACTAGAATCGACAAAACAGTTTGATTTCGTTTCTAGTAGTATTTATTCGATTCTGCGCGGGCCACAGTGGGAGGAAATACAATTTTGAAAAAAGTAAACAACGTTTGAAAAGTTCTAGGACCAAAATATCACCGCAGTCGATGAACCTAGCAGAAAAATCATAGTGATTTTGAAAACCTTCTACACGAAAATTTCATCACAAATCTTAAATTTTTCTAATTTTTCTGGTTTTAGGGGTTCGTAACTCAAAAGGTAGGTAGAATAAAAAAAAAAAGCTTCCACCAGAGTTCATTTCGTCCTTTCGTTAGAGGTATTCTGACTTCGGGGTATCGGAGCGTCGCGTTCTTTCTGTACGGAAATTTGTTGACGGGGAAAAAAAAAAACAGCACGTTTCTCATCCGCTTCGCTCGGAATATGAAAAAATTCGGCGATCTCGGTGAACTATCGGCGCCGCGCGTTCCGATACGCGAACTCGAGAACAGGACTCTGAAATTCGTCGGCGATTCGATGACAATAATCGTGCGCGAGATCTCGGACATCCTGTATACGGCAAGTACCGCGTCCGTCCATATTGTCATGTACGTGATCGTCCGCGTACGGCCGTGCGGCACACAGTCGTCGGCGGCATGGCGCGATACATGGGAAAACGAGAAGAGTCCGCCGAGACGGTGACAGTAACAATAAAACGGTCCACGTAGAATACAAAAAAAGAATATATATATATGTAATAAAAACGATAATCAAGAAAAAAACGTCCTCCATACTAATATCAATACGGCGATGTACGTAACCGTGTGTGTGTGCGCGCGGTAATCAACAAACTCCGTGGGATTATATTATATATATTTTTTTCATAATTATACGGCCGGTAGACAACGAATCCGTAACGAGCAACGTACATATAATAATTATTTCCCCGTTTGAAACGTCCCACCGGTTCCGATCGGTTTTCCGCGCGCTTTTCACGCCGGTTCCCGAGCCGTATCGGGACGAAATTTCTATTTGTAATACGATTGTCATGGCGAGGAGATGACGTGGTTTTCGTAAGACGTGTTCCACCCGCGTTGTCCGCCGAACGTGATTTTCGGAAGAAGGTGGCGTTTACGCGAACTAGTTTTCGTCTAATCGGCGGCAAACTATTCGGATCCGGGATGAAACCGTACGGTGTAGGACCGTGTGGATCTAAATTCGCTAAATTGTGTCTCGAACGCGCAGATTTAAGGTAGGTACACACGTAGAGGAAATCCTCAAGGCTTGGACTGCGCAGTCCAAACCTTGAGGATTTCCTCTACGTGTATAGGGTCAGCCTTGAGGCCCATGTCGGCCCGCACAGTCCAAAAATCCTTTTCGAAATTTCAAAAGGAAAAACTGCGCGGGCCGGACTGTACAGTTAAAAGTTATTCGTGTGGTGGCACACCATACCAAATCCTCGATTAATTCCCGCGCGTGTGGCTGCGAGGCATTTCCTTGAGGAATGGCATTGAGGATTTGTACTCGAGGATTTCCTCTACGTGTGTACCTACCTTTGTACGGCGTGGCGCGCACGAGAATCCCTGAAACATGAACAATATCCGTTTGAGGAGGCGAAAGTGTCATGATTCACCCTTTTTAGTATCCGTCCGAAGAGCCAAGATCGTATTGGTCCGTTTCCCGACCTCACGCGGCTCATGTTTTGAAGAATGTCCACGTCGTAAAATATTTTTTATCAACGCCGCTTCGATTACGAATTTTTTACGACTGTTTGTGCATCGACGGGATTTCAAAACGTGGACGTAACTTTCTTTCGTTTCCGTTCGCGCGAAAACACTCGACATAAAATTAAAACATCATCGGCCTCGGCCTTTGAGACCGTGCCAACAGGACCCCGCTGTAGCTGCAGCTTTTCCCCGTCTGATTCCCGGCGTTTTTTTTTTTACATCCCTATTTTACACGGTGTTCCCGTCTCAACCTGGGTCTCCCTAAAGGTCTTTTGCCTATAGGCTCACCTGCCTGACTAGAGGTCCTTGCCTGGCGCAACCACCCGCACGGGTCTTCTTTTTTCCCATATCTGCATTTGGAGTTTGTGCGTTTTGCTCCGTTCGTTTGTTGCCGGTCGTGTGCGTATTTTTCTTAAAACTTTACTCCCAAACACCCCTGTAGTCTCTCCGTTCTTCGTGACTTTCCTGGACCGTAGGTCGTAACAATGTCATACACGCATTTCAAATTTTCAGAGAGGGCACCTCTAGACACTCCGTTACGTAAATGTTGAAAAATATTTCTCGTGCGTGTTAGAAAAATCATTGCGATTATTAGGAACGCACGCGGTATTCGAGTTGGGAATATTTCAAAAACAAAACCGTCGGTCCGAGATAAGCGGCGACGATATTAGTTTTCACTCCGATGATTTTAACGTTTTTTCCTCTTTCCACCACAAACTCGTCATGCCGGCGTCACAACGATAAAATCGTAACAATAATTGTTCGGATATATATTACATCGGAGACGTGGCCGAGTCATGCGTTTCGTATATCATGTTTTAATAATATATTACGCCCGTGGACGAGCGAACGCCATAAATCCACGACGGGACTTGCTCCGATTTTTTTTTCGTTACTTTCGTTTCCAACGTCTCGTGGTAAATATTTTCATTTTTTTTCGAAAACTTTGTGCTGCACGCGTTCGCGACCGACGTATATTTTAAAAGAAAATAACGCACTTTGTTATAATAGTACGAGTATTATAACACGTGTGAGAGACACGTCGTGTACGTTTCGCGACGAGTGGTTTATGGCGGTTCGATCGTTATCCGGGCGAGCGCGCGGCTATTATTCATTGGGCGCGAAAAACTCCGCGGAAATTAAACGGAAATTCAACAAAAAAAAAAAAAATTTAGATTTATTTAACGCCTCCCTCGTCGTACACGAGTGTGGTGCTCGTGTTCCAACATATTATCGTCGAGGCCGTGTGTGCGCGTGTGTTATTACCCGCGTTTATTGTGCCTGAGCGGGAAAGAAGGATCCGAACGAGTTATAAATTTTACAGGCCACGTTTCTTGCGCCCGACACATTTTCTCGCGTTTTATGTGTATCACGGCACACTGCGCGTCACATGACGCCTAGGAGTTCTGTAAAACGACTAAGTGTACAATACACAAGTGTTCACGACGTTTTTCTTTCTTACGAAAATAATTTAAATTTTTCCCGTTTTATTGCGAATCAGGTTCGAGAATTAGCGATACCACACCGCACGGTTATAATAACTCTCGGTGTCGAACGGACGCGACATTTTATTCGACGAAATCACTTTGGTCGTAGATATTTGTCGCAGCTTACGCGAGATGATTTTTCCGCGCGTCTCGAGAGTACGGAGTGAAGGGGTCCGAACGAACCACGGGTTTCTATCCGTACGAGGCCGTCTCGGAAGTAAGACTTTTCGTTTAAAATATCGTATACGACTCGATCGAAATCGACGTGGAACAAAAAACAAACGAAAAGAGATTATTTTTTTTGTCGTATGTCGTTGCCCGGTCTGACGTAGTGGATAATATTGTTGTTGAAAAAAAATGGAACGTTTAATTATAGACCACCGGATCTCTTAACTGCGCTGAGATGACCCCGTGCGTGATGATAATAAATAGTGAAACGTCACAACAGCGTACAACGTTTTCACCTATACACTATACATTATGGTGTCGTTATAATTACGATTTGACAATTATTATTATTTTTTTATATAGGAGAATGCATTCGGGCTGGAAGTTTGCCACTCGTCCGTCCCTGGCTACGCGGGGCGACCTTCGAGATGCGTTTCGCGCGTTGGACCGCGTCCACGTGCGCGCCGCGTGCACTGTTCGTTTGGCGCACGTGCGAAAAATGATAGAAGAAAACGACCACGCGTAGTAAGTCACGGGGACCGCGTGCGACGGCCGAGATCATCATCGTTTTCGATGCGAGAGATATAATAATTATTTAGATGCGAAAAAGCAACATTTATCCGCTATTTTTTTCCCCGTCTACTTTTTTTCCGTTTAATACCCACGCTTTTCTTCGCCGGGCGAATCGTCCCCACAAACGATTTGTTTACCGTCCGTTCCGATTTTGCTTCTTTCCTCGCGCAAAACCCGATGCGACGGCAAAAAAAAGAAAACCGTAAGGACGGGTTCGCTTCGAACCCTCGGACGACTCGAACTTGTACGAGAAATTCTAACGGTGTGGAGAAAGAAATCGAGAGTCCGGACGGGAACGTCTCAAACGGTTCGAAATTCGGTTTAAAATTTTAAAAATCGTTACGTTTTGAGTTTTACCGCACCGTTATATTTCGACTTGTCGTTTTTAAAACGCGTTTTACGATCGAGTATTTTTCAATATTCGAACTTTTTTTTCGATTGTTTGAGTTTGAGTGAAAAAAATTAAGTTCCACCCGATTCAAAAGTCGTATTATGTTTGTACGACGCAATTATGGTAAATAAATTAAGGGGGTTTTTTTTTTATGAAAAAAGTCGATGTCGTCAGGTAGAACCCAAAAATATAACGGGTGTAATACGAGACTAAACGACGTATGTTGTACAGTGTTATGACGAGTTGAGACTTTTTAAAATAAATTCATTTGCTCACGAGATATAATCGAGAAAAACCAGCTTCGATTATAAATGTATACATTTTTGTATTTGTGTGTGTTATGTTATAATTTTTATATGCTCCGACGGCAAGACGATTGGAGTCCTAAATTTTCAATTTTACGGTATATTTTTTTTTGCAATATTATCAATAATAATTGTTGTGAAACGTGTTATATTACTTATTGAGTTTGTTCTGCTCGTGACGTTCTAACAACATATGTCACGCTGTAGACTGCGTGAGAGAAGACGCGTTTAGTAAATAATATTATCGACGTTACACGCGAAAACCGTGACAAGTGCGACAGCCGTTTTTATCCAAAAGTCACCCGTTGCGTGTAACTACATCGCGATGCGTACGTTTTGATAATAATTTTCACGATATAAGTCAACGGAGTGTTTGGAAAAGTCCGAAGGAGGACTCGGGAAAACAGTTTTGAACCGCGGAGCTTTGTCCGCCACGTCCGCTTCAACTAGGGAGTTTTAAAAGGAAATTTAAAAAGAAGAAAAGTTATTTTGACTGTACATTGAAAAAAAAAATTTTTAACTGTATTTGTATCGTATATTTTGTTTAATATTTTTAAAAATTTTGTGTGTTTGGTGCGGGAGAAAACGTCAAACGAAGACAAGTGAAAGACCCGAAAACGACAAACTAATTAAATATCAACGTACGTTTCTCCGGTTTGAATGTACAAAAATATGTTTGAATTTGTAAGGGTTTGAACGACCGTTTTCAAAACTCCAATGGATTTATTGTATAAGCTATTACGCATTTTCAACGGGGTGTTGGCTGGAGATGCACCGGAGATGTACTATGCACGTTATATACTTCATTTGGCCATACGGGTTTTCCATATTTCGGTCCATAATAAGTATAACTATATAATATTGAAAAAACACTAAACAGGTAGTTTTAAACTATATTTATTTGCTTAATTCACATCGATTCGTACCTGCGCGATTCACTTTTACAAGTCACAGCTTACATCTGTATTTGAGTACACAAATAACGGAAAACGTGCAGGGTGGTTGAAACGTTAGATTATTTGATATTAGTCAAACAACTAATTTAATAACGTAAAACATGATTTTACTCATTTTCAATTTCGATAAAATTATACTAATCAAAGCGAAGTTTGTAAAAAAAAATGCACTCATCTGTGACGAACACGAATAATTTTACTGACAGTTAAACATACTATTGTAACCATGAATGTGTTGAACCGATAATCGACTCGCGTGTTTGAAACCGAAATATAATGAAAACTTCAACGCGTTTCCCGTGCTGTATTAGATTAGGCTAGGTTAGTTCGGCTGGCACACCATCAAACATTTCTGGACCGAGTTTTGAGATGCCTTATGGTCTGTTAACACGATAAATCACCGATCCAGTAGTTGCTACTTCAACAGTTACAACGGATAATAAAATGTTATACTTCCCTCTACTCCAAGTTCGTTACCCGCACAAAATTAAAGTAGGTACTTTTCACACAATTTAGACTTTCCATCGCGAAAACGCACCAACAAAATACAAAATTTCTGGTTAGGTTAAGTTACTACAGCGATTGATTGTTAAAAGAACAGCTATAATAACGTTATAGTTAAAGGGAATACTAAATAAAACGTGTACGTTGAAAAAGAATCGATTTTTGTAGAAAAACAAAATGCGATTCAAACGCTAAACACAAATATTAAGATGGAACTATAGTGTATGTGCGAATCGAACAAAATAATGAACGAAATACGTAAATTAGGTGTTAAAAAACGGACCGTTTTGATAAAACAATGGATAATTGGTCGAAAAAAATTCTTGAAATGATTTATAGGGATATTAAAATCATCCAGTCAAAAATTTAATGCGTCGTACAGAGTAGATGTATTGGAGTGTAAAGAGTGTATAAAAATAATTTGTAAAACAATTTCTAAATTATTTCGGATACCAGTCCACGATAAATGAAAGTTGGAACACTTTCAAAATATTTTTAAAAATCCCAAGTATAACAATAAATCCAACGTTAATTATACATTCAAAATGAATAACATTTGTGTTACGACCAAGGGTCACGTATATCATAGTTTAAAAGTTGGTTTTATTTTCTAATTTAACATTTTGTCACAATAAAATTATAGGTAAATTGATTTTGCGTTTGGTGCACTATAATTTGAAAAAAAAAAAAAAAACACGTTTTGTTTGATAAACGATAAAATAAAACACATTACTTAACAGGTACATTCCAAATTGTAGTAAATCGATGGAGGACAATCCGAACTGGACAAGTAAAAGCAGTCCTTTTAGTGACGCGTTTTTCCCTCGAAAACATGCCTCATTGAAAAAACCTTCACGCCTTGTGTAATGGTAAGCGCAGTTTTTTCTTGGAAGTAAAAGGATCTCTTCCGGCGCGCACATACGATGATATTTAAATTCAATTTTTTATGATATATATAAAAACAGTTTGAATGTTTCAAATGTTTTTAACTAATTTTTCAACGCGGTTCTTACTTCTAAGCGATAAAATCGGGTAAATTAAAATCCAGTGCGCGCCAATCGAGTCAACCGCGTGCGTTCAAATGCGCGTCGAACGTGGCAGAAACCGTCCGCATTTCGCCCATTGGAAAAAATAGACACGAGCTCGAACGCGGATCTCCCGCTTTGGACGCCGTGAAAAAAATACGCCCGGAAAAACGGACGCGGGACATCGGAGTCCTCGGACAGGTTTACGGTATTTTTTTGACATCGATCGCGTTACGACGTGTCCGCTATAGTCAGTTTCCGGGGTCTCGGAACGTTTAATGAGCCGTTCGAGAACCCCTGCCGAAGTATTTTGGGTACTTTGAAAATTCGACACGTCTCAGAATTACCATTATCGTAGTTAGCGACAGCGTCCCGTCCCTCGTTATTGCGCGTCCGTCCGGAGGCTTGCCGCGGTAATACAGTATGTAGAGAGGCGCACATGCGCTCGTGATGCACATCTTTGTGCCGCGCCGCACGTACGCGCCGCGATGCGGGACTTAAAGCGGCCACCTGCTGCACGCTGAGATGCACACGCGGTCGATTCCGCCGGAACACCTGTTTGACGGGCGAAAAAAACGAGACGGAAAAAGCGGTACACGCAATAACGGAAAGAAGAAGGAGGAAAAACGCACGAGAGATGCGCGTGTACAACCGTGCCGGACGGTAGCTGAAAATGCGGCAGGACATGGGGGTATCGATTCGAATAAAATACTTTTTACTCGTATTGTATACTTTACACGTATTTTCATTATGACTGTGGAAAAAAAAAACGTTATCGTATTGTTATTATTATACGTTATTCGCCATCGGGGTGCTGCAATTATTATATGAAAAAATACCCCGACGACGACGAAGACGTTATAATTACGTATTACCGTTCTAAACGCGTTTTTATTATTTATGTTTGCTCTTGTTGCTCCTACAACCAAACGCACGTTTGTCCACATGCAAATCTTTTTGTATTTCCGATATCACGTGTGCGTGTTTACCGTGTGTGTGTGTGTGTAGTACACAGAATGGGGTGAACAAAAAACGTGTTCGTATATTATTATTATTATACGGTATAGGTACCCACAAGCATTCATAAATTATCCGGAACGTCTCGTATACGAGACAATGGACGTTTATATAGAGAGAAAACTGAAAAAGAGACGCATTATATTATTATTATTATATAATAATATATTATAATATAAAAGGGCAGAAAAATCTCCGACTTTCACACACAGACACACGCGATCGATCGTTATAATATCGTATGCATTTTATAACACTCACCGACGTGTGTTCATGTTATAAACGCGTGTACAGTTAATCTGCAGGCTTAACACTCAACAACAATAATAATAATAATAATAATTTGGGAAAAAAAAGTACCAAACTTTACAACCATTTTGAGTAGGTATTTATTTCAGTTATTACACTCCAAATACTAGAACGGATGAAAAAACAACACTTTCATCCTCGGATTTTATTTTTTCGAGCATCTTTTCGTACACATCGCTGCAGGATTTCACGTGATTATTGGAATACAAACGTCGTACGTTAACTTTCTACGAATAATACTAGCAATATACACTTTATACTTTAATCACTTCAGGTTCGAACTAGCAGCGTGAAAATGATATTTTTTTTTTTATATAATTTGAAAAATTATTATCTTATGTGTATAAGATTATACGTACGACGTGTTGGAGCGCAATTTTATTTCGAACATTTATTAACTTCTAAGCGTGTGATACTACCACATTTAGCGAACCTTTGATCTTTCTCGATAAAAATTCGTTTAAGTCTTTTAGAACAAAAACAATACTACTTACGGGTATAATTCAACTTATAAACTCTAAAACTATTCGTATTTTTGAAGGGATACGAAAAACATTTTTCATTTCTAAAATAATGCTTTTTCGAGTCCGTGGCAGTGTCCGTGAATGAAAACATTATAAAAGATCAACCGTGATTATCAGGCCAACAGAACAATATAAACGATATAAACCAAAATTACCGTCAAGCCAACACAATGTTACTTCCCCGCATTGAATGGTCTGGATAATTGACTAGGTTATCAATAAATTATTGTTTATTTATATAGTTTATAGCTTATTTTTATAGTCGCTTGGGTAAGTTTGACGGAGTAGCGGCTATACGCTTTGGGCGGGTCACTGGTTTGAAAGTTGTGATTCAAACGTATTATTTTATACCTAAAACCAATGATCAATCATTGCCTTTGAAAAAACGACTCTGAGCAAACTCAGTTATTCAGTATACGTCCAGGTAAAAATCATATTTAACAAAAACAATACTTCGAAAATTATAAAAAAATTAAAAAATACCTAGCAAAAACTTTTTTCAAACTTTTATAACGTATTTAATTAGTTAAATACATTGAGAGCGACATTAAATAATTTTTATAACAATAGTTTAATATGGAGGTATAGCCGTTCTGACGCGAGATTTGGCGATTTCGCCATTTTCGTCGTTTTCGACACATAACTTTGAAAACAATATCGAAAAATTGCTCCAAATAAAATAGAATTTAAAGCCAAAACCCCAAATGGTATGCGTCATTCAACGTGACGATTGGAGCACTCCGTCTACCCGAAAAACGTCAATACGAAACTGAAAATTTTAAATTTTTCGCAGTAAAATTCTCGAATTTTGTTTTTGAGGTTCAACTCGAAAAGTGGGCAAAATTTAAAAAAAAAGCTTCAACCAAAGTACCACCGGAGTTCATTGACCTTTTCGTTAGCAGTACTGCTGACTTTAAAAATCGTAGCGTTCCTACTACCCGAAAAGTTGTTGACAGAAAAAAACAAAGACTGAAAACAAAACATTCTTAGATCACGCTCAGAATCTAAAATTAATTTTCAAAAGGACGCGTCAGAATAACTATACGTACTTTGAGTGCACATCCCTAAGCGTTCAAAACAATATAACGTTATAGTCGAGACAGTTTACCGGAGCGAACCGGTCTCTAATTGTATATACCTAATAATTATAAATACACGGTTTCGATTGATCTTAACACAATATAAACCGTTCGTCTCTGCACTTTCTAATAACAATTTTATGTTAAAATAAAAAAAAAAAAATGTTCCGGTCAAATGATTAATGAAGCGGCAGTGCAGTAAGCAGAAAGGTACACAGGTATACACTTACACGGGTGAAGATGTATTACAATATTAAGGATTCTGTTTTTTTTTATAAATATAATATTACACGCACCAACAGTTATACATTATTAATGATAGTGATTACCCTTACACGAATTTACGCCCTTAATTTGGGATTTCATTTTTATGTACTCTGGTGGGTATAACATCTGTTGTTTCGGCGGCCCGCAGGCCTTGGGGCATTTTTTTATACACATAAACGTTATATTTAATAATAATATTTAATTACACCCGATGGAAATCTCGAAACAACGGCACTTCCTTTCCGCGATTGCCGTGTTTGCACGTTGTTAACGCAGTGTTGCAACAATAATTATTATTGTTAGACGCTTTTATATACCGCAAATCAACGAACATCACATTTTGGTCGAACAGTGTTCCGAATAACCACTGCACTAACAACAACAAGGCCGGGAGTTAAAAAATGAAAAAATTATTAAGTTTGTTTTAACCGAACAAATCGCTCGAGTACAAATCGACTTGTTTCTCCGTTAATTATTTTTCATCCTGAACGATTCGCGTTTAAATCTCTTCAATCGAGTTAACTGACGCTCGATTTCCGTATTCAGAGCGATTCGTACGACAATACAGTCGATTGTCTTTACAAAACGAAAAAGTATTTTCATATTTATTTTTCGATAGAACGTATAAATTATTACGCGTTCGATGTTTTTCTTAATTTTATTTTTAAATCGCCCGACTGGGCGTTGATTGCGCAAATAATAATACGTTTTAACGTACCAATCGTAAAAAAAAAATTTAACTGATTTCTATACAAAAGCGCTTGTTTACTTTGACAATAATTATCCGATTATCATCAAAACCGTGGTGTTCGATTTCCTTCAAGTCGTAAAAACGTCTGTGCACATTATATTTTTTGTTACGTGGGTGGCACCTTTTTATACGACGAAGGGAAAAAAATCGGTAATGATAAAATCTTTCGCTTGGTAATGTAATCTCACCGAAACCTTGTCCGGTAGGAAAAAAATATCACAAAGTGACATGACGTAGTATTTATTACTGTTCATAAATTATAATAATATGCGGCACGACGAAAATAGTACTTCACGGTAAAAGATATTGTAATTTCAAATTATTACCGTTTTTTTTTTTTTTGCTAAACAATGAACCGTTTCATTTTTGAGCTCAATGCTTATTTTATTGGTTATTCACGAACATAAAACATAATATTTTTATGTGTCATAAGTAATACGTGTATTTTGCACACAATGTATACATTACTCTGCGGTAACATTTACAAAAGTATGCTCCTATACGCGTCAGCCTGTGACGGAAGTGAGTATTTTATGATTCTAAAAAGTACACCTATTTGTTAATACGATTTAGATGATGACAGTTGAAATAAAGCTAAAAAAAATAATTACATTTTAACCATAGACTGCGCTTCGATATGAATAGTTGAGTCGCCAAAATAAACGTAGGGAAATCACGGATGATAAATGATTCCGTGAAAAGTACGTATACCTAATGGTAAGCCTGAATCTGGATAAAATCGTCGTTTTTTATGGAAAAAGTATAAAAAAATATTCCATCCATTACTGTCCTGCGTTATATTGGCAAAAAGTGTACTTGTGTTTTAATAATTAGATACTCGCGGTCCATATAGGTTTTAACACTTTCACACCATTTAGAACATTCTAAAATTAAATAATAATAAGCAAACAACGCGGTAGACATTTACAGCGTATCAAATACACTATAGATTTAGAAAGTTTGTTTTAAAATCTATAGTAACTGATTAAAATTAATACGATTCGCACATATCAGTAGCCATGCTTATGCAGTTTATTTGCCCAAATCGTTATTTAAAATCGATTGTTTTTCACGTCGATAATTTGATTAGATCTCGTGTTGTAATAAGAATAGCGACACAATTCGCACGTTTAAAAGCGAATAGTATTATTTTTTTTTTTTTTAAACAAACTAGCAACATCGAAAACGTTATGAACATTTTTTATACACGAGATCATAAAAACTCAGCGATCTTCGAATAAATTCAATAAAATTTTATTCACACGTTTTGTTTTCGATTGGATAAAAGGTATTATTGTTATTCTAAAATAATTTTTTACGATTTCATTTCGTATACAAAACACATTGTGTATTATACGCGTATTTTATACCGAACGGTTGATTTCAGAACATTTTGAAATATCACGATTTTCTATGGGATGGTCGAACCGGCCGAATGTATATATAGTCGTTGGACGTTTACAAACAATCAACGTTAGCGAAAATCGTTCTGAACGTTATAATAGTACAGTATTGAACGTTTTCGAAAAATTTTCTTCTGCGTTGTTCAACTCTAGGTTTGGCATATATATACCCTTAACGAACAATATAAACACGTTCGAATCCAAACGTTTTCAAATTTCACGGATATTGCGAAAAAACTTCCGTCGTACGTGACGTACCGCGGTAAAAAAAAAAAAAACTTCTCAAATAGGCGTTGTAGAAAGATATGCCCACGTGTGTGGGTATCGCCAAAAAGAATCGTAATCAAATCAAGTGCGCTACACCAAAAAGTTCCTCGTGTAAATAATTTTGCGACGATCGGGTTATGCGATCGTAATTTT
The DNA here is from genome assembly GCA_017140985.1 of Hormaphis cornu. Lineage (NCBI taxonomy): Eukaryota > Metazoa > Arthropoda > Insecta > Hemiptera > Hormaphididae > Hormaphis > Hormaphis cornu. The sequence goes on from CM029360.1 coordinate 15,550,524, forward strand.
CAATTAACTCGTTCCGCAATAATTATTGTACTCGGCCCTGCCCGTCTACGTACGTACGTCCGTACCTTATCCACCCGTCGTTTTATCCGAATCGCTATAACGTCTCGTACGTCCGAAACTGTTAACGCTGTTATAAATAATATTTTTATGACGTATTATATTGGTATTATTATTACTATTTTTTTTTTTTTCTCAACAATTTGTTGAACACGACCACCAACAATGGCGCGTCGCGATTACACCCAAAGGATACATATTTATAATGCGCACGTGCCTCGGGGGCCCGCCGCTCGGTAAGCAATGAATATGTTTATTTTATTGTAACGAAAATACGGACAGGTGCACGTTAATATTTATAATAATAATAACAACAATAATATGTAAATGCGCGCGCGTAATGTTCATCATTGGGATTTGTGCCAAGATTCTTCTTCTTCTTCGTTTGTATCTTGTACCTAATGTTTATCCGCGCGTATAAAAGACAAAGAGGACACGACGTCGCGACCGTCATCGACGTAAAAAACCGTAATATATTATATTGTCACGCGTATACGTAGTACTGTAGTAGGTAGGTACCGATCGAAAAACATGTTATAAATTCTTTCTAAAACGCTGCACGCGCGCTCGAGACGTTTCGACTTGGGTCGATCGAGACCGTGCGAGACGACAACCGGTCAAAATTATCTCTGGACGTGACACATTTCTCAATTGTCACATTGACGTTTCGTGTAAGTATATGATGTGTACGAAACTGTGGCAATAGTAATGGTAATTTGGTTGAACCATAATAAACATTACGATAAAAATACCGTGATCAAAAGGGTCGCACTTCCGGAGCCTGTTCGATCAAACCAACATGCGCGTTGGACAAACTTATTCGAACGACGGTCGAATAATCATAATTAGTGTGCGAGAATAATAGTGTAAAGAACTATTTGTGTTGACAAACGCCCAAAACGGTCCAGCAAAAGATGGGTGTTTTTTTTTTGAATCTAGGAAACATCGTTTTGAATGCGAGTATTACGGTGCGGTGATATTACAGTATTTTTTACGCTCAATAATCTACGAACACTTGACAAAGCGAATCAATATGAAAAGCGACCCGGCCGATCCAGCTTATACGGCGAAATAGTGGCGTGGAGTCTCGGCTTAGAGAAATTTTTTACTAACGAACTTAATTAATTCAGTTTTACGAGAAGAAACCCAAAAAGCAATGCCGTGTATATACGCGACGGTAGTACTTACGCGGTAATCGTCAGGAGAAAAAAAAATCTTATTCTAATAAGAACTGCAGCGCGTCGCGTGAAAAACGCTAACGATAGTTGGTTAAAAAATGGATTTTTTTTTTCTCGTCGTTTGATAACACTTCAACCGCTCTCCATCGGGACAAATAAAAAGTATGAACGCTGCTTTTGAACAAACGATCGTTCTAAAAAAATGTTCTATTTAATGCGGTGTGGACAATTAATCTAGATATCATCAGTGCGTGAAAATAAAAATTCGTTTCAAGTCTCTGCCGATCATGGATTTTCTGATACAACTACATACTATGAATAAGTCTGTATTTTTCCACTTTTCCATCTAGGTGTGTAGCCAACGCTGAAAATGGGTGACAAGAACCTCAACACTGTTTATTGCGAGATGATTTTGCGAATTTTTCGTGGTTTTACGGCCGTTTAGTAATATTTATCAAATAACGTGACATTTTCAATTGTTAAATTTATATTTATTTTTTTTAAAAATAATTGTTTTCAAAAATTAACTTGGAAAAACACTATCAGAGCCGTTTTCAGAACGAAAATTGGACGATCCTGTGGAATTCCTAATGGAATTGACAAAGACCGTTTAATACTTGCGTCATAAAATCCAGTGCGACCATAAATCGTTTTAGTATTACGCGAAAACGCAAAGTACAATTAAAAAAAAATAACGAATAGTAGTATAATTTACAATCCGATAACAGTTTTACCCTTCAATCAGTTAATCTCAAACCGCGTTGAAAATAACGACACGTTACATTTCACGCTGATTTGAACGAGCAAATTGTGGACAATGCGCATTTTGAAACAACATTCTGTTAGTTTTCCGAATTGTTTATAAGTTATATGTTTAATATGTTCATCCGAACACTGCACGTACTGTTTGTAGCGCGATAAACTGATAAAAAGTTATTGTCCAACGCGCAATTGGTACGGAAATTCGTTAAAATCCCGAAGAAAAGTTATGTATTGAATCAAAAATTTGCTCCTCATTCGAAAACAAGCACTACTGAATATATCGGCTAGAAGGTCAGTTTTTACGGTTCTAACACACGTTAAATGTCCGACCGCAGAGAGGTCTTTCGTTTCGCCACGCTGTCCTTGCGCCGTTCAATTTAAAAACGCGAGTTCTCCATAATACACCGTAACACTTATAATATCATGTACACGTGTGTTTACACGAAATTCAGACAATTCTGAATATAAAAAAAAATAAATTTGAAACGACTCTGTCGATTCGGAGATTGGCGCGCGTGCGGTGTTTTCGGGTAAAACGCGAACAATGGTAAAACACCGTCGATCTGTTTACTCGATTTATACAACAGCACTCTGATAAATTCCGCAAAATATATTCTTTTTCGTCCGATACAAAACGCACGGCGAACGGTAGCGACGGCCTCGTGTTTTCCGACCTTCCGAGTCACCCCGCGTCTGCGCGCATTCGCCGGGCAATATTACGGCTGATGATGATGATAATTATCACCACAAACGTATTTACATGACGACGCGTGGTGCACGTTGTTGATAAATTATTGTACAAAAATCGTTTTCTCCGTTTTGCGGCCACGATTAAAAAAAAAGACGTATCGAACAAGACAAGCGAGTATATTACAATAATGATATTATAGGGCTAATGCACGTAAAAACACATTTCGTTTGACATAATAAATTGACGTTACGATATGTGATAATGATAACGCGTAACGTCGTAGTGGCAAACGTCCCAATCGGCCAACTGTTTTTTCCCCTTTATCTATATTTTTATTAATTATTACAGTCCGGGCACGAATAAATTGACATTATTTCGGTTCTTCGTAATTTCGACCCGCAGAATCTTACACCGACCGCGCGGGTATACCATGTGTGGTAGTACACCGTGCAGGTGAATCGACAAAAAAAAGCACTTATTCCTTCTTTTTTATTTCCACATTATACCGTCATGATGTGAAACCCGAGACAAAAAAAATGTGTAAACGCGCGCGCCGTCCGTCTTGAATTTTAATTATTGCGAGCCGTTCGCTCGATTCTTCTCCGTGTGTATCGTTTTCGTCAATACGTTTTTATACTACCCGTGGTGTACCGCGAGATATCGTTGATATAGAGAACAACATAATATTACTGTCACCGTTGTTATATTATTTACACGTGCGGCCAAAGTCAGAAACAATAAAGTGTCTTCACGTACAATATTAGCATATTTTTCGTCCACAACGTGAAAAGAGTGATTTTTACCGAACGGCGTTACATTTGAATTACAACGCACACGAGGTACAAACGGAGAACTGCGTTTCTGTGATGTTCTATACGCACGGTTAAAATAATATTCGTTTGATTGAAGATACATGTGTCGCGAACACTCAAATCGTAAAATGTCCGCGTCAAAATGGCGAATAATTAGTTTTAGTAACGCTTTTCAGATGTTTACCATCGCGTCTATCATCTTTCGGTGATTTTATTAAGACTCGGTAACCTAATGTGAAATAGAAATTTTTTTATTTCAGTTCATCCATTACTGAATAAACGATTTAAAAGATTGAACCGTTTAAAGTTACGTGTATGAATAGATACAGTAAAAGGAATCTTTCCTTCTCGTTCCATTCATCGTTCAAACATTTGTTAAAAAGCAGAAACGCACTTGATTTTAGTCGTTGATTTGTTGGCTATCTACAAACGTAACATTGAATCGATTCTGGATGCATTGATTGGTAAGTAAAAAATAAAATATAAGAAAAACATGATCAAGTCTAAAATCAAGAATAAAAGACAGTAAGAGTTGGAACTATAAATCTTTTTAAAGTATGATTCTTAGGGCAATATGTATGTATAAAAAAAAAGTACCAAGCATTAAAAAAAACATATTTTCTCTCTATCTTGTATCTCTTCTAATCAGATCCAACTTAGCTTTCTATAGCAAGGTTTGAGTGATTGCCGTTATCAGATGTTTAAAAAGCTAATTTTATTTTCCATTTCAAGTTTACACAAATGCACGTGAGTCTATAAATATAAAAATTTAGAAGGTTGTTTTTTAACTGAAAAAAAAAAATTGAAAAAATTGGCGATCACAAACGCAATCTGACCAATAGCCAATAATCAACGTTAATCATTACGCAATAGTATGATTTTTATATTTTGAATAAAATTTTTTTTTTTTTTCATTTTAGATTTAATCGTACAAAACGTCATTTAAATAAAGGTATTTTTTAAATAAAGGCGTTTTTTCGAAACTTTTATGACCGTCCAGATGTACATATTCGTTCAAATCGCGTCTGTGCGTACCGTCGTCATGACTACACGTTTTTGAATTTTTTTTTTTCGTAATACCGAAAAACGATCGAAAAAAACAAGATGCGCGGTTTCGGTCGTGTTGGTGTTATTATGATAAAAAATCGTTGAAAAAACAACGATTTATCGTAACATGAACACGTTCCTCGCGCTACGCTCAGAATCTAAAATCGTTTTCAGATCATGAGGTCACACACACACACAATCGCGCGTGATAGTTAACACGTATAATATGTATTACCGTAGAACAATAAATATTATATCGCCGCGCAGAGAGACAAATAGTAATAGTAATTGTGATTTGTGTGCGCATTATATGTATATTGTTACGCGGCGCGTGCACTTAAAACCGAAGCGTTTTTCAAGCCGATTTCCACGAAGGCGAATATTATTACCGTTTAACCTTTATTTAATATTACACTTTTCTTCTTCTAATACGCGCACGCCGAAGCCGCCGCGAAATTTCAAAAGAAGTCCCGTAGCGATAATAACACTATACTTGTATAATCCAGAGGAATTATATTAGAGAGCCGTCGTAATATATGTTCTATTCTATTATAATATTATAGCGTCGGCTGCTAATACGAAAAAAAGTATCATATTATTGTTTATATTGTGTAAAATATATGTATGTAAAAAACGTTTCGATTGTAATACTTTACAATGATAATAATTCAACATTGTGCACTGCTGCTGCTGCATAATAATAATTCTACTCGAACGCATAACGCTCGTGACGGCCGGATGTCGATGACTTTTGAATTCGTATTGTGTTTCAAAAGCGTTTTTCGCGTTATTTAGGTTTAGTGGAAAACACTAAAGATCAGTAACGTACACCGCGAGACCGGAGAGGATGATAGTCGGGGAACGTATGCTCCCAATTTTTCATTTTTCGGCAATTTTTCGGACTTGTAACCGGCTAGTAGTAGGTACAGAGATTTTAAGACATTGAGTAAAGAATAAAATTTGTATATAAATATAAGGTTCTGCTAATAGACTGTCTAATTTGAACTTACACATTCAGAATTAGGATTCACGTCTCAAATCGTCTGTTTTCCAAAATATGATTTCACGCAGCGCGGGTTTTTTTGACGACTCGCCGATTACTTTATTCGTTTTTTGTAAATCAACAAAAAAAAAAAACTCAAGACCGCACAAACGTGTTAACACTGCAGTCGCATTTCAAGATCTATCCATGATAGCAAAAAAATTTAAAAAGCTGTTCCTTGGATAACGATTATTCTTCTACAACAGTTGGGTACACTTAGAAGACGACTGTGCCGCGCAAACCAGCTTTTACTAGGCTGCAAAATATACTTCACCGTTGCTTGACCATAAGCGCGGTAAAATAAACGTACGAAAAATTTTAAATTATTTAAAAGATATATTATTGCGGATTTGAAAGTATAAATTGGTTAAAACTCAAAAATGTCCCTAAAATTGCCTGTACAAAACCCCTTAAATAATGTCGGTATCACGTCTTCTTATATCATTAAAAATTATTAGAATACTCGGTAATTCAACAATTAGTCGTAACGAATTGTTAAGACGCAACTACATACTTTTTTAAGGCGATCTGTGTAAGCAATTTGGTAAAAACTTATGAAATTTTTTTTACTGAGACTAGTTATAAAATTAAAATAGTTGTAATATTATTAAAGTGATTCGACTAAAATAGTAAAAAGAGTGCTCGTTGAATACCACACACAAGTTGGGATTTCAGCTTTAAATTTTATTTTATTTGAAGCATTTTTTGACGTTTGGATAATTTTTTGAGTTATGTGCCGAAAACGGCGAAAATGGCGAATTCCGGCGTCAGGCATTTCCGTTTAGTTTTTCGACCATAACGTCCAAAATAATGATCGGAACAAGCAGGAACTCTTACGTAATGTTCAAATTGATATGGTACAAGTTTAATAAAATTTTCGAGTGATTTCGAAAAATTTTTGAGCCAAGTGTAGAACTTTTAAGTTCTCGAACAATATTTACCTGGACGTATACTAGCTCGCTCAGAATCGTTTTTATCGTACGCGACGATTTATCTAGATATTAAATGATACGTTTGAATCACAACTTCCGAACCAGTGCGACCCGCCCAAAGCGCAGCCGCTACACCGTCAAACTACCCACGCGAAATAGAATATTACCGACTTTTCTAACGTCGGAACACTTACGAACCTTTTTTAGTTTTTCATCGCCATTTGTAAAAATTATAAAAAATCGCGAAGATTATACAGTCTCGTGTACACCTATTCGTAAAATATAATAATTATTAATTCTCGACGATGTGTATAATTTGCGATACCTACATAATACAGTCGACAAGTACGCGTATAAATCAAAATTTAGCCGTAGCCACTGCACACGGCATTCTTTGGCGATCAACCCGCGTGTGATAAAACATATAAATTATTATAGACGCATACCTATACTTATATTATATATATACATATATTATTGTGTATTACGTATTTTATAATAAAAAAAAAAATCTCGATACCTGAACTGCCACATATTTACGCATGAAATTACAATAAAATTATAGCATGTTTTATTATTGAAGCACACGCTCGTATACAGGGTGATTTTATTCGACGTTTTACTTCATCAAATGTAATTTTTCCGAAATATTAATTTTTTTTGGTTTTTCTATCGAACGTTTTGCGTCGGATTGAATCCGTCATTACACGCGTGAACTGTTTAACGTGGCAGCGCCGTTCGATACCGCCGAAACTTTTATTACTATGTATCAGATGTGTGTAATGTTAGAAAAAAAATTTCGCTTTCATAGAAATTTCCACTTTGCAATTTCTAAATAATACGTACTTAACGATACTGTTATTTTATACAGTTGTTTTTGAAGTCTGTTAGATGATTTTCAATGAACGATAGCGATTCCTTGTACAGACTCAAAAAAAAAAACAAATATTTTATGTTTATTCACCCTTTTAGAACGAATACAACGACGAACACTAAACACAAACAACACCTATATGCGCTATTCGCATGGAATTATCATGTAAATTTGTGTATTTAACTCGTCGTTAGTGACGTTAAATATGTAACAGTATTGTTGACGAGTGAGTACTTCGATGGCATACGAAAAAAATTAGTTTTTATATACGAAAAATAATAAAATAAAATTGGTACTGAAACGGACAAAAGGAAGAATGCGATTAACGTGTTTTCTGTATTGTATTGCGGATGTAGTGATGCCGCGAAATGAATGCTTAAATGCATTACGAAATTCGGTATTGTCACTTATTAGGACAAAATAAAAATTTTCGAATTATTTTAAATCATTATTTTTGTTCGGTAATTATTAATGTTAACGAGTGAATAAAACATAATTTCAATTGTGACACGATAAAATGACATTTGAATCAGACGTTCCAAAAATGGCAATCGTGTGAGCGTCAACCACGACGGGTTAACAATTTATACGACATAGTATTGTAATAACATAAAATACGTAATGATTTTTTACGTGAGCATTCTGCAGCTGTTCACATACTTTTTATCGTTTACCATACAAGATTTGAATATCGTACAAATGAGAAACAACGCTTCATTCGCATTGTCGGTAGAGAATTCATTCAATTCAATATGTAGGTGCACATAGCCGTATAGTTTCGGAAACACTTTAAAGAACTGGAGAAAATAAGCATGAATAAATCAAATTTTTTAAATATTATGAAATACCCACATTTTTTTTAATGCTATCGATAATTTAAGACATGGACGATACTTAGTAATAAATTATTTTTTTCTTATCGACAAAACTATTAGTGAAATAAAATTTAATACAACAAAAAAAACGTTCGTGCGTAGGTACCTCTAATCGCTTCAAAAAATCAAGGAATATACATCAATACACAAAACACGGTGAACGAAAAGAATCGTTGTACGATTTTTCATAAAAAAAAAAAAATAAATAACTTATCTAATTATACTGTGGCGACTCGAATGCTAATAGTTGATGAAACTAGTAATGCGAACATACTCATTTTGTACATTAAAACACAACAAAATAGCAATAACTACAGTTATAAGAACTTACCGTCTTTTTTTTTTTTTTATGTATGGAAATTTAAATGTAACTGAACAATTTTTGAGTTATGAACACATTTATAATTTTATTCATTAATACTATACACCTACCTACAAAAAATTTGAAAGTTTTTTTATTTACCTACTAATAATTATACCGAGCCCTGAGGTGTAATCGCAAATGAGGTCATACTTTATTATGTTCCGACTGGAATACGTTTGTAAATTTGCATGAATTTCCTAAAAATTTTGTTAAACTTATTACTATTATTTGTTATACGAATTTCTTTGTATGCGAACACCTATATATAGTAGTATCGTTTGATTTTAACATATAAATAAAAACATTATTTTGAAAAACACTCAATTTAATTAGGTTCCAAGAACGTTGTTTTACCCGCAATACTTGTTGGTGGCCACGCGGTAGCGGTAGACGGAGAAAGTCTTGTTCTTGCTCGCCAAGAAAAATATTATATTTACCCAAATGCGAAATGATTGGCAAGATAATACCGTTTTAAAATACAATGTTCTTTTATTTTTTATAAGTGAAACGTTTGAACAAAATGACTGCGTGTTAACACCGTGTTGTCTGATTTAGTAAGTTAAGTTTTACTTATGAATATTTCATGAACAAACCATCCATCTCAATAAGTGAAGGCGATAAACCGTGATCGATATAATTAAAATGATTATATTACAAGGGGTATTTGCCTCGACGATAGATTAGGCGATCGCATGGTCACAAAATTATTTTACTGAAAATACTTTGCACAGTTAAACTGTAAAAAAAATATTATTATTGTGCTCTTGTCGTATACCATATTTCAACGATCTTGTTACTAAATTGCCTGTTGTATTCGCTCGAATAAAATTATACTCGCTTTAACCACTTTTGCCAGTTCTATCAGAAGCATAAGAAAAATCATACGTTTTGAAAAAACGGAATGAAAAACCTTAAAATGTTGTATGTATCACCCACATTTTATATATTTTTTAAATAGTTTTCTAAAGCACTTTGTTTACGTTTTTGTTGAGAAATTTATAAATGATTAAAAAAAAAAAATTGAAAAATACCGATGTTGAATCCGAATATAATGTATTTTGGTCGACACGTTTAAACTAATGGACTTTGTTAGACATGTTTTAGGTGTGAAATACTGCATAGGTATAAAAAAAACCCTCACGTTAAACGTACGGTAACACTTTTTTTTAGATTCCGAGCGTATTGATTGAACGATTATTTAAAAACACATAGATTCTAAGCGCAGCGAGGAACGTTTGTTACTACAATGATTTATTTTTATTTTCCGTTAACGAATTTTCGTATAGAAGAAACGCTTCAATTTTCAAAGTCAGTACCTCTAATAAAAGGTCTATGAACTCCGGTGGTACTCTGGTTGATGGTTTTATTTTTTTTAAACTTTGCCTATTTTTTTGAGTTATACCCTAAAAAACAAAAACAAAACAAAAAATAGAAATTTTGGAGTATTTAACGGCGAGAAGTTTGAAACTTTAAGATTTGTGATGAAGTTTTCGAGTAGTGCTCCGATCTTAACTTTGAACACCACAAAAAAGTCGACATTTTGGCTCTGAATTGTGTCTTATTCCACAACGAATTTTCGAATTTTACACAATTCGCTGGCCCGAAAAAACACAAAACGTATACTAAAAGTCCCGCTGGAACGGCGATCGTTAGTCCGCTCGAATTGAAACCGTTACCCCGTTGTGATAGGCAGGACGTAACGTATTAAGATTTTCCCACGCGTTATTTAAATAAACTTTTTTTTTTAACACGGATACGACTTTCGGATTTTTCGGACCATTCGTATTTCGTTAAATTCAATTTTCACCAGGACTAGATAAGTGAGCTCGCTCGGAATCGTTTTCTCGAAGGCAGCGGTTGATCATTGCCTTCGGACATTAAACAACACGTTCAAACCACGATTTCCGAACCCATCTCGCCGTTCCGTCAAACTACCCGCACGCGACCCGGACACTGATCCCGGCTGTTTTCATAACTCTATTTTGCCAATATTATAATATTTTAAACACGGGTATTATTATTACTACTCTGAGCGCAATGTATTGTGCGGTCTGTTATTCGCGTTACTGGTATTTCGAAATATTTCGAGACTTAAAGCCGCTTCTGTGTTGAAGTCCGTCATAATATACACTTTTGCGCGCTCACGACATTATAGGCACTTTGTGCATAACAAGTGCCACGCACTGCGGGACGGCGAACCGGTCGATTCGTTCGCGTTATTATAACGTACAATGTTTGTTTTCGTGTTGATGCAAACACTTTTGTGCGGAAATTCGACGACGGGCACTGGAGAGACTAATTGAACGTGCTCCCAGAGCGATTATTACTGTTGTCGTTGTTATTATTGTGAATATTTCTCTCTCGCCGCGTATTTCGTTCTTTTAAAAAAAAATATATAAATATAATACAAAAGCCGATCCGCGGTCCGTAAGTAATGCGGCGTTTGAGAGTGAAAAAACGAAATGAAAATAAACGCCGCGGAACAATGGTGTGTTGTACATTTGAAGGGGCCGCCCGGGGTCCCGCCGACCGGTTCCCACGCCTGGCCATCTCACCTGGGGGGAACGCGGGGCGAACGTCAACAAGTTGCTGTACGATATTGTGTTATTACTACACACGGTTCCTTCCGCGTTTCATTTCCTATACGACCCATTATTATTATTACCCGTACGGGTCGGAGGTGCGGAAAAATCGCGAGTTTTATTCATATTTTGTTGTTTCCTTGCACATAACACGCGGCGTTAAGTACGCGTTATTGTAAAAGTACAAAACGCCCCGTACCCACAGGCGGCGCGGTACGTGATTTTTCTCCGCTGGATAGGTAAGACTCGGCGACAGGGGTGGCCGCCGTCGTTTCTCACGCGGACGATGCGCGTTACGGTGTTACAATGCGCGACCGGGGGTGAAATTTTGGCGAAATAGTCGTCTGCGGAGACGAACGGCTCCCGCGCATCAGAACACGCGTAAAATAACGGCTACGACATTATTACTGTGACGTCGTTCGCGCGTATTCCGTTGCCGATGACGGTGTACAACAATCGTACAACATTGCAACATTACTTCACTCGAAACGCGGTGTTACCCTCGAACCCGTGTAACGGACGCGATACGGTTAACGACTCGTTCTCCCGCGCATCAGAACACGTGTAAAATAGCAGCTACATTACTACACTATTACTGTGACGTCGCGCCGTTAGCCCCGTTCGCGCGTATTCCTCGGTCGACGGTTGCCGACGGTGTACAACAACAACATCGTACAACATTGCTCGCATTCCAACATTACTTCACTCGAAACGCGGCGTTACTAGTGAAGTAATTTTACCCTCGAACCCGTGTAACGGACGGTTAACGACGCGTTTCTCGTCGCGCGGGTGTTCTTCCGCCGGACGCACGAATCGGCACGGACGCGCGAGTAAATCGCGGTGAAATCGCAAACAGTTCTGCGCGATACACCACCGTCGTGTCGTCGTCGACGGCCGTTATTCGCGCGATGAATGAATGAAATGCAAAATTATTACGGTCCGTCGACAATCAGCAGAAGCCGCATATTTTAAAAACAATAGTGCGATTCCGTTTTTACCATCTCGCACCAGAGGTGCAGGAGAAAAACACTTTTCGTCCGCGCGAAATCGATTTTTTCTTTCACGTTTTCTCTCTTGTTCGTGACGGCGAACGCGTTGTTATATTTTTTCGAAATCGCGACTGTCACATACCTTTGCGTTGATCGCACGAATGTTTTTTGCGCGTTTGAGAAAAAACTAAACCTTTACCACGGCAAAGGTGCAGTAGCGACTTGCCGCGCTTTGGGCGGGTCACAAAAGTTGCGGTTTATCCGTGTTACTCAATATCCGAAAGCAGCATCCGAAAAAAACGATTCTGAACGTGCTGTCTGACCTATTGAGTCCCGAGTGGACGTAAAAAAAAATCGTGAATTACTCGCATTATACGTACGGAAATTTTTTTTTTTTTTAAATAACCTAAAACCGAATGAAATTTTTGAAAAATTTTTTTGTAGTCCCACAGTACAAAGATACATATTTTTTTTTTTTTTTTAAATTTCAAGACAATCGGACGATTATTTTCGGAGAAATAACTGTACGCGATCCTTGAAATCTAATACGTCGTTGTTAAAACGAATATCGGCGGATCGAAAAATTGTGCGATTTTTAAAATTTTTGGCGCACAGTTAACGGCTGATGTCGCGTTCAAGTGAAAATTTACGAATGCAGAACCTCAACATCGAAAAATGGCAATAAATATCCTGATATTAAATGGGACTTTTGAACATTTTTTTGTAGTTCTACTGTACAATGATACGGTTTCGCGGCTTCTCGATGATTGTTTTCGAAATCACGGAGAAACAGCTGTACGCGTTATGGACGAAATGCCGTTTTTAGTGGTTTTTTTCACAATTTTTCGGTGGTTTTTCCCGTTGCAAGTAAAAAAAAAAACTATTGAGAAAATCAAAAAATCGATCAGATGAGGAAAAGTACTGTATATCGGTGCACTGTCTCCGGTTGAAATTTCGTTAACAGTATAAAAAAACGTCGTTGTATAACCACTAGCTTTTCCACTCCGCAACAGAGAAATTCGTTGACCCACTCCCCCGAAAATCGCCACTGCCACCAGACTTCTCTGTCGCGGCACGCCCCTGTGGCTATGACGTCCATTAGAGATAACTGTTACACAATAATAATGAATTATTATTTATATTGGTTACGCGTGTGTTCCGCAATCCGCGTAAACGTTTCGCGTGTGCACCAAAGTAGTTTTCGTTTCTTATCGATCGAAATCTTTCGAACTCCGCCTCGCCATACACGTACACGTAATCGGTCCACACGGTTTAATTGTATTTGTTCGTAAAAAAAAAAATCTAAATACGACGTCCTTATCGTATTTTAACGCGTGGTACGAGCTACCAAACAGTGTTGGCACACTGTATTGTAACAGTTATTATTTACTATACGCTACGTCATCGTAAGTCATAACGATCAATTATTAAAATCATGATAAACAAGTAAATAATTGCGTGAAACTTAATAATATTGTAAAAAAAAACACCTATTACGATAGACGCGTACGATACCATCACAATAGCGTTTTGCCCCGATTTCAAAGCAGAAAATAAAAGAGTCGAGCTGCACATACCCATACATCTACTTTATACGCGTATAACGTCGATACCGCGAACGTACTCGTATTGTAAATCGCAGCTATTATCGGCAGGTCCTGTAGTGTTGCCAATGATAATAATTAATCCAAAGTGACGTGTTAATTACTGTTGTGCAATGTAAACGATTCGATCATTAGCCGGCTACCACGGTCGACTTTTTTGCGTTGGCGACGCCAAAGGGTGTGTGTGTCCACCTACCAGCTGGTAACCGACCACGTGCGAAAATCTCGGGGTCATACGTGTATTATTTGCGGTGATTTCCGAAGGCTAATATCGCTTGTTGTAATAACTTAATATACGTCTGTATTATAGCTGTTTTGGGTAGCGTACAAGGATAAAGAACGTATAATTCAGTATGGTAACCTAAATGTCAACTTTTTGCTTGCAAAAAAAAAAAAAAAAGACCCGGGACACTGCGCTGTGTGGGTGGACCACAGGTTTGGAAGTTGTGATTCGAACGTATAATATCTGAAATCGTCGTCTTCGAAAAAACGATTCTGAGCGAGATCGATTGTTAAATTCCTGGTAAAACTTCCGAGAATTTAAAAGTTCTATACTTGGCTCAAGAATTTTCGACATCACTTGAAACTTTCATCAAAGCAACGTAATTTCTTATATCTATTTAAATATTATTTAAAAGTTTCTGTTTGTTCCGGTCGTCATTTCGGATGCTACTAAAACTAACAACACGGACGACATCCAATCGATGTTTAAAAAAAAAAAACACAACAACCCTGACCAGGACCGTTACCGAACCAAAAATATAAAACGCGTAGTGAATGGAAACGAAAACATCGATCATCCGTTCGTTCCTCGTGATTTCGCAGCTTTCCGCCTCTATCGAAATCCGTTGAAACGGTTTTCCGTAGTAAACATGTCGCGTCAGCCCGTGAATGAAAAATCATTGTTGGCGTTTGCCGGAATCCGTGAACCGTGAAAAACCGCGGCCGGAACTCGACATCGCGATATTTACCCTACCGTGAGCGCGTAAAAATAAAAGGGTTAAAATCCGTGTAGCCCTTCATTCATTGATCGCGGTTCAAGCGACCTGTTGCGCGCGTTTTTCGTACGATGTATGTTTACGCTTTTAATTATTATTATTATCAACGCCGCGGTCGGTTCGCGTCGTGTTCGGCGTTCCGTGAAATGGAGAGTATAATATTATTATTGTGATGTGTACATAAAAGTACGATATCGTAATAATACGTTCGGAGTATCGCCGAAACGGAAACCAACGGGCCGTTACTAATTTATAAACACTCGTAAAACCGTTTACGCATCTCCGGCGTACCGCGTGCATCAATTCACCACCGCCACAAACAGGGGCACGGTTCGTCAAAACCACCCCGCCGCGCGTGCAGTGCCGACATATTTTGGACGCGAACGTTACTGGGTACGCCGAAGAGTTCAAAAAAAAATTAAATTACCACCCACAGCTCGTAAGTTTTATAACAATAATCGTGAAACACGCATTCGTACGTACACACGTAGGGAGAACGTATACTATTTTAATCGAACGTCGCATAAAATTGTTGATGTTATTACATTGTAATTGACGTTTTAAAAGTGACGGCCTTATCGTGCAGTGCGCACAGACGTGTGGTCTGAAACGTTGCAAAGTATTTGGTGTAATTTAATTCGATGCGCCTCCTCCAACGCGTTCGATAAAATCCCGTCCGGTCGTTATTGTCCCGACATTATAAGCACTAAACGTACGAATTTGGCCTACCATTAGGATTACTCCACCCCTGTGGGTAGGCCGATGTTTTGGAATTTGTGGTTCAAACACGTCCATTGAGTACTGAAAGCGGTGATGATAAATCTTTGCGTTCGAAAAAACGATTATGAGCAAACCCTATAGTATGCTTTCTGGTAAAAACCGAATTCAACAAAAAAATATCAGTTATACAAACATATAACCCACACTACCTGAAATACGATTATTCAAGGTAATCGCTACGTATGTTTTTGGATAAAAACTCGCTAATTACGTACAATCTTAAAAAACTGTATCGAATAACGTCTAATTTAAACCGGATTCGCTAACTTTTTTGTGCTATAAAGCGAATCGATCAGATCGCTACTTGCACTCGAAAACAAAAACTATCGAATTTGATATTGTTCCGAATTTTGTAGTTTTCTCAGAAAATAGTCAAAATATCAAAAACCGTTTGAAATATAAAATATAAGTATAAAAAAACCAATATCCAAAGTTTTTCTGTGGCATTGGACGTAAAGCCACCTGCTAACCCGTAAAAATGGTTACAAATGTCGAAATTTCAACAGTTTTTCCGAAAATGGTCAAAATGTTTTTGGTTTCTTGGCTGTAACTCAATAACAAAACAAAATTTCAAAATAAGCTTTAAAAAATTTTCAATCCAAGTACACGCTTCAAACGGTTTTGCCCTATGACATTTTTCGATTGACCGACGTATAGTTCGTTTACGGAAAACGAAAAAAAAACCACTACTGTAAAAACAAGACAATCTTCACTGTGCGTTCAGAATCTAAAATTATAATTTACGAGCGAAATTATCAACAAAAACACACACCTATGAGACGCCCTGTGCGCACAATAATTATTTGTCTGAAAAAATATTATAATAGACCTGGTTGCGATTAAAATATATGAATCACCGCAATTATATTATTAAATCACTAATATGTGTACGATCTGTATAGTGTCGTACATATTTTACTACGGCGATTACACACTCGCTCGGTGAAGAACTTTATAATATAAAGTCATATATGACCTCAAATTTACTCCTTTTTTCCCTTCCTTAGTTTCTTTTTTCAATGTAATACTACGTTTACTATGTTATGTTATGTAAGGCACTGCATAAAAAAATTGGAACAATAACCGCTTCAGGAGAAGCGGCTTCTCCATCGGCGTTTTTCGTCTAAATTTGTATTTGTTTCTGGATAAACGCTAGCTAATTATGTAAAATCTAAAAAAAATTGTACCGAACAACATCTAACTTAAACCGAAATCCCTAACTTTTTTGTGCTATAAAGCGAATCGATCGGATCGCTACTTCTGGAATTCGGGGATGTTCCAATTTTCGTCGTTTTCTTGGAGGATAACTCAGAAAATAGTCGAAATATCGAAAATTGTTTCAAATATCAAATATAAGTACAACAAAACCAAAATTTTTTTTGTCGTATTGGATGTAAAGATTGGAGCCACCTGCTAACCCGTAAAAATGGTAAAAAATGTCGAGCGTTTTTCGAGTATATTGTATTCTGTTCAGCGAGAGAACGCGCCGATTTGGAGGGCGTATTGTTGCCAGCCGATTGATCGCTAGAGCCCAAAATTCTCAATTATCGTCAAACAATTGTTATCCGGATTGTCATATTATTACGGAACGTTTGGGACGATTAGGAGGTAATATTGGATCGCCTATAGGCGCGATTGCTCGGCTGTCAATCTAAAATCTTAAATAAACCGGCTGCGCGGAGTATAACATTTCTGCGGTAATGATTTTAACATTGCAAAAAATACTAATATATTATATTATATTAATATGTTGTTTTAAAAACGTTCGCACCCGAAACGAGACATTCGATCGCATGATATTGTGTAATTATTATCATATGATGTATCTACACGTACACGCGAATTCCATTCCTGCGAAATCCATCGTGTATAATATATAAAAACGATGAAAGTAACACACTATACGTGTCGGTTTTCACGTGGCGTGTGCAATCGCCGCGACAAAAAACGTTTCGCGGTTAACCGTACCCGGAAAACTGCACGGTGAAGAGACGATGACATCGGCATTTCGTTATAGTTGTTCCCCACAGGTATCGAATAATATAGTGTCCGTATAGAGTTTTAGATTCCGAGCCAAGTGAAAATCGTAAAACTGTTTTTACATTGTTGGTGCGTTATCGGCTTATTCGAGTTTTTCCGGTAGAAGGAATGGTCCAAAATTTTAAACGTCACACCACAAAATGAGCGGGTGACCTGAACGGTGTTTAAAATCCGTAAAGTGCTAAAATGATTCGGTTCAATCGAAATTCTCTTGTATGGTGATCGTTATTGTTCGGGTAGAATAAGTATCTTTATACACGAATACGGTACCACACAGTCAATTTAGTCCTCAGATTGTAAATTTAAGTTGACGTCTAAACAAATTTTTTTCAACCACAAATATTTCCAAAACGTTCTGGACGGACAGTAGTACTACTAGCACGAAAACAGTGTTCGCGGACTGATTCCTTGAAATTTTCACGATTTCGCGCTGAAACGGATAAATTTTAAACGTCGTACAAAAATTTGTAAAACTCGAGTATTTAGATAATGTCGATGATCGAAACGTCAAACCACGAGTTCCGTCCCAAAAAAAAAAACCGCTACTCTACCAAGCTTCCCACCGCAACAAACGATCACTTGTTAATTTTTTTAATCGTTTTTGATAACACATCCGTAAACGATCGCGACGGATGAAAATCAGAACTTTTAACTGAAATAAAGTAAATTTTCCGTTATCGTTCGTAAAACGAACGAGACTTCGTTGAACGCTGTCCAATAATTTTAAAAACCAGTGTAACGTTTCCCCCATTCGAACAACGTGTTTGAAAACGTATCGTACGCTCTTGTAGGTTCACTAAAAAAAAAACGTACTCCGGAATTCCGAGGGCGTCTTTTCCGTCGATCCCTTTTTTTTTTTTTTTTCTTAATAATTATACTCCGCGTTTAAACCACGCGCTGGACTTGTACCTATATAAACGAGTTCGTCGGGGAAAATACGGTTTGATTTATAGACAAAAAAAAAAAAGTAAAAATATTTATTATTGTTATGATAAATAAATCGGAGTACATTTTAATAACCGAAAAAACGATACGAGCTGTTATTAAAAAAAAAAAAATTCAAACGAACGACTTACTACTACAACGGTGACTGCGGTTGACTCGCAATCAAACCTTCAAACGGATTGTTTTGTACGTAAGCATTCAAAATAATTGAAGGTATCTGCATTATATTTCATGTCGTACGCCTACGGGAAGGATGGCGGCGGCGGCGCAAGGGCGGATTTACCCTCGGCGGTACGTCACGAGCCTATATACGTGTATATTATATCACACAAACGTCAGTGAAAAGTACATCACGCTAACTTTATGCGTGTAGATTTACCGTTTAATACGACCGGGGGATGAACTATAGGAAAAAAAATTTAAAACACATATTACACACGTACTGGATACCACCTTCTTGATGCTGTAGCGACGACGCTGCAGTCTACTATACGTCTACATAATTTCGTATACAAATAGTTAAAAAAAAAATTTCATTCGAAAAAAAATGAAATCGGTGAACGCGCTTTCTATATTAAAATGCCCATGTTGCGGACGTACAGTGATGCCGCGAAACGGATGCACAGTGGCGCGGTGGTGCCGCCCAGACGCAACTCAAAATTTGGACGTAATAAAAATTGTCTTAAATCATTATTTCGTTCAGTAATTCAATTTTCGTTGATGAGCGAAAAAGGCACATATTTTGACGCAATAAAATGACATTCGTATTAGTTATATTGTTCCAAAAACGGCATTTGCGTGAGCGAATTGCCACATCATAGCGTCGACAACGACGGGCTAAAAATAACGTGAGTAACGTTTAGTAAAACGTCGAACAGAAATCTACTGAAAAGCATTAGCCTATTAGTTATGACGTACACAAATTTTTAATTTCTATAGTACTCTTAATATTGTTATCGGACGTTTGTGGGTATATTCTGCAATTTCCGTCAATATTAATAAGTGTTTTGAAAATTTACGTTTTAACGATAGGTAAAACCGTATTATCACGTACAAGTCTAAATGTATATCGTCATTAAATCGTAATTAATGAACTACGTCGCATTTTCCACCCGAAAAAATGTCGACGGACAACGAATTTAGATACAACAACGTACCCACTACTGCTCGAAGAAATCGGAGCAATTGTTTTATGTGCGTATAGCAAAAATCGTTCTACTGTTATGTGACGTTTAAAAAGCTCTAAATTAAGTACTCAAAGTTTTATGTATGGAAGGCTCCACTCGTCAAAACTATAAGGAGTTTAATGTACCGCCAAATATGATGTGTTTACGAAAAATTTGGTGTAATTTCGGTAAAGACAACACAGGGCTTAGATGTTACAGTGAATTAGGCAAACAAAACTTGTGGGAAATAGGTATGGATTATTATATTATGGCACCAACCACGTATAATTCATTAGAATATGATGTATAAAAACAAAATTACTACAAAAATCGAAAAAATAGAATAGTAAATAGATGGTTATTATGTAACTTACCATCAATTATTTGCGTTTTATAATAATATGTATAGCATTGTACATACTATATTTGTAGTTATATTTGTATTTCCTACGAATAAAATAGATAGTCACTTAGGTTAAATTTCTTTTTTTTTGTTTATTCTTGTTTGATTTTGAAATATTTTTGAAAATGTATTATTGCGCGGTAGTATTATAACATTAAAAATTTGTTAAAAATTCTGTTCTACAATATCCATCACAAGCCTAGATCTAAGATTGATGGATCTAAAACGAAATTGTAAATACTGTAAAATACTTGGATTGTTCTCGATCAATAAAAAAACACCCGGGATCGTTCTAGGTCGCGTGGGTAGTTTGACGGAGTGGTGGCGGGTTTGGCGATTCGAGCGGGTTTAAACGCGTTATTTAACACCCGAATGCAATGTAATAAATCGTAGCCGTCAAAAATACGGTTCTGAGCGAGCTCGGTTGTCCAGTACATACGTCTTGCAGGTACGTGCATTGCGGTTCAAGAACCGTTCTACGCTTGGCTCGAAAACAGTTTGAATCGTTTGAAACCATTGAAAAATCTGTACATGCAGTTCAAATACGTTGTGTTTCACATTCGTCCCGCGACATCATTATTTTGTGCGTTACGGACGAGAACCGATGCACACGCGTTTGCCGAAACGTTTCGCCGCAGTTTCACACGGCCGTGACATTTCTAACGACTTTGAGACCACCACCACTCGAACAATCGGTGCGATCGTTTCGTTTGGTACTCGACCGCGTAAAAAACCGGAGCGTTCCTCGGCCGGCCACCCTTGAGCATGGAGTTCACGGAGGAGGAGAAAAAATTCAAAACGTCATCGGAATCTAAAAAAGACGAATATCGTTTACGATAGCGTGTACCGTGTTGTAATAATAACACAACATCGTGTACGCAAGCAATATTTAAATAGGCGCTAATCGTATCGGCCGATCTCGGATTTTTGTTGTTTTTTTTGCTGCTGACGAGGGCGCGGTTACGTCGGAATCCCGCGCCGTAATATTTAATATTATTAAGTACGTGTTATCCGCGCTAATTACGGCGGCGCGGGCTTCCGAAAGGAGGCGGCGGCGGCGGCGGCGGCTCTCGGCGTGGGCGCGTCCGGAGCAACCGCGGTTCACGCTCGACCAAAACAGCCTAACCGCAATGGTAATAATAGTAATATTACGTCCGTACACGGCCGGCGCGGTGAAGGCAAACAGGATTTTTTTTATTATTTGGTATTTGGCCGGTCGTGTTACGGCGTAAAATTCAACGGTCTCGTCGATTCGTCGCCATTTGACGGAATTTATAATCGTAGGTAAAGGTACTAAAAGGCGCTTCAGAATCCCCAGCTACGTCTTAGACTCCCCGAGCGCGTCGGCGAAGAACGTACTTACAACCAAGTTTTCTTTTTTTCTCCGATGCTCACCGACTGTTACGTTCGATACGAGAGGTCTTGGCTCTCTGATTATCGTAATTTGAGGGGGTCTAAAAACACCTTTTGTTTCTTTTTTCTATACGGAGAATGGCAGTTCGGCCACGGCTATAGTGTAGGTCGGAGAGTATTGTCGTGTAAATATATACATATATTACGGATCACAGAAACCGGCCGTGGACGAGAAATTGGGTCGGCAAAATAAACGCGGACGAAAAATGATTTGATTTGACTGTTCCGTGGAAAGCGCGTGAAAAGCTCGATAAAATCGTTATTTTTCGTGGGGGAAAAAAGAAAAATGATAATACTTATTTTATCCGCCCTAACGCATAATATGTTGGCGACGAGTGTGTTAAAAGTGAGATACGGTCCGCATAGGTCTGTATCACGAATTAATGATAATCATTCTGCCCTTAAAGTGACATCCTTAATCAGTTGTGGATCGTAAATAATAATATAAATAAAAAAGCCGCCATGTACTCGTAATTTTTACTTTGTAAGTCTCGTCAGTTATTCTCACATGCATCTGTGGTAATTCTACGCGGAATCTATACTATGATAGTTTTTATTGAATATGGTCTGGTACTGGAAATGTATAGAAGTTTCTAGTCGTACGTTTCCGACTGCGGGTGACCGCGAGGAGGAATCACGTAATTACACTCCGACGGGCATTTCGCGGTTTATACGTCTCTATCGATCACCCCGTATTTGTACGAAAAATATAAATAATACAAGTTGAAAAACCACCGTCCGATATGTTGTTACGATATCGTATTGTTACGATGTAACATTACGATAATATCGCGCGCGATCGACTTCCAAGAACTGCGCACACATCATGTTAATTGTTACATGATCGTATAACAACACTGTGTATAACGGCCAGCGAGTTTCTTTGATGGGTTTCAATCGTCTTTTAATTACCATCGTCGTTCTGCAATTTAACGCGAACAAATTTACAATAGCCAACATTTGACATATTATATTGTATAGTGTGTTCGTCTGACGAGCGCGCATATTGTTATAATGTTTTACACCGTACAACTTATATAGGATATATTGCGGTATTTGTACACCGTCAAGGTGTTGTCGTCGTGATTTATTTAAACATATTAACACACACGTACATTTCACAAGCGTGCACTCCGTATAGCACGGTGTATTATACAATATTATAATATCCTATAAATTACAGCGTTATCAAAACATATCAGCGACTCACGTAACCACATTAAATTATACCATCATCGTGCGTTGCGCGAGCCAGAATTTTTTCAATGTGCGTTCTTTTTTCGCTTACTGCGAATACGTGATAGCTCTACTTCTCATCGGGAAAAAAAAAAAAAACCGTGCAGCATTGGATCGGCCGAAACGACACATCATTATAATCAACCGTCGTATACTTCGAACCGATGCCACTGAACTTATTTTACGAAACATTTTGTTCGCACGATCCTTCGATATGAACAACAACAAAATTACCGCATCTCTTATCACCCTCCCTAAAAATACGGCACTGTGTGTGCAAATCGAAATGGAAAAATGGGAGAGAGCAAAAAATACTTAACCGTCACTGTTTTGGTATACAGTTGGAAGTATTGGGTTTTTGTATAATCATTCGTTTGAATCGCTCATATATCGTGGAAATCGATTCCGCGGGCGAGTGTGTCATTAGCCTTTCTTAGTACTGCGTGAAATTTATACTAAGCAAGCTAAAGATTTTCGGAAATTTCGACTTTCTCGCTATGGCGTCATGACTCAATGAATAATCGAAATCAAAAACAAACATTGTAATGGGATACACTCTGCAGGGCTTTACGCTCAGAATCTGACATTAAAATTTCAAGTTGATATATTAATTATAATGTAATAACTTCTTGTTGGGTCCATCAAATATATACAACGGTCATTCTGACGTAAAAGTCATTATTCTCTCTGTGGAAATAATTTTTCAATGACCAATGGAATTGATTCTGAAACAAACAAATTTCTACGATCAATCTAAACGGTACTAAAATTTTGAATTTTTTAATTTCTACGCGTTCAAAACGTTTTAGTAACCAGGGTATATCCGGTACTGCAGTACAAAACACGCCTTCTCGCGATAATCATCAGAAACTATTTTCTGTTTTTATATTGAGCGTATAATATGTTAAACAATATATATACTTATAATATTATTTAGAACGTTACAATTTCGAGTGTAAAATTTTTATCTATATCGTTGCCAAGTTTGGACACGATCAATGTGTTAGTATATCATTTAATGATAACAATAAGTTGAAATGTATGGGAGATGAAAAAGATGAAAAATCTAAGAATCTCGTATGTATTAAAGCTACAGGTTTACTACTGCAACATCGCGCGTTCAACACTGCAGTAATTCCACATATATTTCTCATATATCTATCATAGTGTTATGCTCCTAATTTTTTTACATTTTTTTTCAATTTCAATCATAACTAAGCGATGCAACATCAATGTTCCATCATAAAATTTTACAAAACAACTATCATACACAAAATATCTTGAGAAGTATACCTACATTCGAGGCTGTTGGACCACGTCAACAGCAGCTGTGCACGCACCAACTGTAAAATACGCTCGTTTTTAATATAGTTACTATCCTCTGCGACGATATCGAATTCGTGGGTGGACACTCATTTCAAAGTAATATGTTTCTTAAGATAACTTAACAACTATCGAATTATTCTCACAGTAAAGAGATATACACGTATACAATATTCGCCGCGTATAGGAAACGAAAAAATATTTTACAGTCTATAAATTATCATTATAAGACGTAATTTGTATTTATTTATTAATCGTTTCGTAACATTCATGAATGATACGATGTTATATTACAGTAATTTTTATCGCACGTCGACGGATAATCGAACCCGTAGCAGAGAGACCGTCGTTTCGAATATCACGTTATTCGTGTAAAATAATAACAACACAATAATAATAAATTATAACATTATTATTATCGATATTATTGAATAAACCACTCGAAAATAAACTACACTAACACGCGCAATTAATATTTATAGACAGTTTTATTTATTATTAAGCTATTTGCAGCTGTTGGCAGTACAAACCCTTGTCATTACTATAATTAACATACTGTTATCAAACAATTTACTATGCACTCGACCTTAAAAATTTTCGATCACATAACATGGTCTTAGTGTATAATATATTTTACTGTAACAAATTATGTAAGAATAATTTTTTACTGCGATTGATTACCTATGTCTACAAACATTTAACGAGGCGGTCGGGTCACGTATTATTAAATAAAACAAATGAAAGTTCAAATAATCATGTTATATTAGTACACTTGCTTTGAGATTTAGTAGACCGGATCAAATTTCCCAATCGGCAAACGTGAAATTTTAATTATTTTATCGTTTCTAAAAACAGACAAACGATTTCAAATGCATTGAATAATCTGTAACTTATATTATAAACAGTATTCCACTGAGACGAAATGCGCATTGATCTAATAAATCAACGTGATGAGCTTTTAGATTCTGAGCGTCGGCGAAGAATGTATTGTTTTTACAATGATTTTTTTTTCTCTGTAAACACTTTTAAGGAACGCTCCTATTTTACGTTCAATACCTCTCTAATGAAAGGTCTTTGCTCTCTCATCGTACCCTGAGGGGTCTTAAATTCAAAAGTTCCAAGTTGATAAAGTAACAATAAAAAAAAGTAGGTAAAATTTGACTAAAAACGTTAAAAATTACCGCAAATGTAATTTTAGACCATAACTGTCCAAAATAATAGACGGTACAAGCTAAAACTTTTACACAATATTGAATTAGGTAAAATACGCAGGTTTGGCACAAGTATCAAGCGATTTTGAAAATTTTTGAGCTAAGTATAGAACTTTAAAATTTTCAATAATTTCTATTTTTTCTGTGGTTTTTGTTCGAAAAAACCTTTAACTTTCGAGAAAAAGTTGTGAAACTTCAACACAAAGTTAACAATAAGTGTGAACATAAGATGCTAAAAAATTTGGAAAATCCATGGTCACAATTTTTGTTTTTAGTCGTTTAAACTTGGAAAATTTTCGAATGCTGGTCATACCTTTGACTTATTTTTAGGAGCGAATTCGGAACTCGCACACATTTTTACTTTAAGAATTGAAATAAAGATGCGTAATAAAAAACAAAATTTTCTATCCGACAAAAATAATTTCAACATAATCCGAACGCGTACAAAAAAAATTGTTGAAATACGGTTATCACAATGAAATTACGCGCGCACTATTATTCAACTGATACTAAAATCGTGTTAACTCCTAAAATATTGGTACAAATGGTTTGAAATTTTCTCTCGATGTTTATATTAATATTATTTTTTTTTTTATTTATACTTTGTCATGGAAGTTTGTGGCACCACGAGTGACCCACAATGACTCTAACTAACATTATTTGAAATGTTAGGGGCGAAATCGTACACAACCGGATAATACGTCGTTTATACGAACCGACTCCGTTAATACAATAGTTGAAACACCTATAATGAAAACAAAAATATTTAAAATATAGTCTAGCGAAAATCATGAAATTAACGAAAATTTGAGCGATTTTTTTTTCTCAACGCTACAGTGCTCGCACTAGAGTCGAAACGAGACGGAATCCACGCATTTTACTAACCGTATTCTACACCGGACGGTGTAAAAACGCCGTCTGCGATCTGAGACGGCAACACTACCCGGTTTCATTTGAGATCTTAACCCGTACGAATCATAACAATAGTCACGAGAAATCGTTGACGAAACGGACGATTTAGTACAAAGTGTCCGAATGGAACGCGCTCTCGCAACGTTCACAATCTAAGTGCACAATCTCGTGTGTCAACCGTACGGGAAAAAAGAAAAATTAACAATGATTTGTGTCTCGGCGGTGGTTTTACAATACACAAGTGCATATATATATATAAGTCCGGACAATTAGCTTCGCCTACGCTCGCGCGCTGCAGGTTTCGCAGTGCAGCAACAAAAACAAAACTGTGGCGCGCGTATCGTTGCCCTCGGGGGCGGATAAACGTCGTCGATTATGTCGACTTTCGATTATAACGTTGTATTTATTTCGGTTCGATTTTTTTTTTTTCGCTACCTTTACTTTGGAAAGAACATTACGTAGTAGTAACGGAGAAAAATACGCCTAAGCGTACCGTAGTATTACTACTGTCGTACCCGAGACCGGATTGTGTGTAAACACGTTCTACACCGATTTGAACCGTCCTTCAACGTGTGCGCGTGTTTTTTTCTTTTAATACCAGCAGCGTTTATAATAATAATAATAATACGATCATTGTTGTACACCCATATCGCTATAGTGGGAATCAAATAACTGCCCACGCGACACTCGACGGTTTGCTGACACGGCACGGTTTCCCGTATCGATTTTTAGTTTTTAATCGATTTTGGCCGGGTGAAAAACATCCTTCTTTTTGGCGAAACACGAGAGAGGACGATCCCGACCTGCTTTCACTACATTTCACGTACATTATAGCCAACGAGGTACAAACTGCAGCGATCAATACAAACCTAAAGTTTCCCTAATACGCGTCTTACCGTCGGGTTTATGAATCCTTTTTTTTTTTTCGCATTTAGAAATATTTAGAAAACGATTTTTCCACCCACGGGCGGTCCAATACAAGAAACTGTGCGAAAGACGCACGGTTCAACAATATTATTTCATTGTTTTAATAATCCACGTTGTTATTTTTTTTTTCAAACGACAATACGAAAAACACGTATGAAGGATGACCGGATTCATTGATTTATTTCAAAGAAAATAATGAACGACGTTTCCACCTTTTTTCTCAATAATTGTGATTATAAATCGTTTTCGTAACCGATCATACAGAACGCTAATTGTTAACACCGAAGACGTTATGGAGTGTTTAAGAAAGTCATTGAATGCGTTTGAGCCATTATCTGCTTATAATTATACTGACTTAAACGAGTCGCCCGATTATTAAAGCGGTGGTACAAATAACTCGATTTTCCCCATGGTTTACCTTGCAGTTTACAACTTTTTTTGCATAAGTTTAGCATCGAAAACTGTAGGTAAATAAAACAGATGTACGACGTACGCGGGAAATGAACCATAATACGTAACATTTTGGTGTTAGTATTCTTATTACCTTTTACAAATAACAAATCGTAGACGGTTTCTCGGACAGTGTGATGTTAAAATTAAAAGAAAGATTTGATGTTCTAGTATTATTATTGTTTCACGTAATTAGAAAAAACAACCTGTAACGTGCAGTATTGTATACGTCATCCATTCTAATATTTGCTATAAAGTCTTTGCTGAAAGAAAAATTACAATTTTTTCTTTTTACCCCGCATTTATATTCGGTCAATAGTAAATGGCGTTGACAATTGCTGGACACCTGTTTTTTTTTTTTTTTCGAAAACATCATAACCCTTACAGTATAGTGCAACACAACAGAAACACGATAACGATGATAATATAATGATTACGATCACTTGTTGTTGTTACTGGGAAGTGCCGATGATGCCGATGCCAGTTTTTCTTATAAATACCGTATGGTCCCGCCGACCAAATCGATGTAACACGAGATCATATTATAATGTACGGCTCGTCGGTGGCATTTTCTTCGTTTTATTTTATTAAAACGGTTTTTTATAACGTTCGTATTTATTACGGCGATTCCGAGTATTCGCACGTGTATAGTGTATAGGTAAGGGTATACAGCGTGGGGTCCACCAGTAAAAACTTACTTAATAATGAGCTTCCCCCCGATATTTGTACCTACCACGGAATTCGAAAGATTCAGCGACCACACATGTTCTATATGTATACATACGCATCTACAAGAATTTTTAATTTTATTCGTATTTATATGCATATGCGTTGGATTTCTTAAGCGCTGCCTACAATATGATTTTTTGCGAGAGCTCAATCTATTTTTTTCCTAAAACGTGTTATCACGTTTACACTTATGTCGTCGAACAACAAATGTATAATTTACTGTAAAGATAAATTGTTATAACTATTTTTCTTCTTCTTCCTCGGTTTCGGTCAATCAAGACCATACCTCTAAATAAACATTATGCCAACTATCTCTATCTTCTGCTGATTCTCGCCAATGACCATATCCGAGTCCACTGTTTTAGCATCATTTTGGACGCGATCTTCCCACCTTAACCGTGGTCTTTCGAGAGGACTCCTCCCTACTGGGTTTTCCTCTATTACTTTTCTTATCGATTCATTCTTTCTCCAGGCATGTCCTGCCCTAACCAGTCTTCTTTTTTTTTTTATCTCTTTCAGTGTATTTTGTCGCTGAAAAAGGATTTCAAGTTCGTCATTCATTTGTCTGAGCATCAAAGTGTGCCACATAAATTTTCCCGAGTTACTCTTCTCTCAAACACCGCCATCTTTTGTTTTTCCGTTTTTCTCAAAGGCCATGTTTCTGTTCGATTTACGACAGTTGGTCTTAAAAAAGTTCAGTGCATCCAAACTTTTAAGTTCTTGGAGATTGCTAAAATGTTATTTCAAGTAACGTACGAGGAAAAATTATAAAACGACTGTACAAAATATACCCGGTGATCACATAATAAACCGCAATGGCGATAATGCTCTGTATACTTCATAAACATTATGTATTATATGTACGTCATTCGACCTTATGCACTATTCTTTTCTGTATCGACAAATTTTTACGTATCATGCGAAACAAAGAAAATTCTTCTCGATAAAATAATAATACAAACTATATAAGGTAAGTCTGGCGAAAACTCAAAACGGTTAAGTGCGCGTACAACTTTCAACGATACAATTAAACGCTACTTTCGATATTTCACTATTTTTGGAGTGTAAAAAAAAAAATAAAGACGACGGTTTCAATAAAAAAATGTTGAATTCGCGCCAATTCTGTAAAACTTGAGTGTATAGTATATAACATTAAAGAACGACGACGTGGATCGGAGACCAAAACCTTTGGAGCAATATTGTGTAGTAACAAAAACCCGTGTTACACCTATCCCACACATTGTGAAAGTTGAAACCGCACCGGTTTGATGAGAAAAAAAAATTTACAAACTATAAAACACCGTGTAACTGCAGTATCTAAAACGACTCCGCCCAAATCACTATGTAGTATAGACGATAAAAATTAAATTGTATCACCAATGGATATTATATATATATATATGATACATAGACTATCTAAAAATGGTGTATTCTTACTATAAATTATTATTCGTAGTGGTTGTGAATTTGAAGTTGGAAGAGAAATTTTGAAAAGCGTACGGCCAGTTTCAATATAATAATGACGTGAGAGGTCGCGATCGCCCCGAGTTGTCCCTTTCCAGTACTCGCGCCGAATTCAAACGAGTGCTACTCGCGCAGCATAAAAATCATCATCGTTTTAGTCAACTGTATACGTTTTTGACGAGCCTAATTGACTGCCACGAGATTCGATCTGGAACTTCAGGGACCATGCACTACGTATTTTTTTTTTTTTAGAAAATTTCGTCGTAATGTCGATTACGGTTTGCTTCGTTTGAAAATAATTTCCACGTAAACATACTTAACGCAATATAAAACATCACAATTGATCGTAAAACAAACGCGGTCGGTTCGTATGAAAAGTTTCCATAGAAAACCGCGGCGAAACGCTAGAGAAATGAGGATTCCAGCCGCGCCAAACTCTTATTGCTGTATTTTCGTGCTAACTAACGGTAGTCCTCGTACGATTCGGTTGTATTTTTTTTTTAGCAATCAGACATGGAAGTAGGTACGTCGTATTAAACTGTTACATTTTTTTTTTGTAATCGTTTGATAATCACGCCTTCATCGGCTTCATCATCACGTCGCGCGGTCGCTGTGAACACTGCGACGTTCATTGACGTCATACGCGAACAATCGCGAGCACCTTTCGACCCCGGTCTGCGTCCGTCGGGCGTCATCATCATCAATTAATCGACATTTGCACTCCCACGCGCCGGCCGTCCTGACCAGCTCGGTCGGAATAGCTCGATACGGTGTGTACAACGTAACACCTGTTATAACGATGGTACAGAGCGATTTCGTGATTTTTCGCCGATCTATCGCGAGATTTTTTCATCAAAATTTTCGCGAATCACGCGCGCGGCGGCAGAATCGCCATATATTTTTTACCGTCGTCGATGTTTCCAGCGACCGCGTGCGACGTCGACGGGACTCGTCCCGGAGGTCTCTCGGCGTTTTTCCGACGTACCGATCGGTCCGATTTCGTAGGTGCTCGCAAGAGCGACGCGGTTCCATCCAACGTTTTTCGTCTCCGCGGTACGAAAAAAAATGCATTCGTTTTTCAAATTTTTTTTCTAAAACAACCCGCAAAGATCGAATAAGCGAATTAATAACGAATGGCAGTGGAAACAACAGGCCTACAAAAACACGTGAAAACGCCTACGCAAAACGGTTCTATACGGATGAATTTTTGTTGATTTTCAATCTGAAACTAATTTTTAAACTCGACGTTAGTGATTTTATAATGAACGCGGGAAGAAACAACTCGGCGACGACATCGGGTTGATCAAAACCTTCGAAACGCCCTGTTGTACGTACAGAGCAAATGCGTTTCCGCGAACGTGGTTTATGAAAAATGTTTACCTGTATGGTACCATCCTGCCGGCTACAACGATTTTTTTAAAAGGTCATCTTTTACGTCACGTCGTCGGAAAGCTTAACCGGATCAGACGCGGCCGGAAAAGATTGTTCGAACGAAAGGCCGAACGAATGGCTTCGTTGAACCTGGATACCGTATTGCAATAAACGAACATTTCTTACCGTCGAGCAAACTTATTGAAACAATGACGTGTGTAGTAATATCGTTATGGATTTCACAATGAAAACACATAATGACGTAAACACGATGTACGGTTCGATAAGTTACGATTCGTAAAAACAGCCGATACAATAGTTACTGTTGATCGTACTGACGTGTTTTACAACTTCTTTTTTCGTAAACTATTTTCGCGCACCGCCGGAGTAGAAGCAGTGTACCGACATTTCACGTCGACAAAAATCATATCAATGGTCACAAATAATAACACAACGTTCTTTTATCCCGCTCAATACATTTTTTTTTTGATCGTAACATCAGATCGCACCGAAACTTTTACGCGATACTAAGATTCGGAGGGGTCTGATCCCCAAAGTTTTTATCGTTGAATTCATGTTGTATAGCTACGCATAGAACCGCGAGCTCGCTCAGGATCGTATTTTCGGATATAATTCCAATGCGTTCGAACGGCGATCCGCTTTTTTCTTTTTTTCAACTCATAAGTATCGTCTAATCCGATCGCGGTGTCCGCATAACACGCTCTTCTTTTATTGCCGTGTCGAAGAATCACAATGTTCGCAGCCGGTTTCGGACGATTTTTACGATGACAGTGGTGTATAACAATGTGGGGTACGGCACACGTACGTTAACGAACGGTGGGAAAGTCGCGGTGCGCCCTGGGTGCAGCGAGCGAGAACAAAAAGCCGCCGTGCGATGGGACGTTTCGGCGTGGGACGTTTCGGCATGGGACGTTCCCGACGGCAACCGATCCGGTGTTGTCCCACGATGGGACGCGGCGGCGCCTCGTCCCCCCGCTGCACCTGGCCGCGGCGGCCCCGCGCAGAGGTCCAGCTGCGGGCGCGCCTCCGCGACAAGACGCAGAAAAATAGACGCGGCGCGTCCCGTCGGCGGATAACGCGCGCGTTCCCACGCGACTTTTTCGGGGGGAGTGCCGCCTTCGTCCCGGCCCGGGACGACGGCCCCCTCCGCGAACGGGACCATTGTTGCCCGCCACCCCGAACGTATTATTATTATCCAGGGACGGCGTCGTAGTCACCGGCTATCCCGTCCGCGGTTAACCCTGCGCGGTCCAGGTGACTGCAGTACCGCTTGTATTGTGTGTCGTGACGTTTTCCTACGTGTAGTATAATATTTTAATAACATTGCACGGCGCGACAACAATGCGGGGTAAGACGCGTATCGTATAGAATTTTGTTTTGTTTGTCGTTTTGGTTTTCATTATTATACTTGCACTCTATATCGCAACGCCGGAATAGGCGAGTGGAGACGAAAAATAATCGTATCCAGGACAATACACGATGTACGCGAACGGCGACGCCCTACTCGGGTCCGTGTGAAAGGGACCGTGCGAGCGGCGGCAGATTTACCGGCGAAAAGTTGGAAAATATTTTATAGGAAACAATATGAACTCCGTCGGAAATCGTTTTATCCGGGAAAATATTTTTTTCGGAAACCTAACGGTAAGCTAGGTCGTTTCCTCGAAAAGGTTAGGTATTATTTGTGTTGCCTGCAAAATATTTCCTCGGACAAATATCATAGCGACAAATTATAGCCCCCTCGGCTGCAGCTGCCCATTAACGTTGTCGAGATCCCCGCGGATAATCGAAACGGTCCGAAATGCGAATTTACTCGACTCCGTTTAGAAAACGAATTTTTATCACGATAAAATATCAGGTGATGAGTTTATACATTTTGATTAACTCATGTCACACATTATCGTGACATTGTCCTGCCTCTCGTTTACACGTTTCACCGGTTGCACGGTCAATATTATTAAAAAGCCACACACTATTCGGTTTTATTTAATCAATCCTAATCAATCCACCATAACTAAACCAACCGTCAGGTCGAGACGTTTTTAACGTTCAGTGCAAAATAATAAAACCGTTTGTTCCAACAAATCGGAATCGACACAGCGTCGGAGCACGAAAAACCGGCAATATTAAAACCGAACGGAGACGCGGAATCTAACTTTGATCCGTTTCGACGAGAAGTCGATTAGTCTTCGGCATTGAAACCGCCGCGATTCGAGTGTCGAAAAATAATTTACACTTTTTTTCGACTCGTCAACGAAAATCGAACAAAATGGAACCGTTGTTCAACTAAACGATTTTAAATTCCCGAAGTATGATGCCAAATTTCGTAGCGCGTTAGTCGCGCGATTCGCGGCATCACAACGCGACAAAGTTTAGTTTATTTTTGCGTGATTTTTTAATTATCGTCCGAGCGAAACGGCAGCGTATTACAAAATTTTAAGTCTCCACATAATTATTATAACGCGAACGGGTCGAACGGAGTATTCTGTCGAAGCCACGTTTTCTCCGTGCGCGAGAGAGAAAACGAACCAGACGGGCCAATCCGGGTTCGTACGGCGATAATACATATATTATAAAAACAACCAGCAAACAAAATTATAGGTGTGCGCTGCACGCGGTCATTAGCCCGAGTGCATCGAAATTGTGTTCCAAATGACACGGTCCGACTAATGGAACCGCCGACAACTTCCAGTTTTTTTATTATTACCTAAATATGTACGTGTGTGTGTGTTTTTTTTTTTTTTCGCGACTCGTTAATAATATAAATAATCGCTGTGTACACGTATATTTTCTTGTGTAGAGGCGCAATAAAAATGGGACGAATAACGTTTACCACGCCGCCGCGCACAAATTGAAATATACGTGTGTGTACGCAACACAGAAATCTCGTTTGCCAGCAAAACGCGTGCGTTCAGCAATAAACTGTCGATTTAACAGTTGTTTTTTCTTTTCGCACCCCGAGAATCGTCTCGTGTACAACCGTCATAACGCAACGTTACTACGTTTGCACGGTTAGGCACGTCGTTACGACGCACTAAAACGTCCAAAAAAAGTTGTTCGATGTTTTTTTACGGACCGCGCTATCGGAATTGAAAACAATCGAAGGGTTGTGTGTAGTAGACGGGTAAATACCACGGACCGTGAAAACCGACTTTGCAATGTTCTTCGACTGTACTGCATTAGAAATGGGTGTTTTTCGATTCGTCGACTATATCATGTCCGGAGGGGCGTAAGAAACAATGGTAACAACAATACAACAGCGGAACGTTTCGGAAATCGACCGAGGTTTCATAAAACCTACCTACATCGTTACGAGCCTATCGATACAGTTCTAGTAGAAAATGATAACAACACAAGATTCAAAACGTCGTAAAATTTTGCAAAACGAAAATCGTTACGACGCCCTGCACGTACAGGCGACCAGAAGGACCTTGTCTGGGCGAGCATAGTTGAAGTATACCCGCCGATATCCACGTAACACAATGAAACCGTCGTGGAAGTTTATAATCATACTCGTGTCTGCGCGTGTTTAAACAATATTTTAAACGTATAAATTTATGTATAGGCGAAATACATCGTGAACGGGGAATCGACGTATATAGTAAAAAGTATTGTCCGACTCGCACGCGTTCGTTCTGTACCACCTATTAACACCATATCGTTGTATCAGTTATCAAATATGTATTGTATGCTCGTTTATATCTCGGTCGTCGGTATACGAACGCGGGTTCATTAGAACGAAAACAACAGTTTTCGGACAACGAGCTTGTCATGTGCCACATATTAATATCGGAATAAACGAATGGCGATCGCACTCGTAAAAAAAAAAACGTTCTTTCCTTTGACCACTGTAATCGCGCGGATTCATCATTCCGTTCGCATTATTATTATTATTACCCACAGAACAGTATTGTTACACGTGTTATTATTATCAACGTATCGTGTTATATACGCGCGCACGTGTATAATAATCATTTTACGAACGTTTGAGAACGTACAAAACGCTACGTGGAGTGTTTTATGCGAACAATTGTTAT
Source organism: Hormaphis cornu (assembly GCA_017140985.1). NCBI lineage: Eukaryota > Metazoa > Arthropoda > Insecta > Hemiptera > Hormaphididae > Hormaphis > Hormaphis cornu. Next base: position 15,585,756 of record CM029360.1, read on the forward strand.
TAGAACGCAGCATCGAACGTGCGATGCACCGAACGTGGCGCGTTGTTTCGGGGTGCCAAAAACGAAATATCGTGAGGCATTTTATTTGACGTGCATGATACGTATCTGACGGTACAGGATGGCTTAATTTTTTTGTACGGTGTTTGGTTTTTAAAATGTCTACTCGCATCCACAAAACGGAAACGATCGAATTGGGTGACGAAAAATTTTTATTCCGATAGTTGGTTAGTTTTTTTCTTTTTATAAATCAGCTGTCGTTTGTACCGAAACGTAGCGTAGCTATTAGGTCGTTATCGACATAAATTTTCAAAACCTGTACCGATTTTCATGTTTGATAAACACGTGACGGTCATTTTCAATTGCGGCTCCGAATCCGAAAAATCACGTTGAAATAACACAAAGAGGAACGATTATAACTTATGTAGAAAGTCGATTTACGACGTGCGTAATTCTTTAGATTCTGAGCGTAGCAAACTATGTAATACATTTTACGATGATGTATTTTTTTTTTCCGCTCTAATCAGTTACACGATAATCTCTCCGAAGGTATTGTTGGCCCGAGAGACGGTGCTTCGTTTTAATAATTTTTCTTTATTTCATTCGATTTATCGCGTGATCCGAAAACGAAGATTTCAATGTGTTTCCGAGAGTGCTAAAAATTATGAGAAACGTCCACACATCAATGGCATATAGGCAATACTATAATATCATATATAATACCGTACGATCGGTTATAATCAGACGTAGAGAATTTATGGCAAGTTTTAAATCTGATAACTTTTACTGCGGCAGTCTCTTACAAGAGATATTTAATTTTTTGTCTGAAAGCCGCATAACAATTATAGTGGTTGAAATTTTCGAAAATGGGACAAGAAAAATTCGAGCGCCCAATCTCCAGTATATATTATGGTAGTTTAATTCGATCTAACAAAGTCGAATACGGGTCTATCGACCTGTATAACGCGAGCGAGAGATGTTGCGCGAAAACAAATCAATTTTCGTGTACATGTACGAAACGCAGAGGTATATTATATTAAGTCTATATTATTTCCGTATCGTAATTAGGTATATTATATTAAGTCTATATTCATATTCCATATAGTAATTTGTTCATAACCATACCTGTACATTGTATGTATCAAACACCAGACACAAGAGGATGATTTACCGGCATTTAAATGGCTGTATCATTAGGTTTCTTTAAGTGTTGTAATTTTCTGGGTCAAGAGCGAACGGATAATCAAATTATTATAAGACTTAAAACGGTTTTTTTTTAAGTTGTTCCACGTAGAACACATTTTTGTACGTTAAACTACTACGTTGTGAAACGAGAAGTTTTAGAAGGTGTCGGAAGTTGTTGTTCCAACACTGTGTGAGTGGGTGATCGTGTATGTATAGAGGGCGTATTATGTCAGACACGCGAGAAAACACAAAATATATTATAATGCACCTCTACTGGAGAATGTTATATCAACGCTAAAATTAAAACCGACCGTAAATTACGTACGTGGAACCAAACACGAAACAACGTTTTTGAGTATCTGCTGCTGCAGCTACTTGTCAAAAAAAAAAAAAGGAAAATGAAAAAGAACAAAAACAACAAATTAAAACCGATACATGAATCACACACTATATTGCAAAGTCGTATTATTCTCGATTGAGTAGAATACAGAAACGTCTAAAAAAAATTATTCATATTATAATGATTCGTCTAAATGTACACAATATATTATTATAAATGGATCGGAAAGGATGACCGACATCGTGTAATAATTAGGGGTCTGAGATCGTTTTTAACCCGAGGGGTTTAAATACGCGTTTCGTGAACCGTTTACGTATTATTATTATATTATTATAAACTTTGTGTTCTACATACACCAATATAATATATCTTGCGTAGAAAATATGTATAAACAACAAATATTATACACGCATACCGTCATGTATCGCGGTAGTCGTATAATAATATACGTTATACATATTATATATATTATACTCAGTGCCAGTGGAGTTTACTGGAAACGTTACAGCCTATTTTATGTTTTTTTTATTCAGTTATTTTAAGTGTACGATATCGTGATGAAAAATTATGCGTACTCGATTTCGTATCGCGAGTATAAAAAATCCTAAAAACTAAATCCAGAAATAACGAATTAAAGACTCTGCAGGGTGATGTTGAATTAGAACAAACTTGTTTTAGATTGTGTTGTGTAAAAAGATGGCAATGCGTGGACCGAGATGGTATACTTTGTTCAAAATTGTTTTGAGATGCGCGCGGTGCGATTTGAAAAATGCTCGAACCGACTCGAAATTTCCGTTCGTCGAAATGTTCGCACGCATGATCGGAACGGACAATCTCAATAAAAGTTTCCGAAAACAGTTCGAATCAAATACAAAACTTAAGGCTTGTCGACTCACTGATTTGTGATTTTCGAGGGCAATCCGTCGTATTGGCTTGCAGATTAAACACAAACATCAAATACCGATATATTCATATAATGATATAAACTATACTTTCTATAACTCGCAATACAGGGGCGGTTCAATAGTTTAGAAAATACGTGAGATAAATCACAAAGACGAGCCGTCAACCGTTCGCTGGGAAACGTCTGGCACTTCTAAATATTTAAACATTGTGCATTATAGTGTACAAAAAAAAAAACTTTAAAAAATTGGGTTCTGTGCATCTTTAAAGAGATGGAAATTTAATGTTTAACAACTTAATCTCTCCTCGTCCGTTTTCCGTACTGTTGTATAATACAGCATGTATAATCGAATAAACAAAAGAATATATTCTATGCGAAGAGCGCGTATTACAAACTCGTATGCCATCAAACAGCTATTTACACGCATAATTGCCGGTCAAAATAAATAGTGTTCCGTCGTTATGAATAGTAAATTTCAATTTACGAATCGTAAAAATAGAATTTCTAAAACGTGTAACACGTATACTTGAACGTTATACTCAAGAACACTGCAATATCGCTTCGAAAATACGCCCCCGATACACACGTAGTACGTAAGTATATATACAGCCAACAGAGTACGAAAAATACAATCAGAACAAAGGAATGAAACGGGAATGACGTTTTAAAATCACCCTGTACATTATATTATTAAATCATTATTATACTCCTCCGACGCCACCGAGTCGCGGTGTTTCGGATTTTCAACGGGTTCTGTTCGAGCGGCGCTGTTACATTATTGTAAGGACGCGCAAGGCGCAATTAGCGGGCGGCGGGTCGATAAATGTTATAATTATTATCAATTATCATCGAGTCGGCGGCGGCGGCGGGGATGATAGTATTATTATTTTAAAAAAAATTTCTTTTTTCTTTTTCGGTTTTCATTTTGACGTAGGTCCAGGAGACTCGAGTGACTCGATCGCGCCGGCCCGACGCGGATGATGAGCCCCCGGGCGCGCGTACGATATAATTATAACTAGAGATAAACCGTACTAAAAAAAAACCTTAAAATATAATACGCGCGAACGATTGTGTGTCTAAACCCATACGTGCAACGGTAATTTGCGGTTTCAGCAACAAACGTATTTTGCTATACATGAAACAAAAACAATAATATGGTTCACGATCACATTTTACAGGTATGTGTTGCGCGCAGAACGAAATTCGTCTTAAAAGTATACAACGCGTGGCGAATTGTTGCGATTTTCATGAAAACAAACAAAATACACTGTAATTTACATTTCGCTTGGTTAAAATAGAACGATTTCCGCGGCATATCGTCAATATTCTTACCCACGCGATTAGTACAACCGTTTAAAGTACCTAAATGAAATGAAAAACATTTTTTAACAATATTCAAAAAGGCAAAACTGCATTTTTTTTTTTTTTTAGCAAAATAGTTGCACTCTTTGATTTGAAGTGGTGATAATTTAACTCGTAAATTGCGCGTTAACGATTATTTTATGGGAACGAAAAATGTGCACAGCGAAGTAAAGTGTAAATAGTACCACGAGTAGAATTAATGTTATCGGATCATATTTTTGTAAATACGACGAAAAATTATCATACCTATGCTATCCCTGCCTATATAACGGACACACATTCTGTGATTGCCTCGCGCGGTTACTGCGGTTGAGTTTACGTATAGAATAGTACTTAGGTAAGTGGGCACACACTTATAGAACATAACTTTGTGCATTTTTACAAGTTACGAGTGGATCGGTGTTAAACTGCACGTGTACAAATAATCATAAATCTGCACACAGAATTGGTATTTTATGTTTGTGGTAAACCGAGAAGCACGAGTTCCGATTATGCATAATACGTTAACTACGAACGTTCAGGTTGTATCGATAGGATACAAAACTACGGTTATCCCGTCGTTAAAACACTATTGTTGACGTGTGAGCATTTCGCTCACGTATTACGAAGAAAAAAAAAAATTTTCTTTTATTCGAAAAATAAATAAATAAAAATGGCACTAAAAAGGGCAACAGGAAGAACGCGTGATGAACGTGTTACCTATGTAATATTGCCCATTTTGCGGTTGTAGTGATGCACAACAAGTGCCGGATGCACTGTCGTCACTTTGGGACAAAATACAAATTGTTTAATCATTTCAAATCTCCACTTCGTTCCGTCATTATTGTTTTTGTTAAAATGTCAAAAGAGCGTATTTTTAATTTCGACACGATAAAATGACGTCTGAATCAGCGGTTCCAAAAGTATTGTGCGAGCGAATCGCTCATAGCGTCAACAACGACGGGTTATATGGGTCATCGTGTCACATTCCTCTATTACCATTGTATAAAATGTCGCCCGTAAGAACTATTACTGTTACGAGGCAGAGTTTGTTTTTTGAAAACCATAACCCTAAATAATCGTACACGACATGTACGATATTATAAAAATAAGATATATTCGATGTCGCTTTTTGTTTACCCGTATTTATAAACAATATTGTATCCATGTGCAATATAACATGTGCTTTTTCAATATTTTTTTTTTCTCGTGCAATGTTTGTGTCTCGTAATCAAACTGCTGCAGTTGTAATAATATTTTTAAATCGGCTCTATGTTTATGAACTTTTGTTTACCGTCAACAATTATAATAATTACTGTAGGTATTTACTGCAGTTGAAACCATTGACCAGTAGTTAATTTTTCAATACGAGGAATTATAGTCAACTGCATGTCAAACTTCGATTTATACATCGCAATGATATTTAACTTGCCCGGGTTAGTTGTAGTTTTAAGGTTAGGTTTCAGCTATACGGCGTGAGTTTTCCGATAACCCGATACTACGAACCGATAATAATTAAACCGATTTCCGATACGATGCAGGCAGAAAAATTTAATGTTAAAAAAACCATGAGCCAATATTGAAATAAGCCGATGTTCAATATATACGAGCTAATCGGTAGCCCATTTTGTTTCATTAGAGGGTAAGAACAGAGTCAATTTTAATATTGTTATACAATCATGAACTCGTTGGTCCGTCGTTAAATTTGGCGTCCTCTCGATTTTAAAACTATAAAATTTATAATCACTGGTATAAACACTAGAAGTCAACCGCAGTCAACTGCGGCCTTTTTGAGGTGAAAACTAGTATATCCGCAACCTACATTATAGGTAAATGTATTTTTTTTTTCCGAGAGATATTACCGATGTTCACTATACATTAGCTCGTGTAGGCGATTTCAGTCCGTAGCTATTGACGTAGCAGTCGCTGTTCAACGAATATTAAAACCGCTATTTGCGACGAAATCCCTTAAAAACAATACATCCGTTATATGTTTCACGCGAAACGATTAATTTCGAAATTGTTAATCGGAAAACGAAACCTTGTCCATTATAGTGTACACGGGCGTGTGAAATACGTTGGTCTTTTTGTACAAGGTGGAAAAATACAACACAGAAATGAACACCCCCCAAACCCTCCCCCCGATTGCGTCTTATTATACCGGGAGGGAAAAAAAACCCCATTATTGTATTTTATTAAGTTCTTGCACACATCTCGCGTGTACGGGCATCGTTCTGGGGGTAAACCACCGTCGACATCGTCTGGAAAAAAAAAAAAAATCGAAAAAAATCCGCGTGAGCTGTTGCAGAATAAGAAATGTAAAAACTATACGAGAGTTCGACGCCGTTTTTTTTTTTTTGTATAGGTCCGCGACCACCCCCTTTGGACGAAACGTACGACTCCGCCCACCGGTCGCAGGGATCGCTTCGGCGGACGTCCGTCCCGCACGTCCCCGCCCTACGGGGGAAGAACCGACGACGACGACGACGACGGCGGCGTCGGCGTCGGCGGCGGCGGCGGCGGCGGTGGCGGCGGCGTCGGCGGAACCCGAAACGTGTCGGGGGATCAGTTTGTCAGCAACAGGCGACCGTGCGACCCGTCGTCCGGCGAAGCAAAACGGCCGAGTTCCGAGTGTTTCGACGCGCCGGCCGATAAAGAGGTGTATTTTATAAGAACAAGTTGTCGTCGTTCAAATCGATCACAAATCTGTCGAGTGGCCGAAATCGCCGTCCGAGCGTAAAAATATATACGACTCATTGCGGAATCTCGTGGTTTCCCGTCCGGTCTCCGTAGCGCTCCTCCGAATTGTCTCCACGGCGGCGGCGTTCCTCCACGCGTCGCACACGATCACACCGAGGTACGTATATATTATGAACGTCCGGAACATCGTTCGGAAGAGGCGCATAATTTTTATTTAGTTTCCCTGACCATCAGAGCAATCGTAGGTGGTATTTTTTTCCGGTTTGATTCCGACACGGACCAAACGGCCGAAACAGGATCGCCGAGGCGTTAGGTCTATTTAGGTCTATTTTTGGCGTTTTTATTTTAATTGCCCGCCGGAGTAATTACACCGTATAACATATAGTAGTATGTATATTATTGTCTCGATTCGAACGACGACGACGATCTACCTATCTATAGAGATAACGATAATAATCAGACCGGACCAATTAGTTTTACAACCTCGCGGGCGCCGGTTTTCCGTCGTGGTTGTTCGCGTATCACGCGCAAGAAAAAGAAGTATAAAAACCTATGTAACTGTTAAGTTTTTAAAGAATACCAAAATCTCTAATGATGTACAATTTACACGGATAACCGCGGTGCACAGCAATTCGCCAAGTTCTGTTGGAAATTTCGCGAAAAACGCTTACGATCCGTTTTCGGGGGATCGTCGTCATAATTTATCTTTTGACCGCTTTTGACCGTCACACGTTTTGGTACGCGTTTTCGAACAGTTGACATACGCGTTCACAGTAATATTTGCATTTTTATTTCGATGATTACCTAATATAATAACGCTATTTAGGCGATTATTACTACGTTATTTTTGTACGGTTTTTGTCGGGGGCGGATTTTTTTCGGCGCGGGAAATAGAAATAAATACCTAAATCGAAGCCGCCCATACATCGTAATAACGGTTTGGGGGTACACTAAAGCCGGTCAATTATAATCATCGTAAGAGTGATTTTACGAAAAAATATCTGGCAAAAACACATCTGTTCGGCTCTCGCGCAATTTATTGAACTATTTTTTCCAAACTGTGTTTTTGTATGGGGCGGATTGGTTAAAAGAATTCGGGTAAACTCATTTTGGAACACCCAGCTATATGGTTCCAAAAACTTTTTTTTAGTATTTCTACTTTTCAAATGCTGATATTTCTCATTTTTGAGTTCCTAGTTTTGTTTTGTTTTTTTTTTAAATGCCAGTTTTTAACCCTCAATATTTTCGCGTCATCAGAATAGTGTGTGAAATTATTACGTACTTATTAATTTAATTTTGTATCGAAACATTTTAACTATCTGTAGGTATACGAGGATTATATATTTTGCGTGAATTAATATTACGTTTGTTTGTGCCCACGAGTGTTCCAATACACTGTATCGAGCATTAAATATGCAAGAAAAAAAATAAAACTACGATGTAAGTAGTTTATAAACTGGTAAATCCATAGTTAAAATATCTAAAGGATTAACGTTTGTGTATTTTAAAATAGATTAATTTTTAACGATTAAATCTCCTAGCAGTCTCTACTTAGTGCATGGTATACACGCAGTGCTTTACGAGCAGCTGTTGCCTTAATATTATTTGGAGATTAATATTTACATCTTTGATCTAAATAAAAAAGCTGTTCTCGATTCTTAGTTGATCACAACTCGCGGTTAACAATAATTAAACACATTGGAATATAAGTATGTATTCTGGGTAAGCACCTAAACAAAAATAAATTAACTAAATTTCCGTATTTTATAACGTCATAAGTAATATTTATAAAAAAGGAAACGCGTTGTTCCGCGTACGTTTTACATTTAATAACAAAAAAAATGTACGGTAACAGTGACTTACGTCACACTAAAAATCTCCTAAAAATGTGTTACCAAATGAAATGATATCTGTTACATATACTTGAAGTTGTATGACGATTATTCAGTTCGTTTAAAATAGCCCACCAAAGTGCGCATATTTATGTAGTTTATTTTGTGTTTTGAATTCTCAGGCACTGGATGTCGGTGAATTCAAACAGTTTTTTCTTATAGGCAAAACAAACCGTTATCTCCAAGACCGCATATTATGTGAACGTTTAAGAAGTTGTAGTTATTTATATTTGAAATCTTTCGTAAAACTCGATATTGTACAGGATTATAATAATATTGTTGATAACCATATTATAGAATGTAACTTAGCGTTATAACTTGTAAATATTATTTAATAGGCTTAACTCAACACACTAAATAAATACAATGGTACCACAGCTTTTTAGATTTTGTAGTAATATTATACTTGTCACGTGGACCATGGAGTTGGAGCAAATGTCACGTTTAAACTCGACAATCGTCTCTTGAAAACGACATCGTGGCATCTATCTGGCCCTTTAAAAAAAAACTTATTGTTTTGCCCGCAAACTGCCACGAGTGGGTAAAAAACCGATTTATATTTTACCACAAGATACTTGAAAACGGACACTGGTGGAGACGACGATAAACGATATGCGGGCAGCAAAAAAAAATGATATATATTTATCATTAATGTCCTCCATATTATCGTAGTTCGGTAAAACCGTAAAACTCGTCGTCGCGTACGTAATTTGATAATAAAAATTGTTTTATTTTTTTGTTTGCCGAATTCAGACTAGTCGCCCTGCACGTCTGTCGTCGTTTTTTTTTTTTTTTAATCAAAAACTATCAGAATTTCTCGCTGAACATGCACCGGCCTGCTATTGCAGAACGATATTTTTATCTTTTTTCTCTACGAAAACGAAAGTAGAAATCAATACGGTCGACCGCTAAAAATATAAAAAAAAACATAGATAACAGTGTCGTGTCTAGACTAGAGACACGCTATATCATTACGTATAGAGGTATTAATTACCATCAGGTGCAAGACCGGACAGGAATTTCCGTTGAATAATGGGATGTGATAAGTCGACGACTAAACACGTCGTAATTAGTGTTATAATTTTTTTTAGTTAGTTATCTGACGGTACACCTACGTCCTACGTAATATGATACCCGACCGTTAAAACGTTTCTGTCCGAATTCAATCTATTGAACCGTCTACAATTCGGTATAATTTATTAATAAAAATGTTTTTGTGTCGGTACACTCGGTACCGTGTCTACGTCTCAAAACTGTATTCAAATCGGTTAAATATCGACATTTAATTTCGTTTTTAAACCCTAACCAGACCAAACCGACGTAAAAATAGTTTTACACGGTTATATATCATAGAAACGTGTTAACAGCGACTTTTGATACGTATAAGTATTATATCTTTTTAACTTTTAGAATGTGTTGTACAATGTAATGATTTTCCCAACGAAATAACCGTACGTACAACGCGAAACTAAACTCTGTCTGCAGTAGTACACGTAACTACAAAACATAGTAGGCACATAAATAAACATTAAACACATTTAAACAGAATGCCTGCAGAGACAGATTTATGCATCGTACAGGCAGGTGCTTAGGGTGCAGCGAATAATTTTCCTCCTTTCTCACAGGGGCGTAATGACGGCCAAAATAAAACTGCACCCCTTGGGCTTCGATTCATATGTTTTGGGCCTCCAATTTATAGGTTTTTGTTGAACCCTGCACATTTTTGAGGTCGAACCGGACACTTTTTAGAATTTTATCGAACCGCGGACTATTCAATTGAAACATCGAACCCGAGCTTCATAAAAAAAAAAAAACGTGCATATAATAATATAAATGACCGTTTACGCCGAATGCAGTAAACACAATTTCAAGTAAAGAAGGATTGCACGTTTTTATCGTTTTTCGACAGATAGAACGTTTTTTTCCCTCGGTTCGAACTAAACTATTTTGCGTTTAGTTCGAACGGATCGTAACTTATAGACTTTTCGCGCTAGGTGATTACGTGTCTTAAAGGGATCCTAAAAAAAAAAAAGAGTTTCACCCCGGAAACTGTAAGTCCGCCCTCGCTGCCTCGCATACTTTTCACAATATATATAACACGCAGCTCTTGTTGTGCATCTCGCTTCAACGTTCGAAACGCGGGATTTCGAGTGTCGAAAATCTGAGCGTAAAAAACACACCGATTGACGAGATCAATATTTAAATATATTATTTAAATATTATAAATATTCATTCCGTAGCAACGGAGATGCACCTTTTCCCGGCTAACACCGTTTCGAATGTAACGACACCACGCGCGCGTGCGTAATAATAATATCGATAGCCTGTAACGCTGCAAAACCGGCCGGATCAAATCGAGTAGAAATCGTTTTTTTTTTTGAAAAAGGAACGTCGTCGTCGTGTGTACACGCGAACAAACAGCTCGGCCGTTTACGGTGTTTGCATATAACGTACAATATAAGACGTAATTTCTAATCCAATTTCGTTTTGGCTGTTGTGCCCCGCGAGATCAAACGGCCGGGGGGGCGTCATCGCGCCGATTGTTGTGCGGTAGGTACCCAGAGAGGCAGCTGCTAACTACGCGCTCGTATATACTGGCAGGAGACCGCGCGTGTTGTATTGTTGTGTCGTCGTCGGCCAAGACGAGAAGAAACGTACGGGGGAAGAAAAAAATGAGAAAAGAAAAGAAAAAAAACGGTCGCACGTGTCATAACTCTCTATGCATTATGTTGTATATTTTTGGAAAATAAGATTTTGTTACACGCGCGCCCTTATAACGGTTTGCCCGCGCGGCGGCTGCACGCACGATGTTTACGGTGCCGCGGGGGTGCTGCGGGCGATCGATCAACCTCGTTTTTTTTTTTTATAATATATTATATTATATACGAATTTGCGGTAATTGTCTCGCACGCGATACCAAAAAAAAGATTTACCGCATTACAATGACAATGATAGTAAGTAAGTAAGTAAGTAAGTAAGTAATAACAATAGATATTCGTTTATAAGTATTTTCGAATCGGTTAATAAATGCGGTTATACAGGTAAAAAAAGGATTTAAAACCGTTTATGAAAGACGGTTATAGGTGTGTCGTGGATTTCACCCTCGTTTGTACGGGCTGTCCGATTCACGACAAAAGTGCACTGGTATAGTGGTAAAATCCTAGAAATATGTATGTATTATATCGTTTTTATCTCTTTGTAAATTCGTTTTCCAAACTGGTCAAAATTCACTACATATGTAGGTTCGCGAAATCGGTGCAAGACCGTTAATGCAAGATATACTCTTATATATCCATACTATGGACGCGTTGAAAGACTTTATAGCGTTCTATATCTCAAACGAGATCGTATATGGTCGTCAAAAAAGAATAGTTTGATAATATGGACGTCGCGAGAATGGACGGACGATGTTTTATAGTATTTTAAGTTTTAGGCATTTATTTTGGTGATTTTCCGCAGATGTCGTTTGCGGTATACGCGGATTAAGATATACGCGGATAAAAGTACATGTTTGTTTTTATTCTTACCGGGGGAAAGAAAAAACCGTTAAAGCTATTTTCTTCGCGTTAACACGGCTGCACGAAGAACCGCATTGTTTGCCGTCAACATCGGCCCCTCGCGCGTTTACACGGTACACCGCGTCCCAACAGTGAAATGCAGAATATTCGGAGTGCCTATATATGTATAGAGAAAGAGAGATAAAGATCCCGCTGTCGCTGTGTACAGAATCTGTATATATAGGTAGATCTCCATTTTTATCTGTGGATTATAGACACACTTATGGCTTACACATTTTTATGGAAGCGTGCCGGGCAGAGCGTAGGTAAAATAAAAGCGGTTTAAAGCGTTCTTATATGTTTAATTCGCTCCAGAAGTTTTAATATTCTCAGTAACGCGCGTATCAACTTGAAAAACCGTTTTTCGAGTCGGTTCGTATACAATATTTCGTACAAGTGTACAGGCTAAACTGCCGTTCGTACAGGTAAAACTCGAATCGGAGATCCCCTACTATTTTCAGAGTTTTTTTGAGCACCCATACAAGTTAAACGGTCCATACGTTGTGTAGTGCGAGGAAATAGGAATTTTATTTTTTTACCTAACAACGTTCAAACACTGAGTAAATCGATTACTCTTTCTGTAATGAAGATTATAGGGTTATTAGTTCAAAAATATGATGACGTACCGATCAAGTATACCGGTGTGATGTATGCACGACTTTTTTTTAGAAGAAAACTGTGTACGGTTTGTACAGTACCGACTCGTTCTGATTTCCGACCATACCGCCTCAATCGGGTACCTACCTACCTCAGTTTAAAAGATGCTATATTAAAATTTAATGGTTTTCACTTGATCGGTGTACTAACACCCGCGTGTGCATATTTTGTTTACTACAATATAGAGAAACGGAACCGAATAACGTTTTCACTCGATACCCGAATAATACCCTGCTGAATCTTATCGAACCGTCAAAAACGTCAAAATCTGTATTATTATGTAGATGGACGCGTGCGGGGCTAGACGTTAGACGTCTATTCGTGTATTGTATCTTTTGCAGAGAGGAGGCCACCCTTAAAAGTAAAAAAAAAAAAGCACCGAGCAGCTGCACTGGTATAAACGATCACGTATTGTTTATGGTCGCTCTTCAGACGTCCCCGTCGTCGAGTGCCAGGACAGTTTTACAATCTCTCGCGCAGGCCGCCGTTGTCGTACCGATGTTGTACTATAGCGATTCCGTAAGAATAAAATAAAAAATTTAAAAAAACGGCCGTAAACGTCACACTACTCACCTTCGTTACGATATCTATAACACGTCTTTTTGACGCTCATTCATATTTTTTATGAACACGCGTTATGTTGCAAAATAATAACCGTAAGAATGCCAATGTTGTACTAAACGTGTGTAAAGGCGATTCGAATTTTTAATTAGCACTTTTGTACGAAACTGTTAAAAAAAAAAAAAACCGGGCTCGTTTGAACGCGAATTATTCGTTTTATTTCGTCGTGTAACACGTGGGTATAATAATTGATTTACTTCGTTCCAATTGTTAATTTTCAATCGTACGATTTATATAACAATATGCGATATAATAGGAAAACAAAAACTATTTTACAAATCATTTCTATTACAAATATTTTCTTTTGTTAACGATGTTTGTGTACACTGAAAGTCGGTTAAACGTTTGAACGGCGTGAAGGAAAAACGCCCATCTTCTAAAGTTAAGACTCCAGTTGTAATAGTATCACTGAAAAACCGTTTTTTTTTTTGTTTTTTAACTCGACAACACTCGTCGAAACTCGTGTTGCGCCAGAAATATTGTTTGACAATATTCACCGGACATTGTTATTTGGGTTGAGGGTTTTTCGAGGTCCTGTACGAATGCAAAATGCCTGCAGTTGAGAGTCGTCTGGATTAAAAAAAAAAACTGCCGACATCAAAACTATTGAGAAGTATACTTATCTGACGACTGCAAAAAACTGTTTTGCAACATGAACAAAAAAATCTTAGCGTGGTCATTGTTCCCGCAGATAGTGGTTACATAACGTTGAACCGAATAATAATTATATTGTGCCTATAGTACAATTAACGTTACACGGGTATATTTTGACTTTGTCTATTGCACAATATCGTCGATTTTCAACGTTTGTATTGTAAAATATGAGACGTTATCCGTTCGTGTCGTTTTTACTCTTGCATTGTTAGTTTTGTTCACGCTTTTATTTGAACGAAAAAGCCTAAATTTGTTCTTTATTTTAAATCTTATCGAGAACGATCTCGGAAGCGTCCGGCAATTTTCTCTTGAACAAATTTTTCAGCAATCGGGCGATTAAAACGGTTTTCGCATGATATTTCGACGATACAGTGTCACGACGAATAATAATAACGTTTCGAAACAAGTGTGCGGAATATGGTAGAACGGACGTTCCGTTACCGGGTGGTAAAGCCTATATCGTGGACTCCGGGACCGTTATAACTGAAAATATTGCGGTACATTAATGATTTTAAAAAACAATCGGAAAAAGAGAATGTTCTCGCGATACCGTCCTGGACGAATTTCGTAATTTTTTTTTTCCCCCCGCGAAAATTAATAATTTCAATCGAGGCGCGTGAAACTACGCGTCGAATCGTTCTTCGTCGGTGCTATTGCGCACCCTACGTTTTGGCGACTCATACGGACTAGGCGTCATGACCTATACTACGCCCGTGCATCTATAAAAATGCGGTACAAGAACCAAAAACCCCTGTCCCCGAAAAACGTCACAATCACAAACGTACAATCCGTGGTTTTTTTTACAAAAGCGAAAATATAGGAGTATTACGGTGGTATTATTGTGTAAAAATTTTTCCTTTTTACATTTTTCCCGAAGACCGAACAACAACCGGGTCCAGTGAACACACACGTATATTCCCGGTACGCGTACTACGGGACCGTTTAATCCGTTTAGTCCGATGAGACGACGCGAGCCGGACAGCACAACGCGGCGTGGTTGTCGCCGCAAACGGACAGCGAATAATTATTGTCATCAGGTGTGTACCGACGACACAACGACCCGCGCGGTGACCATGCGTGCGATATGGTTCTTTTTTCGCCGCGTCGTTTACCGTACTGCGTTATTGCCGTCGTCATAACAATAACAACAACGGTCCGCCGCAAATCGCTCGTAACAAGTAGTGATATACACGCGTCCGTCGAACCAACAAACACGAGGCGAACAAATGCGCGGTAACCGATACTGTGTCGCGGGACGTAGGTACACGCGCGCTGACCACCCCCGCACGTCCCATATTATTCGCGTGTACACCCCCGTCGGGCGAGACGACACGCGCGATACGTCATTGTACACGACCGTGTAGTACGAATTTTATTGCCGAGTCGTCGTCGTGAATAAATCACGTTTTGTATCGGCGGCACGAGAAATCTTGTTAAACACGCGCGATGCCGGGCCGGCCGCGCGTACAAAAGCGAGGGTGTACGCGCGTAACGATACACGACGCACGGGGGACGCCACCCCTGCAACGCACGACGACGACAACAAATAATAACAACGATAATAGATAATATGACGTCGTGTGTCCGTGTGCGTGGACAATAGAGGACGGACGGGGGCGAACGCGCGTGCTGCACAACAAACACGTCCCGCGCGCACGACGTGTGTGTTACATACTACTACACGGCGAAGGGGGTGGACGACCGACTCACGTGGGCGGCACGAGTGTCCCTCCGGCCGGTCGCGTGCGCCGACCATCCCTGTGTGTGTGTCGGTATGCTGGAATCGGGGGCGAAAAAAAAACCGGAATCGAGCTCCGGGTACGGTTTGATTGCGGGGTCGGTGGCCGTTTTGAACGGGGCTCGTAGGGCACAGTCGCGCGCGTTAAATCTGCAGGTACAGTGTGGAAAACTGCAGTGTTCATCGGATAGTCATTACAGCGATGATCGCTGGGAGGGCACCGGATAAAAAATGACAGAAATGTTGAACACGGTGTATGCCAGTGAATTGGTAAAAATAATAGTTATCCGAGTGTCTGAACAAAACCCGCGGGCCGTTTTCCGCGACTGGTGAGAAGCGCAGACTGAATTCACTCGAGTTTCGGCGGCCGTGACGAACGTTTCGTGAACATCATTCGAAATGTCAATCTCCGTCCGATGTACAAGATTTCGAGCAGATCGAGAATTTATTTAAAAATAAACGAGATATCGCTCGATTATACAATCGATTATTATTCTAACGATCGAAGCGAGCGCTCGACACTGTGTTGAAAACTGCTTACGAAAACAACGATTGCAGGGTGACTCGAACGCAGGAGGAATAATATAGAGAAATAATCGATCGCGAAGTTTAGCTTGTATTCGTCGCACCATAATGGACCACGTTATTTTAAGTTGTCGTGATACAATCGAAACAACGCCGTTTTCCAACACTTTTTTTTTAAAAAAACGCTTTCAGAGTCCGCGCGCCAGCTGTATACTGAAAAGTCCAAAAACCAAAACCAACGATGATGAACGTACGATTTTTTTAGGCTATTTTGGTTACGTCGTGTGTCGTCGGACGCTGTGTTTATATTTCAAGGGTGTTTGACGGTTATTATTATGACGACGTGTTGTGGATATGTTTTGGCCACAAAAAAAAACCATACGGATCCACCGAACGACAAACGACCGAATCGTTTTCGATCGTTTTCAATCGATTCGGTCGCCGTACAGATCAAATATTGCTATAAGTACCTATAACGTTGTAATACATCGTTTTGAACGAGACTGCAGGCCGTGTCATCACACAGGTTTTTTACGATCGGGCGCTCCACGGGTACGCGAGTCCGATGCGCGTGTGCCTTTCGGTCGGTTTTTCGCCTCGGACAATCGATTCCGTAACGGATATTTTTTTTTATTATCTAATTTCGTCGCACGAGCCACGTTATTTTACGCGTCAACCGCGCACGTGCCGAGGGGGTGGAGGACACGCGAGGGATCTTGTAGGTAAAAATAACAATGGCGATTTGTTTTTCGAGAAAAAAAAAAAAATACTCGTTATTATTTTTATTGTACCGCGGGTACGACCGTGTATGATAATAAAGCGCGCGCGCGTGCGATGACAGCGCGGACACAATGTATAATAATATTATCGTAATAATAATTATAATCGGTGTGTTTTTGTTGACGACATTTGGCGGCGATTCGGTGTGACGGTTTATTACTACGTGTTGTCGCGCGCGCGTTTCAAACAATTTTCGACCACGTCTCTCGCGCACGCTCCTCCACAGGTGGGTAGGTGGCTCGCGGTTAGCCCCATTGTTTCGCGTCCGACACGCGTCGAACGTGGTCCGGGAACGTGGATGAAAAATTGTCGAGTCGATCGCGTACGTCATGTTTTTCGAACTATCGGAAAAACAAGTTTTAACGTAACGAAAAAAATGTAAACACAGTTTCCAACACGTCGTTTCAACGACTCTTCGTGTACGGTTTCAAACATACCCCACGTCGGTTTTCAAAAAGTTTTTAACGACATAATGTTATCTGTCGAGTTTTGTACGCCGTGTTTCGAAAAATTGCTCATCGTTCACGCCCAAGTTAGACACGGCCGAGTTTCGCGCCGTGTACGTTTATCAAAATAGCGTCAGTTTCGTGTCCATGGAACTACGAGAGACGCGTATCACTGCCCGCTCGAAACGTACGGTTAGGTCTCCGCGGTAATCCGAAGATCGCCGAAAACAACGCGTATATAACAACCAATATAATAAATTGATATAGATCTGCCATTACGCCACGGAATTGTCAAACGGAATAGTCGAGAACCCGAGGAAAAATGAGCACAAAAGACGAATAGTGTAGGGACGTCTTCGGTAAAATGAAATTTGTCCGTTGACGCGCTTACGTAGACGTTAAGTTCACTTAAAGAAGAGCGCACGGTAGGTGTGTCTGACGTACGTTTTTAGTGGAGGCGACAAATAATTTTTTCGTATTTCGGTTTCATTTAGAAGTTTAGACCTTAACTTTCGGCCTAGACGTGGTGGAAAAAAATAGGCACCGAAATGCATTTCAAACAAAACATGCGAAACGCATTTAAAATGTCTGCTAAAAGATACGTATTATACGTGTATACATATTATAAGATTAAATTTTTAACGGAAAAAACGAGTACAGAGTGTAATCTATAGTCGTATTGTTTTAAAGTGTACGGAATTTTTAAAATCGTACTGATGAAATTGCACTTATAAAAAAAAAAAATGATTACAGTTCGGTGACGCGATTTTAGTGATTCGACTTTTTATGTTTGGCCGTTGTTTCTAGCCGAACGACCGAGTTTCTATCCAAAAAAACACCATTTTGTTTGGCGAAAACAAAAAAAATCCTCCGGTTTGGCTATAACCTCCTCCCCTCAAATACACAACCGTTATTGTACGAAACGGACGTGTCGGACAGTGTTATAAGCGTTGCAATTATTTACTACACGATGCTTTTTATTTTAATCACACACGTTTTATAATACCACATTATAACGCGTAAATATTAATTTTCGTATTGTTATATAGTGCTCGGGGGGGTCAATGAGCGGTAGTCATTGTCATTATTATTCGCACACGCGTCGCCATTCCGTTTGTCCGGAGGTATCCAACACGTTGTTTTACGGTTTGCCGCGAGTTGAACGGATTCCGCGTGACGCATCATCATCAATCGGGTTGGGTTTAAAAAAAACTAAAACAGTTTCAAAACGTTTTTGTTAAAAATAACTAATTCACAGACGACAGCGAACGACGTGAACAACTATTACCTGTTTTTAACTGTTGACCATTTTTAATTACTGGCGATATTCTCCATGTGCGAGACGATTGCTGTGATTTAAGTCGGTTCGTTGACGTTTAAAACCAACACGCTCCGCAACGTTTTTATCGAATCGTGAAACCCGTGTTGAGAAAATTGCGCTATTTTTTCCGAAAAAAAAAAAATGTGTGTACCTACCTAATCTGCGTATAATCGTTATACTTGACAATTACTACGACCGAGGGAGGTATTTTCCGTTTTTTTGTGTGATATGATATTACATAAAAACGAATAACAGCAATGTGTGTTTAATGTGTTTTGCGGGGAAGAATTCGTCTCCGACGTGGTTTTACACGTTTTGGATACGAAATCGTGTGGTTTTTTTTTTTGCTCGTCAAGATAATAATATTATATTTTACACGCGCGTTTTCGAGCTCCCTCCGTTACCAGCACAGCAGCTGTTGACCAAACACGGTGTGTATTGTTGTTCCGAAATTATAAACGTCCACACTATCTGTATTTGTGTACAACTAAGCACAATAATTTAGTGAATAAAAAAAACACGTTTGCGCGTATTTTTGGGATTTCCGAGTTGTTGAGATAACTTAGGTATCTAGGAAAAAGTATAGGTATGAAGAAAAAAAAAAATAGTAAAAACTTAATTATGTCTGTTATTTGATACAAACGTCGGACACGTACTCTATACAACACTTGGCAAACGTATATATCACCGGATATTTCAAATTCAGCATAATATAAAATTCGATACCGAATTAGACGATTATTATTACAATGATTGATACCATAGTAGGTAGTTGGTGCATCTAACCAGCTTGTACGAACGAATTACGTCGAGAAAAACTTTTCACCAAAAAAAAGGTACACAGGGCACGAAGGATTATTGACCGAAACGATTCTGAAATAGTTTTGTTTTTTTTTTGTGAGATGGTAGCCACTCTTTTCCCCTAAAACGAACTGTATTGCAAAATGTTTAGAGTACGGATCTTTGCGTGCGGGGAAAAAGATTATTTTTGATCACAAACAATACGTAAGATCACGACGAGACAGTTTTTACTTTTATTCTCGTTATACTAACGAGATATAATTCTAAAAAACAGACAGTACGTAAATTTGTTTAAATTTCCAATTTTGAAAACTCTAACATAAATGATTGTACACGAATAGCGCGAGTAGAAATTTTGAAACGGTGCCTATCAACGCCGATTCAATTATATCGAAAACATTATCACGTACAGATGCGTATGATAGGGGGAAGATGGGGCTTAGCCCCCTGAATTAATCGGAAAGCCCCCCGACTAGCTTCAGACTATAATGCCAAAAAAGTCATCAACTTTCTGTAAATCCCCTCATTAATATAAACTGTTACTTAATATTTTGTTGAACGTCGTTCAAAAAATATTGACATAATCACAAAATATAGGTATAATGAACGCATATTTTTTGTCATCGAATAAAAATCAATTTTACTATGCCTGATTCGGTTTCCGTATCGATTAAAAGTACAAAGTTTGGTTCACTGTTTTCGTCTGTTTTTTTTTAAACAAAAAACACGGTTTTTTTGCGTAACAACGTATAACTTGTTCTCAATTCACAACGTCGTCGTATACGGAGCCAACCGAAAAGTCGACGTTTCAAATTCTTCTTGGTCGACGAGTTCTCGGTGTAGTGACGAAATTTTGAGTGAAACCCCGATCGACGGGTACTTTTGTTAGACTGTGGGCTTTTACGCGAAACATTGAATTAAAAAACCGCATTGCATAAAACGACGGATACGAAGATACGACCATAAACTATAACAGCAATTTTATTTTATAAGTGCTCGCTCTTCGGTTAGAATTTCTGAAAGTTCAAACAAACACCAGTTTAAATTATGAACGATTTTTTTTTTTACTTTTTAAATAACAAACGTGCGAGTAGTTTACACGCCTTTTTCAAAAACAACGACTACGCTTTTTGTTAACGTAATCAAAACGTTTTTTTATCACCTAAAAACGCCGCATCCCGGTAAAAATAAATTTCCGACGCCCGATGAATACTACCCTCCGGAAATCCCCGCGTTGGGCGCGTTTCAAACCGCGGGTCCGGACGATTCGCCAAACCGGAATGGTTTTGAAAACATTATCGGAAAAGTTTCCGGAAAAATTCGCGCCATATTTCCTACCGGAAAAATCCTCCCCCCGGTTTTCCGTCGTCCCCCGGTAAACCCCTATAGCGTGTCTTTAATACGTCGTCGAAAAAAAAAATGAATTTCCTGGCGACACACCGGTTGTTAGGCCACTTTGGCGGTCACTCCCGCGCGACGGTCCAAGAAAGCCTCTCGGGCGCGCGGGAGCCACCGAGGCGTCGACACACACCGACATCGCGGGCCGGCTACCGTCGTCTCGCCGCCGACACTCTCGTGCCCGTTCGTGCTCGGTCGGTGGCGGCTGAGTGAGTGAGCGCGCGCGTGAGCAGAGCGCCTCCGCGTCGGCCGTCACCGCGCGCGCGCCGCCCGAGCGCCGGGACGCGTCACGAGTGCGCCAGGTACGGCGGCGGCGGCGGCGGCTACGCGATCGCGCGGCGGACACCGCGCGGGAGCGTTCTGCGGCCCGCGACGACGCCGCGCCGGCAGCCAGTGGCGGTCCGGACGTTCGTCGTGTGTCATCTTCTTCGCGCGAGGGCAGTCTCGCCGTCCCGCGAACCGGCGATCACGTGTCTCGCGATCGGCCGCGTGTGTCTAAACGGAATAGTTTTTTCTATTTTTTTTTTTTTCGTTTATTATAAAAAAAAAAATTTTACTACCGTCGATTTATTCCTGTGCGTTTTTTACCGCGCGCGACGCAAAACGGTTATTGTGCGGGTTTCGAAAATAATCGTTTTTCGCGACAACGTACCGTGCGCGAGTTCGCGTCTTCCCGTCCGCCCCCACACGATGCGGAGCGCGGCTCGGACCGTCAAGTCCCGTCGCCGGCGCGGAAACGAAAAGATGACGACGCGGAGGAACGCGCGACGTTTCCTAACCAGGTTGGAGAACGATTTATTTTTTACGCGGTGGAACTTTCACGGGGCTGGGACATTTTCTAAACTTTTCAATCGCGGCGGCCCCCCCGACCCCCCGACGGTCACGCTTTCAAACGTGTTACGGTTTGATAGCGTCTTATTAAGTTCCCTCGCGGGTACGTCGTTTGTACCGCAGAGCGATGGAGCGATCTCTAAGAGTTTATCGACGGATAGATTACGGCACAAACGATTGAACTTTCTATTGCACTCGGGCGGGTCACCCATAATATAATATTGCGATCGTTTTCAACGAATTCTGCTCGTACCGGTCGGAATGCTTTTCTTCTTTTCATAGACGTCTGGCGTATTTTCTACAACCAACCGTACGTTTAAAATATCGAGTCCGACAGTCACAATGTTTAATCGAAACGTTTTTTTTTTCAAAGTCGTTTTTCAACTTACGTCTCGTCATTAGAGCGCGTCAAAATCGAAAACATCCGTCTGAAAGTTATCGCTTACGTTTTAAATTATCGACCATAAACGACGTGTTGTTTAGATGCGTATATTATGCTCGACAACACGCAGCTTCGGCACAGGTCGTTGCGGACAATTTGAGGGTCCAGCAAAACGCTAAAGAAATAAACTGAAACGTGTTTGCACAAAAACTATCTACTACATTGCGCGAAATTGTTTGACATACCCGGGCGCGGACGCGTTACTGATTTTTTTTTTATCAAAAGATATCGAAACCCTCCACACGGTACTAGTTTTATCAGAGAACACTGTTGATTTTGCGTAGGATACATTTTTTTCTCCGTGTGATCCGAGCCTCCCGCTTGAAATAAAAACTGCCACAACTTTGACGACGTTTTCCCCGCGCGTTCTTTTACGCGTACGTATTTTGCCGAGTGTGTCGTGTGCGTGGCACCGATTAAATCTCTGCCCGTAGTATTTATTATTATTATTAGTACAAACGTATGAAATCGTAAGAAAAAAAACGATCCCTCCGGTGATTATTGTTGTAATAGGAAACCCATTAGATCCGAAGGTTTGACCACCGTTTTTCTGGCCGCGCGGTGTGGTCGAAACGAATGAATTCGTGTGCACGGGCATATTTTAGTTGGGTTTTAAGTATTTATGACGATGTGTAATAATCGTGTTTTAATTACGGGGCCCAGTGTTGTCGCAGGGGAATCGCAGGTGAAAACCGATGAATCGAAAGAATAACAATAAATACGAGAGCGTTTATTTTTTTTTTTTTTTCCGCCACACGAGCCACGTCCGGTTTATATAAAACAGCGAAACGGCAATTTTGACACCGGGAGAGAGACGATGTGTAAAAAAAAAACAAAACGTTTTTTGCTTCAACGACGAAATTCAATAATTCGTCGCCGGTCATCGGTATATATCGATATCGTAACAATGTGATACGCGATGCAAAAATTAATAAACCTTCTTACCCGCGCGCACAACACCTTCTTGCCGACCGTTGAAAATACTATTTTTTTACGCAATTACCGACGCGATAAGCTCCATTATCGTAGAAATAGGTTTAGACTCGTCGTTCTCACATCGTCCCCTTATAGGTGTCGATGGCTAAAATTCTCGGTCGAACGCTCGTTTTAAACGCGGACGTACGATATTAATTAAATTTTAATAATTAAACGTCCAAATGCTTGTAAAAATGTGGACGCAACGGATTGTATTACATATATTATCGCGCGATGTTTATCGAACAACAAATCGTCGGGTTTTATAATACGTAGCGCCCGTTTTATTACACATTTGATCGCGGACGTCGTTATACATTTTATCGTTTTATCTTTCTCGGAGATTTTATTATTATACCGGCGTACTTTGCGCAAAAAAACGACGCGGGAAAACTTGCCGACGGGGTAAAAAAAAACAGGCGAGGGGTGTACTACGTGGTTTTAGTCGTTGGTGGCGATCCATCGTACACACAGGTCTTTCTGTTTGGGAATATATATACGCTTTTTTTCTGTCGAAAAATAAAAAGGCATCCAATATTAGCCTTGTACACACGCGTTACATCATAACATGCGAGTAAGTCACGTCGATTAGACGTACAAGTTGTGTACATTCACGAGGTCGTTTACAATTTTAAATTTTGTGTGAAAAAATTTAAGATTTTAACGGAGCTGTCTTCATTCGGTGCTTCGTCTGTCTCTATTGATAGAGAGAGTGTTTTTTGAATGAAAACAGTAGGCAGTCTTGAACGGTGTGGTAAGGTCCTCTTGGCGTTCGCGGCGTACGGATCTTTACTAATTATAAACGAGTGAGTGGGTCGAAAAATAGTGTCCGATTCTCGTCCTGGTAAGAGAGACTTCCGTCTAAGCTTTGGGGAGGAACGCGCCACTTTTGGGTGCATTTTTTTAACCGTTTTTTTGTTTATTCGTCGGAACGGAATCCCAGTAAGTTTGACAAGCCGTGTTAGTTTTTTTCTATCCATCGATATTTTGATTGTCGTTGTATGTAGAATCCGTTTTGGCGGCTGCTGATGTCTTGTAGACGGCGCGTAAAACCTTGATTAAATTCGACCCGAACATCCCGGATATCGATTCCGTAGAAGAAAAAAACACTGTTGATACATCATAAATGTACGAGTAAACCGCATGAATATTCAAACATCGCGGGTATATGTTTACGAAGCAAAACGGGGGAGGCGTGCCGCGCAGACAGGTTAAATGTCGTTGATGTTTTTTCAAGAATATTAATATATATATATTGATTGTTAATGGATGCACACGGATGACCTTTGAACGGATTAAGTGGGCGAATTAATACGAAAAAACAACGGTGCATCCTGTCATTGTGTCGCGTCGAAAAAAGAAAAACCGTTCTCTCTGTGTAATAACGTTTACCCTGGCCAACGGTTCTTTTCGCGTTCGATTAAAAACGAATAAAATTCCTACGAATAAGACATTATACGCGATGACGAAATCCCCTACTGGGTAATTATTAACGTGTTGTACGTAATACACCGAAAATGTTTATATTATTCTCGGGCCCCTTCTCGTCGTTAACATAATATGTATATACTAACGGGCGTCGCAAAAATTTTAGTCCGTTTTACAAAAACGTATATACGCGCACGTCTATAGTGAATCCTCCGCGTGCGATAATTGTCGAGACGACATGCTATCGAAAACAATACGGTAAAATGCGTGTGAAATTTCAAAAGTTTTGAGAAATTATTGGCGAGTACAACTACTGCGAGTTTTCGTGAAATTGTACGTAGCTTCTGTAGGCTGTATTGAAACGCAATCGGAAAATTTTTGTCCGCGAGCCGACTCGGGATGAACTATATTCGTAAATTGTTGCTATTCCCTCATCTCTTCACTGTACTATACACGTTCACCACAAATTTTCAACAGTACTGTTAACGTTCCTGGTTTTTTTTTTTTTGATTTCTAAAACTTCATCTCAAAAAATATATCATCAACACCTCGACGCGGACACTCCGGCGTGGTGGTGGTGTTGGGTTTGTTGTGCAGAAACTTGTGTGATGAAAAAAAAAGAAAATCGCGCTACGTTTTTGCTCCGGTTTCATCAACGTACCAGGAAAATGAACCATTTTTTTTTTTGTCATACCTCGGTACGGTCTCGTAATATTATCATGGTGAATTTCCATCGAGTTTTCAACAGTCCGAACACATCTACCGAGACGACATTCGCACACGTTATTTCTTATTATAATTCGATATTTTCATCGTTTTCAATCGAGTAAGACGACCGGTGTATAATGCGTTTGGTTTTTTAAGAACTTAAAATTGTAAAAACAATTTTAGCTCGAATTTTAACGAGATTGCCTATACAGAACTCCTTGGGGCGACGTACGTCTTTAAGGGGCTCCGTATAGGCAAACCGAGTATAACGGAAAAATCGAATGTGTTACACGTAGAGCAAATATTTTACTTGTTGAACTATCTATCTATACGATCAAACAATCGGACACTTTTAAGATTTGTAGGCTTACTTACTGTTAACGTATACATTGTACGTCTGGATAACAAAACGTAGTAACGCGTGGATTAAAAATTTGTGTTACGTGTGCCTACACTTTGGTTAAACAGCGATTTGAATCTTTCACACTGAACAAGTCTAGTGAAACATTGCAGCCTATTGCGGCTGAGTTACTCTACTACGTACTTGATATTTTTACAAACGTTTTTTTTATCCCGATCGGAAGATTGTACACGGTTCATCAGCGCGCGTTCCGGTCTCCTCTCGCGCGGCGGCGCACCTACCGAACGATTTTTCCGCTAATTTCTCGATCGTTTAAACGTCTTTTGTTTTTTCCCCGAAACGTACAGACCCAACAACTGGTGGTACGTCGTACGTGCCCCGTTTGCGCGCCGTGTTCCTCCACCGCGGCGTGTCTCGCTCGGCGTTGCGAAACGTTCGACGACTTTTTGGTACGTGCGCGAACGGGTCGGCGTGCGTCGTTCGGACCAATAGTGTGTGTATGTAGCACGTGCGTTTTTTCGCCGTCTTTGTTCTGCGCACTGGCAATGATCGCGTGATTTTACATGCGCATTGTGATAAACAGCGCGCGGTTTATAGTTAGCGTACACCCCGCGCACAATGTACGCGTAGGGCGTTCGCTTTATATATGTATACAGCCGGTACGAAAAAGGGGCGAGAAACTGCCAAAGGGTTCGTACAGAGCTGCTGCTGCTGTAGTAATAATAATTTCACGATATATATTATTATAATAATGCACGCCTTTGCAGTGCTCGAGACGTGCGGATTGCCCAACTCGTCGCGTTACGAAACACCCTCTGCGGCGCGACACAACGTGGCCTCGTGTGCATCGAAACATCGCGTCACAGTACACAGAGCGTGTTCGGCCGTCGGACGATATTTGTCGATTTTTCTGTTTTCGAGTAGCCACAACGTGTACTCCTTGTGTGTGACCGTTGTTTCGAACGGGCGAATTCGCTACTCATCGCAGACCCGTACACTCGTTCCGTACCGAGAGAAACCGCCGATTTCGGATTTAATACGAACCACAGAGCGATAATTATATACGTATCATTCCAACATAGTGTTCCGAAGTATGGCAATCTGCGGGTTTCGGGAGGACCTGTACGGGGGTGTTGGCTGGGCAGTCTATATAATAATCATGTACACCGTCTCCAAGATAAAAGTCTGTCGCGCAAACTGTGTACAAAATGAACTGACCGTTGAAAAACGTCCCGGCCACGTTTGGGCTGCCCCTGCACTCTTCCGGCTGTTCACGGCGTGCGCCTGACTAAACGTTTGGGTTTATTTCGTACGCTTATCATATCGGCTTTCATTACAACGTGTCGAATAAATACGTTGAACACGTTTGCCGACATAGTACCTTAGGTACGAAACCGTGCGCGTATTTGTTTAACGTCCGTCGAAATGTGGAAAAAACAACTGTATTAAATACCATACGAGAGGAAAAAAAAAAGGGGGTCGCCATTTTTTAAACCTAGCCGCGTGAATTTCGACAGAGTGTCGCAAAAAAAAAAAAACGAAAATTTCAAAACTGGCCGTAGGTACACCCGCTGCGACAGGCCCTGCGCGGGACGATTGTTGTTGTTGTTGTCGTGTCGTTTGGCCCGTAGGCGTTACGGCCGCCCGTCACGACGCATTGTTGTTGCGTCCTCGCGTTTTGACCGCGCCGCGCGAAAACAATAATTGCTCCAGAAAATCCCGGCGACGCGCGCGTGGGTGGAGGAAGTTCGGGGAGGAAGGAAGGCGAGCGAGCGAGAGACAGAGAGCCCACGCACCGTTCTCTCCGCCGCCGCAGTTTGGGCCGCGCTACCCACGCGCGACAATCACCCACAATTATTTACGCCCGCCCACGCGACGACAGTGAAATAATAACGACGGCGGCGATAAAGGGCCGAAAAATTAAATTTTTTTTTAAATTTTTTTCCCCGTCCGGCGTCTCCATTCGTCGAGGAGTGAATTTCGTCTGTACTTTGCTGCGGTTAGGTGTGCACGGTGCGTGACATTTCGAAGCGCTCTTATATCGCACCCGAGGACGAATCAGCTGTAAGAATGATTACCGAGAACGACGTTCCTTCTTGTAGAAACTCGCAACCAGTCGTGCATTTTTGCCGCGGGTTCATAAAAAAAATGTGCCGGGTCGATGAATTTTGCGGTGTACCTAGTTTCTCTACAACCCGGACATAAAACATACGTGTCTACGTAGAATATCGGAGAATAACGATCGAAAATCCGCGCGTTTTATCATTAGGTACACGAATCCGAAACGATGATTATTGGGGGGATGATATCATCCGTGCGCGCGTTTTTCTGCGGTTCACCGTTATTGTATCCTCCGTTCCAACTCGTAATACAAAAATATTTATGTTTCCAATCGTTCTATTTAATCAGACACGAATATTGTTCTTTAGATTTTATTTAACGACGCGCTACACGCGTTATACACTAATATATAAGACGTTCGCTCCGAATCGTCGTTTTATACACAATTTTTACGCAGTTGATTATTTTTCCGCACATCTCTCTTTTCCGACAACTTCTCCAAAACGTCCACGTGCGTATTCCTTTCAAACTCCGGCTCGCTCCGCCGTACATCGCGATGTTGGCTTTGTGCGCGCGTACGAAATGATATAATACGTTTCGACGATTTCGCGTGCGCCCCCGTTCGTTTCGTTTCCGAAAACGAAGGTGCACGGAGTGACGAGAGTACGTGAGACCACGAGAATTCCGATCGATAGTCCTCACCAGCAGCAGCAGCAGTCGTGTTCTAGAACTTGCCTTTTGCGTCGTTCGGTCAAAAGACGACCGCGCGTAATTTACAACCGTCGTCGTCACGCGTCTCGCAGCTGTGTGTAGTACGACGATAATATCGATTCCAGGGGGTTGGCGGCGGTTAACGACCTTTGCCGGGTAAAATTCGTCGAAACGATCCGCGGTGGCCATTATTACAACGTGTACGCGGCGGGGCCCGAGATTACCTGTTGACGCGCGAGAACGAGAGCGCGCCCGTGCGGCAGGCAACAGGTCGTTCACTCGCGACCCTCGAAAAACGCGCGACACCACCAACCACCCCCGCGGCCGCCTCGTTTTACGCGCAACGCTACGTCGTATTTTATCGATCGCCGTCCGACGCGCTCAAAGTCAAGGACACGCACGGAGTGGTGTAAGAAAAAAAATATAAAACCGACACGTTTTTTTCAAAAAACGAGCGAACGTTCGAATCCGGTACACGCAGTTACCGACGACGCGTTTCTAATTTATCTGCAAACAGTTTTCGCCGTGTGTGCGAATACGCGTGAAAATGCAGTCGGGCGTAGGGATGGGTAGTGATTCAAAGAGTTGACTATTTTAAGTGAACCGAATGAAAATCAGTTTGCCATAATTCGGTGATTCGATAACTCGGTGTTACCGCCGATTCTATACGATTCGTAAATTCCGTAACCACTTATCAGTTCCCGAATTATGTGAGATAATAAGCATTTAGTTTTACTGACTCCTGACTCGGAGTTGGTGAATGGGAGTCGACTCATTACAGCGAACTGAGTCAAGTGAACTGACTCACGTCGTTGAGTTGAAAATCCCTAGTCGCGCACCAACGAGAAGTCCCCGCGGGTGCAGAAACAGTCTAGAGACGCTCATTTTTTTCCGTAAACACTTCACAGGCGTCTTTTAAATACCTTACAGTGTAGAGTTTCGCCAGTTTTTTTGACACACACACGCCGCAGTCGTGTGAAATTATACGCGTTTTAGTCGTTATCTGATAAAAAAATCCGTGTTGATTCGATCCCGTTCGATCTGCGGGGCGCCGTATCGATACCGATACCGACGACGACGACGCCACCGAAAATTCGTTTCGTTTGTGTAAAGCGTCCGGTGGATTTTATTTTTTAAATTTTCTCTCACGCCGCGTTTTCACGTTTGTGTGTTTCGTACGGGTATATAACGTACTACTTACTACTGTTATGTATAGTGGCGACACGGCAACAGCTTAAATACATATATTTTACTCGGGTAGTGTCGTCATATTATTTTTATTCGAGTCGACGACTGGGTTAGGTGTGTATACAATAATAACGTGCTACAAGCGAGTGAAAATCTTCGCCGAGCCGATCGTCACGACTTTTACGAACGAAAAACGGGTTTATCGTCACACGACGATCGTTTTACGGGCAGGACTGCGCTATGCTCCTGCTCTGATTTTTTTTGTAAAAACTTTGCCGGTCGTCGCGCTCCGTCAATTCGGACCAAAGTTATTTCACGTAGGTACACGAGACGTGTGCTTTGATTTTTTCGCATGTACAATATAAATAAACGTCCGTATACTGCGCGCGAAGAGTCGCATCTGGCCGTTAAGCGCGTTCCGTGTATAAATACGTACGCCGAGTTCAATTATCGTTGTTGTTTTTTGTAACAGAAAACGAATTCAACACGTCGACGGTAATCGCTTCGTAAACTGTGGTGCCCATAGTGCAGCAATAATATTTTTTGTTAAAAACGTAATACCCGCGAGAAATCGGGCGATTCGACTGAAATTTCCGTTTCCTACGTACTTCAAAATACACGTTTCGTCGTCACATCGATCGGTTGAAGCGAATGGACACACGTACTGTTCGTAACTTAACTCGGATTCCGTTGGCAGACTTTCGTTCGTATTATAAACCATCCGTGTAGCTTGTCCGATGAACGTTTCGCCGAGAACGTCAACGTGGTGTTGTTAATTCAGTATTTCAGGCGGGTGTGCGAATGTTCCGAGAGCGTGAAGACGTTTCGAGAATTTCGTTATTTTTTCGTAACGTTCGTTTTTGCTAAACGACTTTCGACGAGTTTTCCTCCGAAGACTGCTCGCTCGCTCTAGACTCTAGAGTTCACACACTTTTCCTTTCGTGCTCGCCGTATAAAATACGACGCTCCGCTCAAATCAGTGTCGAGGTGAAGGACGGCGTGTTAGGATCAAAACTACAACTCCAATACCTTACAGAAAGGTGTGCACAGCGATGGATTTGCATAGGTCTTTCGGATCTCACTATCACCTGCGATACGCGCGATTTTGTTGCGGTCGATGCGATTAGACTGTTTTCAGCTGAATTTTGGCCGGCGGCGGCGGTCGGAAGGCTTTTCTATTCGTGTTGTTCGTTCGATTGAATCGCGTAGTACACGAAAATTCGAGAGAGAAAAATAACTCAATCGTAGTATAAACGTTCGCGTATGAGCTTACACGCGTCAACTGGTCGGCGCGAAAAATGCGTTTCGATCGCACACGCGAAAAAAAAATTATAATTTATATATAATGCGACCTGAAACTCGTCGTATGGTAATATTGTTTTCGTATTCGCACACAAAACCGTAATGAAAATAATGGGCAGGCACGCATGTATACATACCACGGTAGGTACCTACATGTAATTTTAATCGATGGCGTCGCGTGATTTTTTTTTATTTTAATTTACAATCGGGAAAAAAAATGTGCTCGACGCGACGGTGGTTCTGACCGGTAGGCGGACAACTCGGGCGTCGTCGTCGAAAACTATTTTAGGTTATTGATCGTTTTATTACACATCGTTGTCGTTGTCGTCGTCGTCGTCGTCGTGGCTTGTTCTGCGGCGCGCACACAGAGGACTCGACGGCGAGTCTACGAATAATAATAATATACACACGTATATAAACGGACGAAATAAAATCGAGAGAACCGTGGTGGACACACGTCAACGGATAAAAAAAAAAAAAAACGAAAATCTCAGTGTTATAAATTTTGATTCTCCGCGGCAAAACCGGTCGCGGACAGTATAAATGTCGTCGTTAACTAACCGCGCTCGCTTTTACCCGAACGCCACGAATTCGTTGTGCCGCCGGCCGTTGTCGCCGCTTCCGCCGTCGCCGGTGTTTCCGAATCGAGTTTCTACGAGAAATTTACATTTAACCGAAAGTTTCGCGTTCTAAGGGTGTTTGTCGCGCCGGATTTCACCACACCAAACGTGTTATTTTCGTTACATAAATTATAATGATACGTTTTATCCGACACACGAAAACGTTATAAGTGTCCAGCGTTTTGACATTTCGAAGACGGTTATTTTGTTTTTCGATCGCATAACCGCGAAAACGTGTTTACTCGCGTTTTGTAAGACCAGTGTTATTGTTTTCTCCCTAACCCCCCGGTGTTTTTCGGCTCGTACAAGACGATACTTTTTTTATGTAAAACGTATCGACTCGAAATACATTTTTACTATTAAAACAATTACGATCGAGTGCTGCCGGATAACACGTGACGTTTCTAGACATTGCGAGACAGTAACGAACCGCGAACGATGGAAAAATACAAACTCGGGTGCGTATCAGAAGAAAATCCATGAACGACCAAGACCTCCCGGCGCGAGCGAACGATTTATAAAACTCATATTTTCGTACACGTTCAATCGCGTGTTTTTCTGCGAGACCGTCGTCCGAAAATCAGAAAACACGGTTTTCTTCTCGTAACACTATCGTCGCTTTGAAAAACCGCGTTTATCGGTTGTACACGTGTCATCCGGTCTTTTATCCACAAGATGGCCCGCACAAAAAAACACCGTAAAAATCGTATCCGCGTAATTATAACGATTGTCCTCGGACACTGTATATTATAATCGTTTTTATTATTATTATAAATCGCGTTTTGCCGCAGCTTCGGTACGCGGTTTCGCCACCATCGCAGCGTAGTAAAACCCGACGACGATAATAATTTTTTTTTTTTTTGATCGATCGCCGTCGTTTGATTTCGCGAACCGATATAATTATGTGGAGAAGCGTTTCGCGCTGCTGAAATATTATTTTATATTACCGTGGACATTTTATATAACACTATATACATGTATACTATACGACGAGCGCTGAAAAATGTTTTTTTAACGTACGCGCAATTCGACGAGTGCGCGAAACGACGCCCGGCCGCGAAAACGTATCTTTTGATACACGTCGACGGTACAAAAAATAACGTTATGTGGATGAATAATCTGTTTTTTCTCTCCCCGTGAAAATTAACGATTCCGTATCAACATTTACGCGCGGAACAATCGAATATAGTCGTAAATTTTCATCATGGCGGCTCGACTAGACAAAATAGGTTACTCGCAGCTATCATCGGATGTCGTTGCCATGCCCCCGACTCCCCCGCTGCGTTCGAGTTGAGCAATTTTTTTTTTTTTTTACGATTATTACGATGTTATACGTATTATTATACGCCGTTTTTTCGCTCGTCAATTACAAATACAATTATTATTATTATATTCCGCGTCGTTGCATAACTTTTGATTTTTTTTTTCTGAAACGTTATCTCGGCAGCCGTTCTTCTCGTCCTTGCCCCGACGA
Organism: Hormaphis cornu; assembly: GCA_017140985.1. Classification (NCBI taxonomy): domain Eukaryota; kingdom Metazoa; phylum Arthropoda; class Insecta; order Hemiptera; family Hormaphididae; genus Hormaphis; species Hormaphis cornu. The sequence goes on from CM029360.1 coordinate 15,618,714, forward strand.
CTAATTATTATTAACGTCGTCGTCGTCGTCGTCGTCGTACTGCGCGCGCGTGATTTTTTATTTTTTTAACCGACGCAAAACGGGTTGAGTTTCTTTCTTTCGGGTACACCGCCTCTCATCGCCGTGTCGTCGCACTAATCCGATCGGTCGCTAATCGGTGTGCGCGTACCTATAATAGTGATATCGTGCGTACGCGACGTGTTAACACGATATTTTGCTACGACCCCGTTACAAAAAATGCGGCCGCTCGAATCGTCCAAATATCCGCAGATACAATATTACACATTATTATTGTACGTAGTGAATATCGGTCTGAAGAAAAGACTTCATTCCCTAGCATACAGTCTCGCTGAAAACGTTACAGACGAAACCGTTCGACACGAAAGTGCGTCCTGTGCAGTGATTTCGGGTACCTGCGTAATTTAAACCGATGAAAATCCGCTGTACACACACACGAGTAGAACGCGCGCGCGATAAGATCCGTTGGGGAAAGGAATTCGGCTAAAAGTTTGTGGAGGCGGACTCTCTCCTGCTGCTGCAGACCGTCTCAGCGGGATGCATCTTTTTTTTTATTCATCGCCGGCGACTCGGGCTGGATAGGAACGCGCAGCATAAGTCGAAGATTAAAAGTTCGTCACTAATTTCTGACACACTCGGTTTTTGTAGCGTGTGTATCGAGCAGGACGAGCGCGGGCGGTAACGGGTGCGAAACTGAAGATCTAATAGCGCGTTTAAAAAATAAAATATAAGTATACGTTTCTGATGGTTTTCGTTCGTCTCGTTCCAGGTCGCCGTGAGCGTGCTCGTGCGCGCTGTTCTCGCAGCGGCGGATGAACGGCCGTTCGGTTAGCTGCACGAATGACTATGGCTGAGGTGGAGATGGAGCCGCCGACAGACAGGGCGAGCCGGTCGACGATCTACAAGACCAACAACAATCATCCGTTGACCATGAACAACAACAACAGCTTGCATTTCGCCAGCGCCCGGCCGGCGGTGGTCAAGCACAAAAAGCGGAAACGTCTCAACCAAGTGCTGGACAGGTTGACGGGTCAGGCGACGTCGCCCGTCAACAACAACAACAACAACAACTACTACAACAACATCATCAACAACAACAACAACGACGACGACGGCGACGACGGCGGCGACGGCGGGGTGATGTGCGGCAAAGGCGTGGTGATGACGATGGTCGTCGACGGCGAGGCGGACGTTAAGAAGAACGTGACGGCGAACGGCGTCGTCGGGTCCGACAGCGACGAGTCGCTGAGGAGATCGTCCAAGGACTTTGAGGACCCGTTCAGTCCGGCCGGGTCGTCGTCGTGCAACCGCAGCTCGCCGCGCAGCTCGCATACCTCAAACTCCCCGTTCAGCCCGAACCGGACGAAATCGGACGAGTGTCCGCCGCCGCCGCCGCCGCCGCCATCGCAGACCTCGTCGCACCTCCGCCGGCTGCCACCCACGCGTCATCGCCGTCCCGCGGCGGCCGGCGACACCTCGCCGGCGCCGCCGCCGCACCCGTTGCAAAACTACTTCGAGTACCCCAAGTGCAACTGCGCGTTTTGCGGCGGCCGCGGCACCTCGCCGCCCCGGCATCACCCGACCGCCGCGGCGCGGCCGCCCGTCACGCCGATGTCGCCCGCATCGCTGCTGGCCGGTTCCGCGGTGTACACGTTCGAGCACTACCTGCACACCAAGTACCTGCCGGACGTGTTTCAGAAGCGGCGGAGCCATTCCGATTCCGATGTTCCTATGTGGTTCGAGGCGACCGAAGCCGAGGTGGGCCGCGGCTCGGACGAAAACCCGACCGCGAACGTCGTCACGACCTCGACGGCGGCGACCGCGTCGTCGTCGTCGGACACCGCCGCGGCCGCAGCCGCCGCCGGCCGCCGCGTCAAGAGGGGCGGCTGCAAGAGGCCGTTTTCGGTGCCGCACCACCCGCTGGACAGACCGGCGGCGCGGAAGAAGAGGGTCGGCCGGCCAGCCGCGCCACAACCGCCGCAAGACTCGCCGCTCGACCTGTCCATGAAGAACTGGCCGCCGGCCGCGGGCCTGCTCGTCGTCCCCCCGGAACCGCCGCCGCCGCCGTCGTCGTGCTCGACCGCCGCCGCCACCACGCCCGCCACCACCTCGGTGGTGTCGGTGGGCTACTACAGCCGGCCCGGGACCGCGGGCGGTTACGCCGTGCCCGTGGTCAAGGGAGACGTGGCGTCGCGCACCACCAAGGCGTCGGTGGCGGTCCGGTACAACCTGGAAGTGTCGCCCGTCGTCGAGGAGATGCCCGCCGGCTCGGACGTGGCGTACGTGTGCCCGGTTTGCGGCCAGATGTTCAGCCTGCACGACCGCTTGGCCAAGCACATGGCGTCGCGGCACAAAACCGAGCGGGCCGCCGCGGCCGCGTCCTCCACCGACACCGCCGCTTCGTCTTCGGCGGCGGGGGCGGTGGAAAACGGCGACGGATCGTCGACGTCGTCGTCTTCGCCGCCGGCCAAGGCGTATCCGTGCGAGGTGTGCAACCGATCGTTCGCCCGCAGCGACATGCTGACGCGGCACATGCGACTGCACACGGGCGTCAAGCCGTACACGTGCCGCGTGTGCGGCCAAGTGTTCTCGCGGTCCGACCACCTGAGCACGCACCAGCGCACGCACACCGGCGAGAAACCGTACAAGTGTCCGCAGTGTCCGTACGCCGCGTGCCGCCGCGACATGATCACCCGGCACATGCGCACGCACTCGCGCTACGAGACTGCGGCGTCCTCGTCGTCCGCCGCCGCCGAATCGGCCGCGGCGGCCATGCAGGCGATCGCGTCCCTCGGCCTGGACCCGTCGCAGCACCGTCCCACGGCGTCGCCCGGATCGCCGGCCGCCCCGGTGGTGTGCAAGACCGAACCCCAGTGACGCTGGAGTTCGCTGCCGCCGACATCGTTGTAGTAATATAACAGAACGATTGTACGGCTATGATTCGTGTAAATATTTCTAGTTTTACGGCAACAAACACACACGCTCGCGCGAGCGACGACCTCCTGACGGCGCGCGCGCACCGTCGAAACCAAAGATTTTTCGTAATATTTTTGTACACCAACCGCGCCGCATCATTACACCGTTTCACCCTCCTGCCCCCGGAACGATACAAGCGTGTGTACGTACGTCCCGTGGTTTTCTCGTTGTCCGCCAATCGAATTTCGTAAAAAAAAAACGCGGGACGTCCCTTGCCACTGGGGACGTGTGGATATTTATTTTTCGTTAATCGTCCCCAGTCTTTCGCATTGTACGCGCGCGTTAATGTGCGTTTGTATCTTTTTTTACACCGCGAAACGTGTTTAGATTCTTCGTCGTCGACAATCATCTTACTGTGAAAAACACTGACATTGTACCTAACCGCGCGCGATTACTTTTTCTTGCATACATTGTTGTAACAAAATATATTAATTTTTAAATTCGTCACAAACATCATGTATACAGGGTGTGTGATTTGTATTATGTTAATATTTATGTTGTGTATAACGTGCCATCCTACGTAAGTTTGTTTTTTTTTTTAATTATTTTTTGTACTTAGTGTGTCATTGAAACGAAAAGTAAGTACTATATAATACATAACGGTTTATGTACGTGTGTGTGAAAATCCTGATAAACATACACTTCTATAAACTCTATTTTCCGATTATTTTTACTACTTATTTCGTTACGCGAATTTTGCTCAATTTTTTTTTTCTTCACCGATAACGGAAAGATCAATTATCTCACGTGTGTGTGAGAAACATTGTAAATTTGACAAAATATACGATAGGTACGTGACTCCTCGTTTTGTTTTTTCGCTGTTAACAAAAAAATGAAAACGATAATATTACGCTGATCGAAAATTGACCGTTGTATAACGAACACCGCGATCAATAATGGGATCAAAACGTTTTCCGTTTTACGAACGGATCGATTACAACGGGATTATTGTTGTGTACGAAAAAAAGAATTACTCGGTAAAAAAAACGTAATGTGATAGATACTTGACTTTTTTGTGAGACCGTTTTAACGGAAAAACGGTGAAACAGGGACTTATCATATAACATTGTTTTCTTTTTTTCTTTTGTAAAACCAAAAATTATAAGTATATCACTTTAAAACATTATAATATACGAAACATTTGTGATTTTTATTCGACCGTAATGTTTTTTTTTTTTATTAATGAGTTAATGTAATTTTTTTTTTTTTTTCAAGTCAACGTGTTTCATATACTTAACGTTGTTGTTGTAATGGCTTTGCTCAAATCCTTTGTTATGAAAATACCATTGATTAAACATTACGTTTGTACCTACTATACAAAATAATATTTGTTTACGAATTATGTGAGACAAAAACAAAACAAAAGAATCTATTAAATGTGTCTTTATATATAAAATGAACGGTGTTTTTTTTATATTTGTTGCAAAATTAAATGTAGAAACGATGTTGTATGCGTACCAGGCAACTTGAGATTAGTGACAACAACGTTATAAATTTTCGTTTTTAACGTTACGAAAAACTAAAAACGCCTAAGTAGTAGTTAAAGACCATACGTGACCTGTGGGTGTTCTGTAGCCGTGTCCAAGATGTAGACGTATCCAAAGACTTTGAAAAATCAGAGTATCACTTAAGTATACTCGCCTGACTACAGAATAGAGAAGATTACGATATACTTTTCCAACATTAAACCAAACAAATTATTTTAAAACCAAAAATAAAATTTACAGTGATGGTATCCGTAGAAATTCTCGCTATATTGTTGAAAGTGCAAAATTATTTTTCCACAACGAAATCGCATTCGATTTAGGATGTTTATGGAAAACGACCGGTCAGTTGATGAATTAATCATTGAATAATTACCATTCAACTTAAATTCAAACTGCTCTTACTGTTTGGACCGAGAATAAATAAATTATAAATGGAAATTCACCGCGTATATATTTGAAATGTTCCCCCAGGTATAAATTATTTTCAGTTGCGTTATAAAATAATTTAGAAAAAAAAAATACCAACACAATATTTACTGCTAAAAAACGGGTTTATTTAATTCCTCAAAAAATTGATTTGAACTTTGTAGATTGACGGGTGTATGAATCTTATTGGATTGGATGGAGTAGCCTATATTATGCAAAATTAAAAACGTATTAATGACGTTTCATAAACCGGTGTTGGTCCACAGCTGGTTTCAATACATCATAAAAAACTGGTCGAAAATTTTATTTTATTGATGTATTACTGGGTTTAATCTAAACAGCTTTTGGTCGCGTAAGAAACAATGCGACTGGAAAATTTGAAGAAAAAAACCCGGGATCGGTCTAGGTCGCGTGCGGGGTAGTTTTGACGGAGTAGCGAATACGCTTTGGCTGGTTTGGAAATCGTGCTTCGTAAAAGCGATTCTGAGCGAGCTCAGTTATCTAGTATACGTTCTGGTAAAAACTAAATTTAACTATAAAAATGGTGCGAAAATTCCGAAAATCGTGTCCACGTCTGTAGAAAATTATTAATTTGGGTGACGTGTGAAAATTGTAATACGAACCTACCGATCATCATTATGGTATCGGTTTCAATTCGATCGGACATATTATACACGCCACCCCAGTGGGCTTTTTAGTATGAACTATTGTTATTTTTCGACTATTACACGAGAAACGTGTAAAATTTGTTTGGTATGAGAAGTGAATAAAGCCAAAATCGCAACTTTTTTGTGGTACCTATTCAAAGTTAAGATCGGAGCACTCTTTTTACACGAAATCGTCATCACGAACGTGAAAATTACAAATTGTCGCGGTAAAATTCTTATTTGTGTGTGGTTTTTGGAGTGTTACTCAAAAAATAAACAAAATTTAAAAAAATTCTAGGACCTATCACCGCAGTCAATTAAAGCCTAGGGCGGCAAATTTTGAAGGGCGGCAAATTTTTTTTTGGTGTGACCCAAAAACTACGTTGAGATATTAATTTTAATTATAAATTATAAAAACATGCAATAATATAATATATGAAATAATATTATTAATTATAAAGTACCTATAAGAAAATATATTTTTAGGTTCTAAAATAAAAAATTATCTCCGATCAACGATGTCACAGGATCGATTAAATGCACTTGCTATACTAAGTATTGAACATGAATTATCGACGACATCATAGAAGACTTTGAGAAAAAAAAATCAAGACGTAAGACTATAATCTGAAGAATATGAAAAATAATTTTTTGTTCGCATTTTTTTTTTGTAATATGCTTAAAGAGTTTTCATTCATTAATAAATAATAATAGTATTGATTTTATGTTTTTATTTTTGAATTTATGATCATTTTTTATATGGGGTGTGGAGAGTTTTTACGTACCTATCACTTACAGAAGTAAAATATCCAATACCTATGAAAATTAGGCGGTAAATTTATTTCAGCCTATGGGCGGCAAAAACGGCGTTGAACATCCTGTAAATAGAGAACTGTCCGACCTACTCGATCTAGGGTTAAATAGAACACTACAATAATATCTTTTGATAAAAGGGCCTTTCGAGATCGGAGCACTTTTATGGTATCTCGGGGCTGTAAAAAACAAAAAACACACACCGCACGTCATGGCGACGTCGCAGAAATCTTCGCCGCACTCGGGGAATCGTAGAGATCGTATCACGTTCGCGCGCACGTGTAACCGCGGTCACGTCTAAAATAATACAACGATTTGGCGCGTTCGGTGAAAACGGCAGGTGAACCGATTTTTCAGTCGATTTTTCAGTCGATAATAATAATTAGCGCGCGTACGTTTATGACGACGATAATATTATAATTGTTGGCATCGACATGGGCACCAGCAGCAACAGCCGCCGATGATTTCCGGTCGGATCGATGTGACCATTTGCTGCGATCGATTATTACTTGTACGACGCGCGCGAGACGTTGTTGTTGTACGGCGGTCGTTTGTAATTCGTTGCAGGTTTTGTTATCGCCGCGGATATAGAGCTAAAATTGAAATTACTCGGTACGGCTGAAAACCCTCTGTTTCACACGATCATTGTATTATTATCTTCGCCGATTACGAGAATTGTGCATCGCCTTTCGATCTATAGATCTATTTAGAAATAAAACGATTGACAAGTCGTTGTCGCATGGTACCCATTTATAAAACGTTCGCTTTGTAGAGTAATTGCGCGTGATGTAATACTAAATCAACACTTAATAGTGATCACGTTGTTTTGAAAACAATTTTGCGAAAATGTGTTTCAAGAGACATTTTTTTTTTTCAAAATCGTTTCCGATTGCTGTGTATGTCACGCGTTTACTGAAAAAATGTTGGTGATATTGTATCGATTGGTGGCGTCCGGAAATCGGTATGGGCGGAAACGTGAAGAGTTCACGGAAGAATATGATTGTTGTTCAGATGGATTTTGTGTGTGTACGTTTCTTATGTACTGTTTTTCGTTGGAAAAAAAATAAAAACTCCGACATATTTTTCTTCCGCGATTTCCGTACGAAACAGTATCGTTCTCTCTTGCTGCACGGCGACATTGATTGTGTGGGCGAAGAACGTCTATAGATTTCATACATTATGTTATATACGACCAACTTTCAGTTACAGCGATACGTCTACGAATGATAAAAAGGATGCCAGCGAGACGCCCATATTTTTTATACGTTTTCGCGAATATATTTTCTATTAGACGTTTCTCAATGACAAATTTTTTTAAAAATTTGGCGTTCAATAGCAGTTACACGAGAAGCGGAAAATCTGCAAGATTACGGCCAGCGAAGCCGTATATATTTTTGGTTTTGATTTGCTGTCACGTAGCTGTTACATCGTAGCTGTAACGTGTACTAAAAATTACCCATAGAAATCATTTTTTTTTTTTTTAATTATATACTTGTTAGGTAGGTAAATTTTAACCTACGCTTTTACATGTTACTGCACTGTAGTATAAAAAATGTCGACTGGCTAAAACGTTATGTACCGTTTATCCACCGCATCATCCGCCGCGCCGGTGTATCGTCGTGATACTAATTGATAAAACTATTCGATTATTTTTTATCGTATAAAAAAATCGTTTCGTCGTTTGTATATCATTACGATAGCCGTCGGTAGTTAACGAATACTCTTATAATAGATATGATATACCTACCCGCAGGTAGGTACACGCATACGATTATAATATACGTCTGCAGTAGGTATAATATTAATAATATTCGCCAGATCTACCCTGATAAAACAGCCATCACTGGTGGCGACGGTCTGACGTATATTATAATACTTACTTGATATATACTAAATTTTATTAAATATTTATACTGAATTGCCGACTCGACGGCACACATAAAAAATAATAATATTATAATAATATTCAACAACGTGCATTAATATTAATTTTATTGTAATAGTCGCACAATCGTTCAGCGTGTATACTTTTAAACTTCGACGTCGAGGCTCCTGCGCACGCTCAAGTCGCAGTTATCGTCCCCGTCACTCGTACGAACAAATATATATGTGTCAACAAATAGTTTTGTACTGTTTTTTTAGTAAGTACGCGTGGATCGGTTGCGGCTAAAATGCGTACGAAAAAAATACCGAAACGCAAACTCACTTTTCAATGTATGAAATTGGCCGATTTCGAAAATATTTATTTTAAAGAGCGAACCTTTCTAGGACGCTCGTTTTCGCCGTCTTTGCAGCGACACGTTTCCAATCTGAGATTGAAGTCATAAAAATTACCAGGACACGATAAAAAAATAACGAGCGCCCTTTAAGAGATTTTTATCCATCCAAAAAAAAAAATACTCAAATAATATTTGAAATAACATATTATGTTCAGTACGGTTTAACGTGAAAGAAGAATTCTACTAAATTACATTTTATCGACGGTTTTGATGAAATCGTGGGAATACACTATAGTTTTGCCAGCTAATCGCAGAAAATCGCAAATTTATCTTTTACGACGCCATCGTCGTATAAAAAAAACCGTAGACGCGGCGAAACTTTTTCTAAACACAATATTTCGGAAAAAGTTAGAACGGCGACAGCGCTATATCCATCAGCGTGCCCGTATCAACCCACCGAGTGTAGAAATTGCAAACTTAATAAACAGCCGCACAGGTTTTTCAATTTTTCTACTTGTGCGGGTTCACAAATTTACAGGTAATTTGTTGCTTGACGACACATTGCTTTGACAAAGCATCCATTTCGTCAATTGATATTATAATATATATTTTCAACAAAACTAATAGTTTTCAATCAATATTATTTTCATTGGCGTTTAACAATAATTGTTGTTCTTTATGCTGGATTGTTTGCCCGCAGAAGGAAATACTTTTTGCGTTCATTTTCTCAATAATATACTTGATTTCTCGCTGTTTCAGGCGAATACGCGGGTATGTACGGCGTAAACTTAATGACCATGTTCTACACGATTGCACACACTATAGAACCTACAAAAAAAAAGTATCTACAAAATGTGCAACAATGTTTTTATTTATTTAAGTATTAACCGTAAAACCGATAACATTCGCGTAATTTTAATTAGAAAAGTATAAAATAAAGTACCTACTGCATTATTTTTCGTATAATAATCAAAATATTTCGGAAAACCTAAAATATTGGTTTTTTTTTTTTTTACCTCGGGGCTTAGGTAATCATTAAGTTATTTTGTTTTGTTCAATACATCATGTAAGTAGTTAGTATACATTATATTTGACACCAATCATTGTTTTTTATTTATTACTATATCCACCAAAGAATAATATATATACAGACTTGTCTTACTTTGAAATATTACTGCGTGCACTCAAAAATAGCACACAATGCTTTTGATTTTCCGGGTTTTCGCAATGGTTTCATTATTTTTGCAATACAGCTGGGTCGAAACGCATATCGGACGGGTCGGATCCAAAACGTTCGCACGGAAAAACAAGAGTTCTTATGTTTTTAATTATAAAAAAATTCATCTTACAATGCGGTTTTGAGTATTTTTATAACTTTTGCCTATTTAGGTATTATTATTATTTCCGTCTCGATAATACAAGAAAATACGAGTGCGCGTTTTAATCCAAGTTTAAAGTATACAACTATATTCTATTTACAAGACGTAAGTCGTTGCTATATTATTATCACATGTGTTTTATACTGAATTTGAATAAACTATGTAAATTGCATCCGTATAATATTTATTCATAAAAGATGATAATACATATTCAAACTACTGAATAATTTAACAGTTGACAGCGTACAGTTATTGCTTGTGTACTTCATACATAATATACCTATAGTTTTACAAAACGTATAATATTATATTATTCAGGTAATAGAATTTTCAGACGTAGGTATTACTTGTAAGAAATATTTTTCTTCTTCTTCTTATTTTGGGTTTCCTTGACCATCTCGTCAACACATCCCTGTCAGCTGCTCTTGCTTTCAAATCTGGTCCTCCGTTTATACGAGATGATACCACGTTACTCTTTTTCCATCTCAGTCGAGGTCGTCCAAGAAGTCTTTTTCCTTCTGGATTCACCACGGACGTTACCATGTGCAATAGCGGGTTCTGACTAGGCCAGACATGCCTCTCCGTTTGGCGGTTTCCTCGTCTTTTACCGGACCAAACGCATCTTTCTTAGTATTTTTTTCTCCAAAACAATTAATTTCGTTTCTTCCGTTTTCCTTAATGTCCATGTTTTTTCTCCGAGTGTAATTACTATAGGACGTAATAGCGTAACGTATAGAGTTGTACCTTTATTTCCCTGGACAGGGACCGGGACCCTATTATCTTTGAGAGCCCGTAGAAACATATTTTGTTTCCCAAAAGAATCCGTGCTCCTTTTCAATTTCATTATTTTCGGTCGAACCTACATACTTTAAATTGCTTGACTCGATAAATATTTTTAAAAAGTACAAATACATTTTGTAAAAAAGGTGTCTCATAATAATTTCAATATTTTCATTAAAAAAAATTTTAATTAACAGTTTATACCTCACAATATTGACAGGGGCCTTAAGGGTGGATTGAAAGCGTTCATTTTTTTCCCTCTATCCGTTACACACAAATTATAGGGATTTAGACGGTTTTTCATACCGATTTTCCTATTGAAACTGATTTGAATTCGTCACGAAGTTTACTTTTGATCTGTTAGTTTTCCACTTTTTCGATTGTTTATGTATTAAATATTCTAAAAATTGAATTTTCGTTTTAAGTCGATTTGTAAGAATTTGGGTGGCAAAATCGAAAACGCGGGACAGTCGATCGAAATCAGTAGACATCACGTCGAATTCAGATAAGTATTCGGAATTTTCATCGCGTTACTATCCGAGACATTTCTCTATTTACACGCGTTCGACGATTATTATCGTTTAACTGGATCACCGCCGCGCGTGTAACGTCCTTCTTTTCCACTCAATTAATTTACAGGTTATGTCTATGTGTATTATACAGCCGCACAGTTCCACACATACACACGAAATCGTTAAACATAAAAAGAACTCGTCGTTTACGCGAAAATCCTGCACTGTGCACGATCCGGTAATATCACAAAAAAAAAAAAATTAAAAAAATAGTACTGTACATCATTATATTTTATGATATAACACCACAATTATTTGTTTCGGATCGATCGAGATGATTAGTTTTTTTACAAACTGTGCTTTGGTCGGCGGTACCTGCTCTTAACAGTCAATAAATACAATAGGATTGACTTTAGGTGTACAATATTGCAAACGCGCACTGTTAAAAAACTATTCGAAACCGTTAGAATATGAAATGTGTTCTACGGCCCCCGAGATTGAAAGTTGTTTGAGAGACCCGAAACGATGATACAGACTGTCTTTTGGCAATTTTACTAGTACACGGTTTTTAAATACGTGTACACAAAATGTACGGAGTTTGTGTTATGACAATGGATTCATAAAACGATATTCGTACTGTTCGATCGGAGGAGTCGTGTCGCTTATAGTCTGATACGGTGTTAAAATTCGTTTATAACAAATGAAACGAACGTCAGTCCAATAATTGTACTGAACTATTTGACAAAAATAACATTTACGTTCTTTCGACATAAATTTGCCGCATAATATTTTAGAAGTCAAAAATCAAAACAAATAAAAAAAGTAAGAAAATGAAAATGTGAAAAACCTAACGAGTTAACTCAATGGGTTCGACGAACACTGTGCAAGGCGTTTTTTTTTTTTTTTCGCGGTCATCGGTCTCAAGCGTACAAGCTTTGTTTAGCGAAAAATTGTACCTACCACTCGTAGAACGCGAATAATTCTCGTGTTTTCAACCGTTGTGTGTTTTGATTGTTGCTCGCAAGCGAAAAATAATAAGATTTTGAGTTTTACTACAACGAAAATGGCCGATAAAAAGAGGTTTCCCGTATTATTATCTCTCGCGCGTGCGAGTTGAAACTTTTCTTTTGAACAGCGCCAACTATACTATATATATGTGTGTAATTATGGTCGTGTCGAAAACGTTTTTTAAACGCGGTTGTGTCGAATGAATTTGCGAATCCGAATGGGCGTCCGAAAATTTCGTTTTTCTAACGACCAGAAAAAATTCGAAAACTGTACGCGTCGCGATAATATTCACTTACGACGGGCGTTCGTTAGCTCTGCGTTTGTGCCGCACACGTGACGCGTGCAGTGCGGTACTATAATAAAATACGCGAGAGAAAATTAAAAAAAAGAAAAAAAACGCGCGAGTTGTGTGACGGGCGTGCGCCCACGCCGTACTGCACGTACAGAACGGTTTTTATTAATACCCTTTTTTTTTTTTTCGCTTTTGTTTTTCGTACGCAATCATTGTCGTAAATTGCGTTTTATTATTATTATTTGGAGGACCGAAACGGCCGAGTGCAGTAACGATACGTGTTATTTATCGCTCGATCCTGCACAATATCGACTGGTCCTTCGATTATTGGTAGGTATACCGGCGTGGGCGTACCGTGACAGTGTTCGCGATAGTCGTTATTGCGAGCGACCGCGACAAACTACGCGGTTTGATTTTACTACTCGTCGTCGGCGACACTCTTCGATAACATTTTGCTGGAACCGAAAAGAAAACGTACGTACTCGTCGACGAGCGATAATAACTTCGACCACCGGCACGAAAAACAAACCAAACGTAACACGGTTCTTTTATCGTTCCCGAAATGTTTGTCCGCGCAGAACACATTTCGCGTGCGAGTACACCGAATGGTAAATAAAACGTCCTCTTAACAACTGCAGTGGCGTCTTCTCTTCTCTCCGCGACGCTCTGTACCGGCACATGGGCCTTATACTTCTTATTTGGTCCACGGCAATTTGTAAATCAGAGAAGCACTCAGTCTGGGCCATCCTGTAGAGTGATTCGAGTAAGGGAAAATACTTTTGTCGGTGTGTGTGTGCAAAATTTCAAGTCTCGGCGGTTCGGGCCGATACCGCCTCAGTCAGTCAGTTTATCCTTTTACAATATAATACAGATTATGGCTATATTTTACGCGGATGCGCGATGCGCCCATAAGAGACAAATCCGTAATGAAACCCCGTGAGCTGAAAAGACGAGAGAAACTCCTCAGACATAATCGTACAATGACGTCGGCGGCACGCCGCTGCGGCGATTGTGCGCGACCGCGCGTTTCGTAGAAGTCGACGACAATGCGGATGAATTGAAAAAAATAATACTTAATAACAATAGCGTTCGTAACTCGGCGAATAAACTATAGAAGCAATAATAATTATAATAATGATTAATGTTATTGTATTGATTGATTTGAGAACACGCGCGCCGATTTTTTACGTAGCTGTAATTTTCTTTCTCTTACTAGCGGAACCGCAGGAAGGACCGTAGACGGTATTTATGTTTCATAAACCGTAGGCCAGGAAATAGGAATGGGAACGAGACGCCACGTTTGAAGCAGACACATCGTCGGACCTTACAAATCTGTCGTTTTAGCCCCAGGACGGTGTGTGAACAACGCGTACGATAGTAATGGCAAAAATGTGTGTAACGATTAGAAAAGTAAAGCTATTTTTTTTGTCCATCCGCGGATTGTACGTTCCGACTTCAACGTGCTACACACAAAACGGTCTGAATACGTCTGATATTACGGCGCCGGACGATTTTGTAAATGATAAGGGTCTTCCGTCCGGGGTCTTCGTCGCACTGCAGGATTTTCCGACAAAACGTATGGATATTTTTCCGATTTTCGCTCTGAAAATTATTGTCCTGAACTCGTGATCATGAAACCGCAGTGTGTTTTACACGTTTAGAAGGACCTGTATTATTGACATCGTCGACAAGAGCGCGCGTTTTTGACCGTGTCGATAAGTTTATTTGTTACTTCACTTCGCATTTCGATAGTTAATTATTGTTGCTATTTTTCGATTAGGTTTAGAGCGCTGGTTTTCTCCTCCGGAATGCAGCCTTTGCTGCTAAGAATGTATATATTTTATCTTTTCGTGGCAGTATGTTTCGTGGTCAGAATTGTTATACGTGATTGTCTTCCGCACACTTTCTAGTACGACCGTTAGTTGGAAATATTTCTACCGAAAACACGCATAATGACGTATCACGTCCTAAATATTTCCAACTAACAGTACGTCAGTATCAGTCATAAATATTTAACTATATTAATTTCTTTAAGGAACATCGTATTCGTTACCTCGACGAAAATACTCGTAAGTCGATTTTCAGTAACGCTCGATGATATGACGTACGTAAATTTCCAAGTATTAAACTGGATTTCCAAAAAAAAAAATGTGAAAATCAATAATTTTTTCTATAAATTCACTCGCCTGTATTGATTGTTATAGATATACGCCACACAAAATTTAATCTGTAGTTCCAAATTAACCAGAAGAAGTTTGTTCGTATTTTTTTTCTTTTTAAGTGAGCACGGACGTCATGCTTGAGCGGCCGGTCACCTTTAGAATTTTCTTGGCACACTGTAAAAAAAAAAAATGTGTTGTGGGATGCGTCAACACTAATCGTAAATCATTCAAGGCCAATTAATTATCTGTTTATTTTTAAAACTGGTTAGGATAACTTCTGTCTTTTCTCGTTTTAAAAACGCACGACACCAAACACGAAATCCATTATACATGATGAACACGCAATATTACGACGAATTTGAACGGCAATAATTACCTTTGTGTTGATCATGTTTTTCCTGAATCTGCGATTTGCGCTTTTATAGTGTTTTATCATTAATCGTGTAATAAAACGAAATTTGAACGAGAAATCGGTATTGCTTTCAAACATAAATTTCTATAAAAATGTCTAAATGTATTAATGCGGAAGACGATTGTTTTTAAAAAGTTTGTAGGTTTCGATATTCATATAGGCTTCCTGCTGATAGTATTTCAATTTTGATACAACAATAGTGTGTTTTCAATGCAGGAATGGATTCGAGGAATCGCATTATGGGTGGGCTCGACATAATTATAATTTAATATGTTACAAAGAATAATTTTTTTTCACGCAGTCAAACTAAGTCTTAATTTTGGCTAATAAAATGCGTCATTTCGTTAACGAAAATTAGGTACAAGTCTTGAAAAATGTAAAAAATAATTTTAATTTAAGAAAATTTTAAACTAAAAATTGAATCGGAATGTTTTGCAATGTACATCCGGTATTTCGCAGTGAAAGTGTGAATTGTCTTTGGTTCGTATAAGAATGGTGGTTATTCCCATCTTAAAAATTAGCAGAGAATTTTTTTATCGAAAATCGAAGTTTATATTGAACAAAAACGGCAAGAAAATTAATAAATGCGAACATTTCAAAATTCTATACATGGCTCAAAAATGTTAAATTCATATCAAACCTGTATTTTACCAATACAAATATTGTGTCAATTTCAGGTCATTTCAATCATCAATATTTTGGAAATTATAATCAAACGTCTTAATCAATTTTGTCAAAATCACGTTTGCCGTACTTTTTATCGAATACTTTTAGATGGTTTTTTTTTTTTTGTATGACTTTTGCGGAATTGAAAATTTCAAAAAACAGGTTATCATCCACGGCGGAAATTCAGAAAACGTTTCAACCGTTAAGACCGGAGCAATACCTAGGTACCCTAAAAGCGTGACAAAGCAAAAAAGGCATTTTTCACGATAATTTAGAGCCTAAGTTTTTTTTTTTTACAAAAATATAAAAATAATACGCCATTGTGAGCACATTATACTCTCAATAGTTTTGTTCCGCTCGTTCATCATTCCGCGTTGTTGACAAGACCGTATTTTTTTAGGAAGATGAGAAAACAATAAAAAGCAATAACAGCTTAAGCTCACTTATTTTTTTGTGTATGTATCATACTATTTAGTTACGGTAAAATTGAAACGATCGTAAAAGAAAGAAAATAAACAAAATGAAAAAAAAAAAACCATAAATATTTTTGCGATAAAAAACAAAATCTACAGTAAATTTAGTTAGTATAATGTGCTTTTATTCTTTGGTTTTTTTGAACGTTCAACGAAATTATTAATTTATATGAATACAGGTGGTAGTTGTGGGCTTCAAATTGTGTACAGTTTTGTTATATTACGATACTATTAAAATGGCATTCCACGGTAGATTTTACACTGAGCATGCGTAATTATTATATTATACTATAAAACATTGATACAGTCTTATACGTGAGAGATGATTTAAACATTAAAACAAACAGTAATATTTTATTTTGGTGAAGTCGCAAATATTACCTAGGCAGGTATCGTTAAAAAAGTAAATAAAAACAAAACTGTCTTTGGCAATTGGATACTGGTGGCCAAAGTATGTTAACAGCAGATTTATATTTTGACCACGCCAATAAAATAAAACGTTTTATATACTTGCAAGGTCGTTAAAGTCTCCGTAACACAAACTACTGCAAAAACACTATCAACACGTCATATTTTCAACGCGTTTAGTAAACCGGGTAACGGATGCCTCCGTTTTTAATTTCCGCTGAACGTAAAATATTTTTATCGTAAAAATATTTGTTGGTTTCGGTTAACGCACTTATATACTTTTTTGCACTATTACAGCTGCAACTTACAAATTTACGTCTAGGTACATTTAAGAAACATAACGATAATTCGAGGAAAACATGTTATAGATCTTGAGCGAGCAAGGCGAGCCTAACACTAATCATAATAGTTATAAACTTGATAGGTAGTTTTATACTTTCGTCTCTAATTTTTTCAAACGTTTATATGCGACACTTTAAATTCATCCATTCAAATTGAAATTATATCCAGTGATCTATGCCAATAACGTTGGTATGAATAAGTTTTACTCAGAACCTTAACGTCGCGACGTGTGAAAATTTCAATAGTCGTTCGGGGGGTAAAACTGAAAATATGTACGTCGTTTTTGGATCAGAAGTAAAAAAATAATCAACCATCCAAATAAAATACAATCTGCTAATTACCAATTTCCGTACGTTGCCAAACGTATAGTGATCGTAATTCGCGTTGTACCCGAATGATCTCGGACGAGAACATTTTGATTCGTTTGGCGCATAATTGTTTTTTGCTTTTTGAACTCGATAAGTCATAAAAAAAAAAAGAAAATCGTACCTACCTCTTTTGCCGAAATGTTTGGATTCAAAGACACAGCTTTACCCGAAACCAATTTTCACATTCGTATTCGGTTTCGCAACATTCAGCATTGAACATTTTTGATTAGACAAAAACTAACAGTTGTGTACAAAATAAAATTAATTAATAACGACAATTTTAAACTGTAGTTCCAGTCGGTAACAGTTCGCCATTGTCATGGCCGGATTGGAGTTTCGTCAAGCCATTCGACTGCGTCTATGGGGTGAGACTATGCGAATCACTCGGACGCGTATGCTAACTCGCACTTTTACGCGTTTCCGTTCTTCAGCGCCGCACTCGCGTTTTTCCGTTTTTCTTAAATATTCCTTTTTTTTTTCAGGGCTGCAGCACATCTTCCCCTCGTCTATTGTGAAATTTCCCGTTCTCTTCCGGGAAGTTTGGGACCGGTGTTCCTTGGCGTCCGCATTACTTTCCTCTCCCGTTTTTCCCCCCGGTCGTCGTCTCATTTTCCGACCGCGATCTCTCAACGGCCGTCCAAATGGGGGGTTCTCGGCTCGAGGCGAGTGCTCGGTAGGCTCAATAGTTTATCGGTAATTTGTCGGTTTTTTAAATTTTTTTTTTTAGAAATTATTCTTCGCGTCTCAGCGGACACTAATCGAGGAGCCCCCCGCACCGGGGCGCTCAGCGTTCTGCAGCCGAGTAACGGACCGTGACGAAAATGCCGCTGTTCTCGAGCGTTTCTGCTCCCCGTCTCCAGTGTCTCCCGTCACCTTCGTCAACGGCTCCGTTGATTTTTTCACACCGACCTTTCCGCGTGTCGCTCGCGGTACGTTAAAAAATAGTCTCATAGTCTTTCGGATTTATAACGACGATTCACAATCGCGAGTCGCAATAGTGTATAATAGACGGGTCGTACAATACAAACGATTTTTTTCGCTTCAACGCGTGTTACACGTGTTACCTATACGTATAGGAATGAGCAGGCACACATCATAATGTTGTGTAGGTAAAATGGAATGGAAAAAAAATGGAAACGTCACGCGATCACGGCAGTGTTTATAAAATTATAAACGTTCTCGCTGTTATTTATTTCGGCGTGCGGTTGACGTTTGGTGTCGCGGGCACGCACCCGACGACGGCCACACGGCATCGAAATATTAACGCGCAGCGGTCTTTTTCTTTCTTTTTTTCGGGGCCCACGCGCAACCGTATTTTTTTTCTCCATTATTATTTTTTTTTCTTGAACCGACAACGTACAAACGCACAAAATACGAGCGTCTCGCGCAACGATAGTAACTTTTCACGTAAATTATATTAAGTGATTCGTGATTCGACCGACCAGACGACCCGGCGGCGGGTTACGTTTTTTCGCCGCCGATCGGAAAAAAACGATTTCGTTACTGTTCTCCTATATCGACCGGCGCCACCGATTTTACCGATTTCACGTGGAACAGTTCCACCTCGGGGCGGCGGCACGCGCGTCACCCGCGTCCTGCACGGTGCAACACGATGACGCGCGCACACGAGTTTTGTTTTCACGCGATCGCAGACCCCGGGTCGACCGTTTGGGTACCAGCGTGTATTCGTGGTGCGATTCACGTACGAAAAGGTAGTGCAGTCCCGCTGCAGGCGTGCCGGACAGTTCGGAGGACAGGAGAATAAAAAACGGAGCATACGCTGTATGAGCTGTGCGCCGGTATTGAGAGCAACGAGAGAATATCGTATAGGAAACGAACGTTTAAGAAGTACAAGTCGCGTACCGATGCAGTGCGTGTGGATGGGACGCGAGAGAATGGACGTGCAGTTTGAGCGCGTGATGACGAGTCATCGGAATGACGAAAAATAAGTGAGACCGAAGAAGAGATGGATGGAAGTAATTGAATGCGCGTGTGCGTGTACAGTAAACGATTGCGACGAGTAGAGGTGGTGTGTATAGAACAAGGGGGCACATACCCCGAACGGTTGGGAGGAAAGTGAAGACGGAGAGGATTTATCTAGTAAAGTTAATAAGCTTAGAACGCAGAAAGTTTTTCGGGTTTGCAGTGAGCTCTACAGTCCTGTAGTCGATAAAACGGTTATACTCCGTGTATGGAAAACTCGTAAAAGCTGTAAAAAAACTGTTTTTAAACTGAGGGTGACAAAGCGTCGGCACGGTTCTGTTTTATAAAATACCGTTTCTCGAAAACCGGACAACGACTTTACGAGTAAATAAACTGATTCAGAGGTGTCTCTATCGCTCCTTACCTAATCTAACCTAACCCACTATGCATACGGACTTTATGATTTTGTGACGTGCAAACGATTTATACTGTACTGACACGCGTTACTGAAAAATTCGGAACCGACGTATTAGTGTTTGAAACGTTTCGTGAAAAATTAATTTAATTTTATTTAAACGATGGCGCTGAAAAACGCGGCAGACTCGTCGTTATTCCCCTGTAATTAAAACCGAATCGGTACTTTATTTATTTTAAAAAAAATATTGTTCTGTTGTTTTGTTGATTTTTTAGTTTTTAATATATTTTTTACGTAACGTTTTTCTATGGAATTCAAAAGTTCCGTATAGAAATGTTGTCGACCCGCGACGCTACGAGTTTTTTTTTTTTAAAAAATAATGATCCAAAATCCAAATAGTACCGCAATAATTTCGTAAAGCCTATCGTTTTCAATTTCTCCAAACCCAAGTACAATCTAAACGTTACCCATATTGAGTAAAAAAAATCAATAAAATTTTTACGAACGTTTTTGCGTTGAAAGTGTTTCGTAGGTATTGTTTTTTTGGAGAGAAATAATGGTTCGCACGAATCACATTGGATGATCGTGAAAAAAAAAATAATTTTCTCACAACGAGTTTAACGTGAAACTTTGAAATTTACATTTTAATGTGTGTAACACTCGGTTCGATCGCGATACTATTTTAAATTTAACACGGCCAAATTAGTGACCAACTGCAGCACAACAGGAACCTGTTACTCATTATTTTTACAGTCGTTTGAAATATTTTATTCGGTTTTTTTTCTTTCTCGATCGGTTCGTTACAAATGCGTACACGTTTATCGCTCGATCGATTGTATATGATATTCTTGCGATCGTCCCGGAACGTGCGCAGCGGTTCCTCGAGGAACTATCACTTTAATGTTATAATAAATCGCCATCCGCGGCGGACGTTTTCACGCGTTGTCCGACACCTAATTTCTGTATATTAAGATATCGTTACGCGTTAATATTCCGATTGCGGCAGGTGGCACCTGGAAGTTAAGTAAGTTTCGCAAAATTTATAACATTATTTTTTTTTGATATTATTGACGCGCGATGTACCGCTGCAGATAAGACCCGAGCCGTATAACATTAGTTTTTATTTTATAATACGTATAATACAGTTGTTGCAGACGTGATGTTCGCGAACGAAGAAAATCAATTATTATAATGCGCAGAGAGCGTTACGCGCGGGTACCTGATACGTGTTCGGTACGCGTGTGTGATGACCAACCATTTGGCCACAAAGTCTTGTCGCGGAACACCGTTGCAGTCGTAAAAATAAAAAATCGTACGTATTGCGCGCGTAAACAAAAAAGGGAAATAAACGACCGCGAAAGATAACACGGGGTGTAATGCAAAAGATTCTGTAATGTTTTTGAACGGACGACGATAGTTACGCGAAAAAATTCTCGAACAAAAAAGGACCGATCTTGACGGTTGAAACGTCAAGTCTAAAAGCCCGACTTATATCTGCGGTGCAATATACTTCAATGCACTTTCAATTTCAAAAAGGTTATACCCAGAAAACCAACAGAAAAAAAAACGGTAAAAAGTATGGCGAATAAAATTTGACACGTGGCAACCGTAAAAAAACGAGGCATACGCGGTAAAGGTGGAGTTTTGGGTGGATTACTGGTCTCGAAGTCGTGGTTTAAGCGTGTTATTTAACGTCCGAAAACAAAGATAAACATCGGTAATCAAATACGTCTAGGGACAAAAAACACCAACCCTAAATGGTAAGTAGAACTCTAGAATTTTTTCAGTATTGATATGATTAGTATGAAAGGTAAACATTGGTTGAAAATTAAAATTGTTTTTACGTACTTAATCTTCATAGAACCAAAATAATCCTCTTTATAGACAGTAATGCGTTTTACAAAAACGTTTTAATTTGATCTCTCGAACTACAAAGAGCCTTATACATGTAATGGGTACACTAAAACTGTAAATATTTGTTGGTAATTTTTTTTTTTTTTTAACAACACCATCCCAAAAAATTTGGTAAAACTTTATTGTTTTTAACACAAACTAATTGCTCAATTTAGCGCACATATGAGCGTTAGCGTTCTTTAAGTTTTGACACGAATCTAGAACACTTGGTTTACGTTTGAAAGTGTTCAAACAATTGGTGGTTAACATTTTTTACCAAGCAAAAAAAGCTTTTTAGACAAACACTATTGTTACGTGGTTTTTTGGTAAATTTGATATTTTTCCCAGGACGTATTACATTACCGCGAGCTCGCAATCTTCGAAATTGCTCCGTTCGATTTGAAATTTACGTATGTCATTAGAGAGGGTTTAACGAGTCTACCGCTGAATCTATTTTGATCATTTTTAAGGGAGTTATGGAACATTGAAATTTTTGAATTCGTTATTTTACGCTGCAGTTATTATTCCATAAAACCTCTATAGTTTTAACGTATAAGTCTCGAAACTTTAGTGCAATCTAAACAAGAAAGTCATACATACGCGGTTAAAAAATTTAGAAAATTGGTTTTTGGTTTGTAGCCGATTTCACGTCGTTAAACTCGTCATTCCCGGCGGTCGTGTATTTCTTACGGGGGGGGACGGGACAAACAGTTACGGCAAACGTGTACGTTCTACACACATCGTTATAGGCATTTTTGATCATAACGTCCAAAACAAAGATCGGACCGAGCTGAAGTTTTACATAATAGATACAGATTCGATAAAAGTTTTTATCGTTAAAGTAATGTTTTCAACTGGACGTATACTAGACAACTGAGCACAAACCACAAATTCTAAACCAGCGACCCACCCAAAACGTAGTCGCTACTCCGTCAAAGTATACCCACGCGACCCGGAGTGATCCCGGTTGTTTTTTCTTTATTAAAATGAAAACGTGTAATATTTTTTTCGGATCATACGACTCGGAAAACAATCCACAATACTTACAAAAAAAAACATATGGACGGAAAATCCTAATCCGCAAAAGACGCTTCGCGTTTGCGCAACGTGATGATAAAAAATCACGTTTGAATTTACACGACGATAACGATATATTATCACGATAATGGGGCGTTCACGGGGGTGGATTTTGCGGGGGCGTCCGGAAACGATCGCGACGACGACGACGACGACGACGAGGTTGACGCGCCGTTTTGTCGGCCGCGCGTGGGCGTGCTGCAGGTGTCCGTCTAGCAGAAATTTATGTGGAGCTAAAATACTTACAGTTTTGTACGCGCCGACGGTTTTGCCGTATTTTTATGCAGGGAAACGATTCTGTAAAATTCCTAAAACAATGAAATATTCGATTCAAAGTTTTAAAATATATTTTTGACGGTCATCGCGGTCGGAGATTTCCTATTTCCAGACCATTTATTAGCGCTGTAGTGTGTCGATTGTACAATATCTATATTCCTAAATAGACAATATTGATCTCACTGTATACTATACTGCACTGTATACCGCGGATACAAATCGTTTGATTTGTTCTTCTTATCAATAGATAAAAAAAAAAAAAAAACGGTTATCCGAGGAAAATTATATCCTGATAATTTTTTTTACCGATCGGAATTTTTTTTTTTTTTGTTGCTGTCAGAATACGAAAACGCCTCAAAACAATTCTAACCTAACCGAGAAGAAATCGATCAAGTATAACACGAAATATTTGAATCTGTATAAAATATTATGTCCGAATAAACGAATTTAAACACTTTGCAATCAATCGCGTATTAAAGACACCTTTTAAAGAATTCATAGGTTACCGCAACGTTGTGTATTTTGGTATACCATCGCAATATGTCGTACCTACAATCGGTCAAAACTGCGACGGGTCTAAAAATTATTTTTTAGAAGAAAAAACGACCGAAATTTGATCCGATAGCTGTAATTGTACTGACGTTTTTTACTTGGATAAAATTTTTTTTTTAATCTATTCTCTTATCCGTTTGGAGTAAAACTATGCTATCTTATCTCGATAAAAATCTTTGAACGTCATCGCGCCTGTACTACACCCGGTGTGGGTAAAAAAAAAAATAAATACAATCGATTTGTCTTTTTTTTATGGATATCGTGCGGTTACGGCTGAAAAATATACCGAGTTTTACATAAAACCAACGCGTGTTCGTGCACAGAGTGTTATAATAATTATTACGTGGCACGCACAAAACAAAAATTATCCAGTTTCATCGAAAAGCGCCATAATAAATCAAAATAATATAACATGGCGGCGGCGGCCTTGAAACGATATTTTTAAATAATTTAATACTATGAATTCAAATAATTGAAATACTGCGCCATAAATATACTAATGTACGATATGACAATGTCGTTTTGAAAATATTATAAATATTAAAAGATCGTGTGTTGTGCAACGCTGATGAAAATACGTGTCTATACGTAAAAATGAATATTATCATTTACCGTATTACGACGATTCGGTGTTGTTGTCGGCGTGTTGAGTAAATTTCGAATTATCCAGCGAAAATTACCAAATAGAAAAAAAAATTTTTTGACAGTGTCTCGTATACTAGAGTGTACGAATTTGTTCGTGTGTCATATTCTACTCGAAAAACGTACAATGTAGAGATAAACCTCACGTAGGTATGCACGCGTAATAATAATAGGAATCGCCGATAGCGCGGCGTCGTCGTAGAGAGATGTTTTCCGTTTTTTCGCGGAGACAAACGGCGGAGTCGACGCGAAACGCCGTTTTTAAAATCGGCCGTAAAGATAAAAAAAAAAAGACTTTTTTCTTTTTTTTTAGGATTGCGCAAAATAATATTGTCCGGAAGAAATTGTAAAGATCCAACGAGACACAGTGTAACGAGTTTACGGCCTCGCATTACACTCGCGCGCACGTTTTACAGAGCTAAAACAATGCTGTAAATACTACAAATAATAATAATAATATTATAATTTCCGTGTACAGTGTCTCTGCTTTCGGTTTTATTACGCGTTTCGCGCGACTAATTTCTTCGGTTCATTTGTGCGGTTTCGATCGTTCCACGGTGCGGTTAAAAAATAGTGTTTCACACATTACAGCTGTTTACAGCTTTTTTTTTTCTTACGGGGAAAAAAAAAAGCCGGGTTCACTCCAAATGGGTAGCTCTTGACGGAGTAGCGACTATAGCCGGCTCTGGGTGGGTCGTTGCAGTCATTGGAAGTTGTGGTGCGAACGTACGACTGCTTCTGAAAGCGACGATAAGCCTTCGAAAAAAAAAAAGGATTCTGAGCGAGCTCACGCATCTGGTGTCATACGTACTGGTAAAAACCGTGTTTAACGAAAAACATACTGAGAAAATCGTTAAAAAAATACGTGGCGAAAACTTTTTATAAAATTCATTCGGTACGTAAAAGTTTGAAAACGAATAGTTTTTCATAACGATAGTTTAACAACAGCCGTTCTGACGCCGGTGATTTCGCCATTTTTGTCGTTTTCGGCGCATAACTCGGAAGACAAATCTCAAAAAGTGCATCGTGTGAAATTCAAAGCCGAAATCCCAAACGTTATGTGGTATTTGACTATTGAACGCAACGGCACTGCTTCTATCCGAAAACGTCGTTACAAAACTGAAAATTTCAAATTTTCCGTAACGATTTTTTTTCGGGTTAAAATTCAAATAGTGAGCGAAATTTAAAAAAAAAACCTTAGACACAAGTGCCTCTGGAGTTCGTAGACCTTTCGTTAAACTTTATCACGAATCTCAAACTTTTCGTCGTAAAATTCTCAGTTTTTTTTTTTTTTAGTTTTTGACGTTCAACTCAGAGTGTAGGCAAAATTTAAAAAAAAAAAACTTCAACCAAAGCACCACCGTATCGGTGACTTTGAAAACCGGAGCATTCTTTCTACACGAAAAGTTGTTGACGGAAAAACAGAAAAAAAAAAACACCGTTGTAAAAACGACACATTCCTCGGCGCGACTGAAAAAAAAAACCACGAAAATTTATACTCGGTTCACGTAACGACGAAATTGAACCGCGAGTCGTAAAAATACGATTTTTTATGCAAGTTTAGAAATTTGTTAAACGATCGCAACATGTTATACATTTACAATCGACGTGGCAGATTTAAATAATTTCGACGCGGAAAATTACAACTATAATGATAATATAGCGAATATCTTTGTTGGACATGTGTGTGCGTGGGAAACACTCACCGCGAGAAACGTTATGTGATATTATGTGGGGGCTAATTAAACGGCATTTTATATTTTAACATATGTAATGCGTTATAACGTCTGGAATTTGACAGTTGTTTTTTATTATTTTAACAACCTTGTCGACAAACTTCTCAGCGTAGGACCGTCGAACACGTTCGCTCAAAGCATCGCGATACACCGGTTCGTAAGCTTTCATTTTAAGGCGCGTAAAAGTGCTAAAGTGTTAGTGTAAATAAACTCGAACGAATTCTTGAATATTTCATTTCCATTCGTGGTAGGCGGGTAAAATATTGAAATAATCGACGTACAAGAAACAATTTGCCGGCGTGTTGTGTAACGTTGAAAAAACGCGGTGTTAAACGCGAAACGTCGAGTATTCTATCGTGTTTTTTTTTTTACAAAAACCGTCGTTCACGCTGATTTCACGAGACAGTTTTTCCCATCGCAAAGTGTGTTTTTCGACGAAAATTCAAAATCGGACCGGCGGTATTATGTAAGTAGCATTATTTTCGTACCGCTTTTGGCCATCGTTCGCATTTGCGCCTCGGACTCGCCGCGATGGAAGGTACGCGAACCGCAGTGTAAAAACGTTTTAAATTTTAACGGGAGAGACTTCTTCTCGAATTCCTCTTCTTGAAAAACGTGTAACATTAATCGTGCGCTAGGGGTCCGATTATTATAATAACCGAGCGATAATATAAATATACACGGCCGTACAGTGTTCGGCGATAATTATATTCTCGTGAAAAGACGTTGAAATATTTCATCCGGCGCTGGCGAAAAACACCGAGATTTCCAACATTCCGCGATATCAAAACAGCGCGCGCATTATGTTTTGTACGTTCGTTTGTATACACTTGTTTATTAAAAGAAATCAGCCGTATTGTACGATAGCGTAAAAATTAGACGACCGCGTTTTTTGTCTCGTACGATTGTGATTCGTTTGTGCTTAAATTATATTATACTTAGTGTTACTAAACACGAATAACTAACGGTACCTAGATTTTTATCATACCGAAAACGAAATTTACGCTCATGTAATGTTTCGTATTGTTACACTCGCTCAACACTACGAACGCTCGTTGATTTAAAATTCCAAAGAGTTAGAAAAAAAATTATAACGTTAGTTATATTTGTTCGAGGAAAATTCAATAATATGACCCACGTGATCATTAAAAATTCTCGCTGATCTTGAATTTTGTAGCGTGTTTTGCGACAAAGGCGCCTCCGTAACGATTGTAAATCGCCTACCGCCTACTCGTGTGATTAATATAATTTAACTTCTAAATCCATAATTTACCGTGACCATTTTACACGAGAAAATAGCGTAAAATCAAACGCGTTAGACGAGATGATTATTATATTTTTCAATTAAAAACTAAAGATAAAAACTCTTGTATGATAATATGTAAAAAAAAAAACAACTAAACTAATGCGTGCAGTAGTTAATTCGGCCACTCGACGTTCTCAGGCATCCAGATGATATTACTTTATGAAAAACCATTATACCTACCATTATATTCGTGGTATCCGAAGTAACCGAGTTAACCTTGGCCTTGAATCATCGAAGAGCAACACCGATTCACCAATTACTTGATCCATTTAGAATGCCTACATTATCATCGTTACCACTGTTCACAAAGTGACACCACTGTATTTATCGTGTAGTCTGGTTGTATTAATTGGGCAGGTACGTTTCAACACAATTATTATGACCACAAAAGGATTACACTAACCTATTCCATATGCATTTTATAGGTCGTCCTATTAAATGGAAGTTACTAAAGTATTTTTATGTTTTTCAAATACTATCCAGTCTATCAGTACCCATAGTTAAGGTTTCTTCGATGCACTAATACTGTAGTAAGCATATTGGCTATTAAATCCGTTTATTTGTCATAACGGTCGGCACAACCCATTACCATAATACGCGGTTACGTAAAAGTTTATCATCAATAAAACAAAAATAACTTAATTTACGTAAACGAAATTTCGAAGATCGCGGTCAGTGTTTTGTTTGTAATGGTGACAACTATCGGTATTTTTTTTTTTTCATATTGTATGGTTTAATTTTTGTCTGTTACGGTTATAAATTTTTTTAGAATAACGAGTGATCGAGTACCTTAAATAATATAATAATAATTTTCGGTCGTTACTTAAAGAAAATTAATTAGTTTTCATCCGTGTAAACTTTGTTAGTACAATGGACATAGTCCGACCGATTTTCATGACATTTTTCATAACGTACAACATTCTTCAAAGCTCAGGGGACGTTAATGCTCAAGACGATTCCGAAGAGTTTTACACCCTCCCTTAACGTTGGAAGCTCCTGAGCTAGAACCGTTGAACCTCTACGACGCGCTGGTCAGTACAGTTTCTTTTCTTCGATCTAGGAACCCAGTACGAAGGGATTTTCTCGTATTAAGCTCCTGCGGGTGTAAAAATGGGCGAGGGAATAGTGAAAATCGTCGTTTCTCGTTTTTGAAACTCGTAGCAACTCCATAGCAGGTATACACTCCGAAACACGAATAACGAAACGTCTATTGCCGCGTTTTTGAAAATTCCACATTCAAGAGTGTCAAAAGGGGAGTTGGGCGGGAAGTGGTGAAAATGGAAAAAAGATTTTCGGCGCCGGCGGAACCGCTGAACCCGTACGTACGAGTTCGGTCGGTATGCTCTCGTTGTACCGGCTGGGACAACCACACCGGTGGGTACGAACATCCACCTTAGCGAGGTGGGTAAGAACGAAAAATAGATAACGGTTTCTATAGTTGAGATACATGCATGCTATTATAGATCGGAAACGTTGATCAGGCCATTGAGAATGTGTCATTGAGAAAAAATAGACGATAGAGATGTTCGCTACTGAAACCTGGCGGGAATATCCTAAGAAATGTCAGAATCAGATCGTAGTTGTGTGGTAGATGATCGATTTTTTATGAAAATGCTACAAAAGAAAGAAAGCGTTTTTGAACACATAGTGAGAATGTCAGACTACATATTCTAAAAATTGATCTCTACCACGACTATAGTCGTGAAAAACGTCTTACGCCCATGTTTTCTCCTTTTTTCGTGTGTTTACACATTTTTTTGAAACTTTTAAGTATCCGTACTGATGGCGTATGTGAAAATTTCAATTCATTCGGAGCACTTTTGACATTGGTATCGTTTTATGAAAAATCAAGTAAACAAATTTTAAAATAACGTTGGAGCACTCTTTTTTATCCAAAAAAAAAATTACGTTTCTCCCTGCACTTTCTATCTAAATTAATGAGTCCTTTTTTCCAAACCTCGTTATTTTTACGAAAAGATGAATTTAATTCCTCTACGGGATTCCGTTCTGGGAGACCCCCATTCAAAACTTGTTTTATCCAGAAAATGAATGTTATATTATTTATTATTACCGCGCGTAAGATGACATATTATACTACTATATTCAGACTAAATTTGACGTGTTTAAAACAGTTATTTCTATCCCGAACGGAATGAAAATAATAACCGAAATAAATAACCGCTAACGTAATTTAATAATTGTAGCGTATTTATTTATGGTTTCTTGCATGTTAGAACTTTCTCGGATAACCTGTAAATGCACATTTTGAAGCTGTAAAATACCTATAAGTAACGGTCTTATGTGCGTGTACATCGTATATATATATTACACTAAGATGTAACTGAACAACAGCTACAACACCATTATTTACTGCGCCACCGTTACCATTTAGAATCGTCTTCAATCCAGCGCTCCGAGAGAAATATTGATCTGATAAATAATGACGAGCAATCACCGCGCGAATCGTTTGAAAAATGCTCGTTAAAAAAATAAAAACATCGTTTTGAAAGAATAACGAACAATGTTGATTGATTAACGCGAAAATCTTAGTCGCTTGTATTATTATTATCAGCTCGTTGTTGTAAATTTATTTCCCGTTTCAATATCTATACATTATTTTCTGTAAATTGACAGTTTGTTTTCTAATGGCGACTGCTCAATTCGACCTCAAACGATGAAAATTATTGTTGTTATTTTTTTGTTTTTTTTTTGGGGGGGCAGTAACTCCTCAAAAAGTTTTTGTTCGAATGAAATGTTAACGCGCGCTCTATCGTAAACGTTTAAACGTGGTTAGGTAACAATCATCTATATTAAGTTTCGATGTCCGATCTTTTTCAATATTGAGAATGGAAATGTTGGTCAATCTATCTTGGGAGATTGAGTTTCTTAAATAATTTTTTATAAGCTTAAGCTTAGAAAAAGAACGTACGGCAGGTACGACCGTAACCGGAATAGTCATAAACATTAAGTAATAATGTTAAAACGTCGTGAAACGTTGATGCCGAGTCTTGTTCGATTAGAAAATCTGCCGAATCGTTAATGCTCTGTAGTGTCGTTGCAGAACAGAGAAAACTTCTTAAGCACCAGTGTTGGCTTGTGATATTTGAGCTTATTTCATTAGAACATTTTACACAAGCAAGTGTCGTAAGACATTTTAGTCAAACGTTCTTCATCCATCGAAGTCAAATTTAATGAAAAATTTAATTCTTCACTGTTCTTCGACCATTAAACAAACCTCTCTCGAAGTGGAAATAATGCAGTGTCGTCTAGTACCGGATAAAAAACTTTTACTTTAAAATTTTCCTCGGTAATTGAAAGTCCACGATCGTTGTCAGTCGATCTCTTCATAACACACATAACACAACAGTTCTTCGACGTCGACAAATAAAATTAAAAGGCATTTTCCGTTTACTGCAGCAGTACTACTGCAACAAGACGAATCCGTACGATTATGGCGGCGCGCTAGTGCGTTTTCAAATAACGGATCTGTGCCTGGAACGGTAAAATATTATGAAAAATACATAAAACAACGAAGAAGAAGAACCGCCGCGACGGACATCGCGAATGATTTGTCGTCCGCGGCGGTATGCGGATCGCGACCGGCGTAAACACGTGTCGAACGCGGAGAAATCGCGGCCACCGCGCGCGTTGCACCGGCTACGTCGTCGTCAACGACTCCACCGACCAAATACAATTGGACATAAGATACGTTATTATCGATTTTCCCATTTTTCTATTTGTTTTTTTAAGCATTTTATAACGCGTATAGGTACGCACATCCGGTTGTGGCCGAAACGACGAGCACCATCGGTGGCGCCGGTCGGACTGCGTTTTGTTTTTACATCGTCTGCTTCGGATCATCAAAGTCCGCGTTCACACGACGGCGAAACGATATTTCATTTTCAGTCCAAATTTAGTCTTACGATTTTATTATGGACGTAAAATACACGTCAGACACAGTTCTTAGGCTCGCTACCGCAAAATAGGTGTTCCAATATACTACACTCGCTCCACGTTCGAAACGATTCCCGAATTTGTCCCGAAAATATTCGTCCCAACGCACGTTTATTCCAAGAAATCTGTTTCCAACGATCGTTCCATAACACAGTCGTGCCGATGGACGACACTTCCAATACGAACGACTATTATTTGTCCCCAGGTATATCTAACCTAACCTGGACATTTGTTTCAACGGACCTTTGTTCCACGGTAAATTTATTGTTTCAACGGCTTTTTATTCCGAAACCACGTGTTTCGATGAAATTTTGTTCCAAAATAATTTGGATCAAATGTTTCGTGGAACGAAAGTCCGTTGGAACAAAATTCGATGGACCGAGTTTAATGGATCCTGGTGTTTATATCGTTACGCAACGTTATTAGGCGTACATATCATTGACATTTGTGGTAAAGTCGAATTTAACCGTAAAATATTGCGAAAGCACTCGTTATAAAATATATCGTCGTCCACCCGGGTGTTGTGATAAACCAATACTTGTATAGTTTTCAATAATAATTGTGTGAAAATCGGTTTTCTAATGTCTATATAAAATAATTTTGGTTAACAAGCTCATAACACGTAATAGTCGGATTTGAGTCAACAGGGCAGTATATTAATACTTAGTGATTATATGATATTGTAAAAATGATTATTTATAACGTCTTTATTATTGTACGTAAATTATACGTTTTAAACAATTTTATTATTTGAAAACGATTATTTTAACGCTCTGTTCGATATTTTCCAAAACATTTATACTCATATACGATTGTGTTTAAGCGTAGGCCATCTGCAAGTATTATTAATTACAGTAAGAGAGTATCCACTATGGAAATATTTTAACGTTTTAACAAAGTATTATACATTATAACGTATTCGAATTATTGTTTCTAGAATCACAATAATATTGATTCTAGTACATTTACACGTTTTAAAAAGGCGTTTACCTAAATTCTCTTTTGTTTAGGAGGCGAATATTTATGTACAATATTACGTATTGTATAGAATTTAAGTTGGAATTATTTTATTCGTGAAACGATGAGGGTAATCGAAAATAATAAATCGTTTCGTACTTTTCATTATTTTCTTTTCTTAACTTCCGTGTAGGTACTGTTGAACGTTTCGCAGCTTTCCTCCGACGCTGTTTAAACAAAACATTTTAAAAGTGGTAGACATACTTTTTGCTGTTTTTTAGGTACGTGCGTTTACCGTGACATGCGTCCTTTTAGCAATGGTGATTTTATTATTTTCTAAAAGAGCAGTCATACGGAATCTTTTAATAACACGTAAGTAATTTTACCGTGGATGTACGTGGCCAACTTATCGCCGGATTCTTTTTTAATTTTTGTAAATGTTGATAGAAAAAATGCGACTTTTCGTTTCCTTGTGGTGTACAACCGTGAAAAACCTTCGTTTGTAACAGGTTAAGCGAAGCACCGAACAGTGCTCGCGTACAGAAAAACTAGTAGGGCGTTTGATATCCTAGAATAAAATCTAAAACATTAATAAAATAAAAACAACGGGATAGATTTAAAAAAAAAAAATCGATTTTACCCGGTTCGTAATAACTAAAACCTTTTACTTAACAGAAACAGGTATATTGTTCGGTAAATTAACGTCTACAACTCGTAATGCATGCAAACAGGTTAGGAAAATGTAATATTATTTGTATTTTATGCCTGCTGCAGGTAAATGGGCTCGCCTATTTTCATCAAGCATTAACACACACACACACAAATGACAACGAACGTATTTAATTTCTTTTTCTTTAATTTTGGGCGTTGTATGTTAATTATGCACTCGTGTTTACGTCCCAAGGGTGAAATCAATTTTGTTCACTGCACACCATATTAAAATATATGTATATATCCAATATTGTATGATATTATAATTGTATGTTTACATTAACGTATAAAAACGATATAACACGCATTGATGGACGGATAGTCAAAAATTATGCGTTATTCGGAAGTACGTGTGAAAACATTCAAATTATATTAAAAAACTTTTCAATGTTCGCTGTGCCATTTTCCATCCCTACGTACTGTACACCTCTTGGATCTCGTTCGCATCGATCGTTGCGAGTTTGTTAACTTATTGAACACATTTCGTTTAACACGTCGACTTGATCGGTCTTGAGCTGTAAACTACGTTTATTTCGACTAAGAAGGGCTGGTTAAGAAACTAGTAGTATCGTTTACGTTTTGTGTCATCAAGCTTAATTGAATGTTTACGAACGATTGGGTCACTTGCTCGATATTTTAAGTTCCTTGAAAAAAAAAAAAAATGTTTAAAAACTGGTTCCACGGGAGGCGGAAGGTTTTTTCTCGGGGCCCGTCTTCTGAGACAATAAACAACTTTTATCTATATGTAAACATTAAAAAAAAGTTTCGCGCAGATAAACTGCGTCGAATCAACTACTAAACACAGATAAAAACACCACTCGTACCGACATATACATCTGTACAGTTTTCTATCGTTTTTCGCGTACAGAAACGTTCGTCGTAATCCACCGTCTCCGCAAACTGTTCTTGAATCGCAAAAGAAGTGTCTGATTACTTTATAAAAAAAAATTCGGTTTCTCCACGATATCGGATTGTCGGATCTGTTTATTTTTATCGCAGACGAACGCGAGCGAACTTGTTCGAATCCTAAGACCGTTCGTTGGTTTGTCCCCGCGTACGGAGCACGTACTCTTCGGTCATTCTTTCCGCTAATTTGACGCTGAAGAATACTGATGGCGTCCGACTCTTGGCGATTGACGTTAGGTTCATACGATATCGCAGTTTTGACGGTTTTGTGGTCAGCAACTCGACCGAAAAGTCTGACCGAAAAGTTACCGCCTTTTAAGACCCATAACTGACCAGGATCGTTTTCGAACGCCGCTCATCGCGGCAGCTGACGATATAAATAACGATATCCGGTGCACGGCGGCGGTTCGCGTGTGCTCGTCTCGTCGACGTGAAAGTAGGCCCAGTCACTGCCGCGGTTTCACGAACTTTATACGAAAATAATTGCGGTTATTATTCCACGTCAACGCACGCGGCGCATTCCTCCGCGGGGGCCGCCGAGCAAATTTTCGAGACGCACAGGCAGCCGAAGAGGAAAAAAAAAACGACGACGACGGGCCGCGTACATAATACCCGTTACCGGGTAGGTGGACGATTACCGCGTAACGCGGGCAGAAATACCGCCCGGAAGGTCATAATTACAACGATTTTAATTATCGTCGGCCGAGCACGGTAGTAGTAGTAATGTCGCGGATTAGAACAAAACCGGACAGACACCGGTGCACTCCTGTCAGCCACGGACTACACTACTTTAGAAGTCGTACTATAGGTTAGAAGTCCGTGGTATCAGCAAATACGCCATTTTTGTTGGCCCATTCGAATTTGTCGCTAGTAAACGTTAGATTACTTGTTACGATAACTGTAAATTATGACAAGCTATCGAACGCGTCGATTAACAGTCTCGAAAACGCGACAACGTGACGGGGATTTTTTTTATCAACAATACGACCTATATACTTCACGCGAATCGGACCGCGGCCGTTCAAACGACGTTCGGCGTAGTAGACTGAAAACGACGTCCGTGACGATATCGGAAGCGCGTAACACACGTGAAAGTGTGTTTTCCTCGACGAAATTTATGAAAAGCGACAACAGAAGCGATCTATTTTCACTTTGTCTCACGATCTTGCGGATGTTTAGTCGCTAAAAGTCGTTTTAGCTCTGACGGATTTAATACTTTCTGAAAGTAATCTTTCCGAGATTAGCAAATAACACGTTTTGGATGACGCTCGTCTTATACGTCAAAAGTAAGTCCGAACTTGATTAGTAAAAAGATTAGTATCTTTTCTTTTAGACAATTGGACCAAGATGGTACACTTTAGACAGGTTATTTTTCGATTTTCTCAATAGTTTTCTAACGCGACGGGAAAAACTACCGAAAATTTGCGAAAAACCGCTAAAAACGGCGTTTTTCCCATAACGCGTGTAAAGTTCCATCGTTTCGATGATGATCATCAATTTTATACAACAACGTGTCTTTCAAGAAATTGTTGAAAAACATTCACTTAATTTTAGGTTATTTACAGCCATTTTTACATTTTGACATTTTTCATCCGTAAATGCGTTGAATTTGGGTCGTCCGACTCGAACGAAACACCGGTCGCACGTCACTCTAACTATGTACCGAAAATTTTGAAAATCGCACAATTTTTCGATATTGGCTATAAGATTTTTAACGACGTTTTCATTGAAATCGCATACTGCGCTATATTATTTCTCCGTGATTTCGATAATAATCGTTACATTGTACTGTCGAACTCTAACAAAACAAATTTTCAAAAAGTTTTTATTTTTTAGACCGATTTTCCAGATCTTTTTACTGTTAAATTTCGTTTCTGACCAACAGCTGTCCGGCAGACAGCCAGCGCGAACTGTTTAAACCGTTGAGAAAACCCGCCCCCGAACGGCAAGCGGTTGCGCGCCCCCGGCGATTCGCCGACCTTTTCGTCCGGCCCCATATCGATGTATCAGGTATCACCGGACGATCGTCGTGTACTTTTCTGTTTTCGGATGTTTACAAAAAAAATAAAATAAAAATATATTGATTATACATATTTTATCAGTCGTTCATACATTGAAACGCAGCCGGCGAAGGCCGCGCGGGACAGGTGACGCGCGCGGCGGCCAGCAGAACGACGGCGCGGAGAGCAAAAAAATCGAAAATAATAAAAATGTTCGGCGATCGTAATCGAACGGCCGTATATTAAATATAACATTATTATTATTATTCGTATAATCGATGATCATTTTTCTGCCTCCGGTCGACGGCTGCGCGAGTGACCTACGCGATGTTTAAAAATGTCCGATAAGAACATACGAGAGTGTGTGTACGTTAATATCGAGTGAATCGATGATGTGCAGGGGATGCGACGATCATTTACATTTTTTTACTTTCGTCCCTCTCGGTAGACCGTCGTCGGTTTAATAATCGTTAATACATCGTTTCGTCTTCTTTTTACGTCACTCGTTCCGTTCGCCGGTCACGAGGCGGCCACGCGTTTAGAGGCGTGTCGTGCGCGCGCGTTATCTGGAAAAAAAGTGATAAATATGAAGAAAAAAAACCACCCACCGTCGATCATTGTATACGTTTGGAGATATTTCTCTACTACTATATGTACATCGATTTGGTCGCAATCAACGAGAATGTAACGAGAATGGAAAACTTCGACACGTTTTCGGTCGCATTTTCGTCGTCCGTCCGAGATTCACGTAATTACGTGCAGTTTCGTAGGAAAATCACGCGAACAAACGTACTCGGCGAAAACTCTAAAAATTTAGCTACGTTACGGACTGTTCCGAACTGTGAAAATTGGAACTAAACACAGTGCGAATATCGAACCGAGGAAAAACGAATTCGAACCTAATTCGTCGAGAAACGATAAATGGAAAAATGTGGAATCTCTCTTTACTTAGATTTAAAACTATGTTTAACGGCAAAAACGGTCGTTCGTATTATTCGTATTGTTTTCGTTATCTTGTTCCATATTTTTCAACTGAACAGTTCGACCTCGAAAATTCGGGTTCGCTGTCTAAACAAATAATACAAATTTTGTACTCCGAAACTCGTCGACACTCTAACGATAATATTACGAGTTAAATTAGCCAAAGTAGGTGATTGAAAATAATAGTGTCATAGGTGTATACGTTCTTCCAAAAAGCGAATAGTAGCTGTACGTACAACGGATGTTTTCTCTAATTATTACGATGTGAACGACATAAATTACTGTGTCGCACGAAAACCGCGCAATGACGTAATCCCGTTTTTAACAATCATAACTTGTAAATTACTTTGAGTTTATTTCGAACGGGTGCATAATCTGTCAAATTAACATGTTAATATTTTGGCCGACGGCCGACGAGACTGCAGCGGCGGGTAAATAACGTTATGACGATGCAGCAGGTCACGAGTAGTGGTTTTCGTAATTGAAAAACGAATGTCCGACCGTCCGATTCGATAGACCTGCGGGGACAAAAGCTGGTCTGAAATAATTTGAAAAATTATACCATCAGGCACTTTATAGTTGACGTGTAAATCGTTCAGGGGCGTGTTCCGAAATACTATGTTTGTTGAGTACCTGGGTAAGACAATTGTTGTTAATCTATAAAAACGTTTAACGTGTCGTTAGCCAGGCCAGGTCAGATGTTTCGTATTAAACGAGACGTGCAGGTACCTGACTTTTTTCCCTTTTTTTTTGAGTTTTTCATTTCGGTCTTCTGCGTTACCACCATATGTTTACAAAACAACAACTAACCGTTTATGTACGACTTTTATTCGTGACGGAAAACTATACATTTTGAGCGAACTCACTCTTTTGAAATTCACACGGGAATCTCCAAACTAATACAATGTACGCGCCGTGTTCAATTCGGAAAGAAAAATGTGAGATTGTAATAAACGGTGTAGATCGTTTACCGTTATAAGAAAACAGTTCAAAAAACAATTTACGATAAAACTCGGTCAGAGGTAAGGGTCGCCCTCGACCTTCACCACTATAAACGCCGGGTAATTGTTCGTATTCGAGAATAATATTTTGTTTATTTTTCCGTACGATCAGAGGCTCGTCAAACTAAGAATAAAGTTTGTGAGTTTGAACAAACTACGTACTTGAAACCGAATTTCGAAAACTGCGATCTTGACATCGTATTCTTATTTTTTTTTTCTAATGGTTATATTCTTTATCATTTAGACTTCAATAATGTTGTGTTATCGTTAAAGGATGGTCACATCATTTTGTAGTGAAAAACATAAAGTACGCTTCTAGGCTCGTCCGCTGTAGATAACTATAATAATTATAACGTTGAGGAATTCTGTTTCCAATTTATTAAGTACAACGTAACTAACAGTAACGGAACTGTATGAAACAGGATAAATTGTGCAAATTGATCTCTACAGAGGTAAAAAAAAATATAGGTTCAAAATCGCGCGGGAAAATACGTTTTTTAAATTTTCCGTTCGCTTTACAGTAGCTGTATTGCACGAAAACGCTCGGAACGACGTTTTCACACGCCTTCGAGATGATCGGTAAAACCGTATGCACGCGAACAAAACCAGAAGCGAATTGTTGACGATGATTATTGTTTACAAAAGGTTCGGAAAGCTCTGCCGTTTTTAACAGTCGCGTTGTTTCGTACGTCTCGTGAGAATACTTCCAGTTTGGAACCTCAGTAGGTAACTACATACTATGTTTAACGGACCAATCTGTACATTACGGCTGTGTTACGATACTGTACTAACAACGATACTATCACACGAGGGACAATAATATAAAATGGGATAAAACCTCGGTTATTTCTCGCTTTACCAGTTTGACGACGTTACCCGAGTGACGGCCCTATAAACTGTATAATAATATGAAATCCTATTTTCAATTCGCAGTAGCTCGTATCATCGGGAAACGAGTTTTCGAGTTTCCGCTGAGAAAAGTCTATTTCCGTTACGGGACCTTTTCACGAGGTCGCGGCGGCCAAAAAAAAAAATAGTCCTTCGAAGGGGACGAGAGTACCTACTACGCCGCGGGATGAGTTATTGTACCAGACCGCGCGGTCCCCGACGTCCCGGCTGCTGCTCCATACGTCGTATATATTGGCGGTGATGGCGCAAGAAAATAATAACAAACGTATTATTATTGTTGCGAGTACGCGAACAGGGTGATTTTTTTTCGCAGACGACAGTTGAACGAACACATATTACGTCGGATTCGGCATTGATATACCTGTTTTGAGTTTTTCACATTACGTACAGCGTTTACGTAGGTGACGCGTCTCACTTTTAAAACACTATCCGAACATAGCACGTGCACACTAACGATTGTCGAAACCGATTAACCGAAAACCGTCACACCAAGGTGCCTGCAGTCATAACTTTTTTCCCGAAGAGCCGGCAAAGACCCCGAAGAGTATGTTTTGAACATTCCAAACGCGTTTTAAATCCCTTTTTACCCATCAGTTGAATATTATTGTGTGCACTGCACGATAATTATGTCGACGCGTTTTCAGGAAAACCGATTATTTCAATGCGCGATTTCAACTTTTTTTTTGGGTGGAGGCTAGAAAAATTTTGTCGTAACGATCCCGTGGACCTATCCAGGCTCCGTCCTCGCATCATGTACAGATAGTTCCGTAATTTTCACTTTTTCAAATTCGGTCATCGAAATATGTGACTGAGTAACTTGGCGATATTATCGTTATTTATTAATCACTCGCGATTAAAATAAACACACGCAAGTGTCGACTGTATGAAAGGATAAAAACTACTTTATAACCGGGCACTGTCGATTAAAAGAAATTTATCGTAATACGTACGCAATACGAGACACATTATCGTTATAAACTGTTAGAAAATACTCAACACGTTATAACGAGTTTGTGCGGATAGTCGGTGGATTTTTTTCGAAATCCGGTAGGTACCTAACGCACTTTTTGTTTGAATACGAAGCAATTTTATAACTACAATGCCAATCTGTATGATGGCAAAACCGTTTGGTACATCTTCAACGCACATACGGCGGTTGGACATTTCAGTTTGTCCCGTCTCGTAGAGAATGGACACCGAATGGAATATGATACGGTGCGCTTTCAGTAACGGGTTCGGATGTACGTCGGCGTAGTTTTTTGAAATCTTGAACGCCCGCGTCATCTTGTCCGTGCATTCCGCGATACTTGGCCGCCGACATCGGACGGACGCTTGGACGAACAGTGCAAAACTAGAATGTTCAAACGGATTTCATCGGAAAAATCACGACAGCGAAATGTTGACCGTGTTCAAAATGTACGCAACGCATTGTTTATAACGGTGGTTTTTTTTTTTTATACTCCGCACGAATCAATAACTCGTCGTTGACGAAAAGACCCACGGACTTTAGGGTTGTCTATGGGAAGGACGGTTAAGCCGTCCACCAAGTCGCGCCGAATCTCGGTGTTTTTGAACCGATAGTATCGTAATATGGTATTACCGA
The DNA here is from genome assembly GCA_017140985.1 of Hormaphis cornu. Lineage (NCBI taxonomy): Eukaryota > Metazoa > Arthropoda > Insecta > Hemiptera > Hormaphididae > Hormaphis > Hormaphis cornu. The sequence continues at coordinate 15,658,944 of CM029360.1, forward strand.
GACGACTGAGGAAAAAAAAGAGTCGAGCATGATATTTTCGTCACCCGGTATGAATAAAAATATTATTATATATACCGTTTGATAATACATTTATGGAAATAAGCGCTTGCGTTTTGATTTTGCAACGATCGTTATGGATTTTTTTTTCACTTCATTTGTCTTCAACCGGCGGGTTCCGACGCGTATTTGGGGGTCGGTGCGGATGTAACGGCCCGCGAAGACGCGCACCGTGAGAATCACAATGTAAAAACGCTCGTCCCGCCGGGGGAATCTCCCCGCGCGCATTGTCCGGTAACGGAATCTATTCGAACGGGACATAAAATAACAATAACGGCGCGGAGATAGGGGTGAGAGAACCCTTCTGCGGCGCGGTTTCTCGATTTAATAACGTTCGTTTTTTTTCTCCTTCGCACAGAATTAAAATACGACCGACTAAAATACGACGCGATCGTCAAAAGTTTTTTTTGCCGTCCGTTAATTTTTTATGTGTACGCCTCGCCGACGACACCGTGGACGGCACGCCGTCGTAATGGAACTAACGCTAGAAAAAAAAAAAAACGTGGCGATTGAAACGACCCTCGGATGATGATTATTTGTCGTAATAACAAAACAGTTCGTACAAAAACACGTGGAATATTGCGGATCAACGTTGTAACCGAATAAAAAATGAACTGGCCGAACAAAATAAAAACTTCCGCGGCTCAACGGATTCGATAAGAAAAAAAAAAAAGCTACGCTAAACAGTACGAACCAAAAGCTAACTCGACGCTAAAAAAATACCAAAAATACACGCACTTGTTTCCCAGGTAGCCCTCGCGACGGCTAAATAAAACGACACACGAGAACGTGTGATAATTTACCAAGCGGAAGTATAACAAAACAATATAGTCGTAAAACCAACGTACGTTTTTTTAAAAAAATATTTTACTAAACGTAATTTATTTCACTTTGCCCCGCGGATCATTTACGAACGCGGTGTTTTTTTAAAAATAATTGAAATCTCCTAAATTTCAAAACTGTACGTCGGATATTATTTTTTTTTACCACTTTCGGGGCGTTGATAAGATTAATAAGCGGATTTATATTTTGATGTGACTTTTTCTACTACAGTACGGTTATAAATGTTGTTGTTTTATTTTTAAATATCTCGTTTTACAACTGAAATGTCGACGGAAATCTTAACCGATTGATACATTAGTATAACGCTCGATAATTGTTGTTGGAGCTTAAAAGTCGAAATCGGCACACTTTCAGAGTATGATTAAACAAAATGTAGTATAAAAACAATTCACAAGTGCGGAAAATTATTTAATTATTTTCTCGTTTATGGATTTCAGCAGACTATCGATTTCGCAACAAAAGTTAAATTGACATTTGTTTACGGATACGAATTTAGGATGAGCTTGATTTTTTTCAAATATTTCAAGTGGGTACATAGTAATAATTTTTCGTCTACAGTAACAATAGTACAATATAGTTTACCTATGGTATAATATTAAAATAAAAATAGTCTCCAACAGAAATATTATTACGATTAATTTTTTGGTTCTTAGACAAATTTTTTTTTTTTATTCGATCCAACCGAAATTTCTCAGTATGATTACTTTAATCTCCAATTTTTCCTGGATTTCATCAGAATAAGAACTACAGTGAAGTATACCGTGTAAACATGAACTGCCAGATCTTTGGAACAGATAATCATAAATACAGAACAATAATAATCGTTGCTCTCGGCCGAGTCGCCGAGGACGGGTTGTTCGCTGGTCGGTACAAATTTTCAAAGCGAGACGCCTCGGCATGCCTTTGCACTTAATGACCAGAAATTAGTTTTGAATATAGTACGTTTCACGTTTGTCAAAGATCGTACGATTTCTAGGAAAAAGAGAAACACGAATTTTTCTTCGTGTACGTTGAAAACTCATCGAATCTCGAGCGTCTAACGTTCAAATACAATACTATTGGATATTGTAGAACAGCGTTTCCCAACTTCTTTTACTTACGGAACCCTTGCAGGAGCTTGAACATTTTGAGGAACCCCTATATTTTTTCTATAATAGTAATGCAGACATATATTATACATATATATAGAAACTAAAAATAATTTTTGTATTTTCCCAAATTTCTCACGGAACCCTTAGGTTCCGCGGAACACCAGTTGGGAAACGCTGTTGTAGAATACATAACGATAACAATACAAATAACACACTCACGTTACATTCAATCAGATTCTTTCCCTTGAAGTAAAATATCACATATTTTATAAGCGTATATTGAACAAACACGTTGATTTTTTCTAGTAGAATAATGTAGGTGAATGATAAGACTATACTAAATATTTAAGTGCATTTATATGCATTTATATGCATTTATACTCGTATTTTTATGAACGTGCAGGACGCATCTTCGTTTTGTAATTTTTGAATTAAGGTAGGCTAGCACGTGTCCCGTTTTTCCATAAAAAAACAAGCTTCGAATAAAACAAAAAAAAACTCTTAGAACGGTCTGATTTCGATAATATTTTTATTTTTACTAAAATGAAGAAGATTTCTTGTGACAGTTTGCGATTTTTCGAATTTCTTCATTTAATATACTATAGTTTGTTGAATGATGATTCCTATAAGTTTTTTTAACTATTTCGGGGAGTTTTTAGCGATGAAATCGAATATCAATGTTCAATACGGACTGTAGGAAGACTTCTTCTCCCGATCAAAAAAAAAAAATCGTTCAAACACGTTGATTCTACGCGAGACCGGAGACTTTTTTTTTACCAACGAAATTTTTTCCGTTTAAACGCGTCGAAGCGGTGGAAATTGCCTACGATTCGCCCCTTGAAAAATAGGCCCCTCGAGTATGATTAATTGTTAATTCCGATTGCTCGTTGCGACGTTGTACGGAATCATTTTACGATCGTTTACCGTTCGATCGTCGGTCATTAGACGCGCGAAGAAAGCGCAATTCTCTCAAGTACCTACGCGTAGGTATCATTCATACCTGTATTAAAAGTGCGCAGACCGCAGTATAATAATAATAATCTCCGATTGATTCGGCGTTATAAAGTAGTATACATACTACACGCGTAGTTACAAGACTATATTATTATCGTCGTGATTAAACGTAACGAATAAAATTATTTTTTTTAACGGTTCGGCGCGCGATTTCACGCGAAATACAGTACGCGCGGATAGGTAGAGGGCATAAAAGTAATAATTGTGCACATGTAAATAACATCATCGTACACGTAAATAAGCGTTTATGCGGTTGGCAAAATTAAATACTACGGATAATTCTGCGTTTACAACCGAATAAACATTTTAACGTCATCGTTGCGCGCGGTCAGGTCCAGTAAAACTCATTCGTAAACTATGCGAACTGGCCGAGCAGAGAAAATATGTTAGTTTCGCCTATTTATTATTTTCTTACCGTTTTTTTACTAACGCGCGTATTATTTTTGTGTTCTTTTACCGCATTATATATATAATTTTTCGCGCGACGTTCTCGAAGACGATATTTTAAAGTTCTGCAATCGTTGTCAGGCCAGCGCTGGTCTTTTCAGTTTCGAAAAGTTTTTTTATCGAACGCGTCGACGGATAATCAACACGATTAGTGCAGTACGGAAGTCGCGCTGAGTTTGTGTTTTAAATTTTTTTCTAATAATTATTTCTCTCCTCTTCTTCTCACTGCGGTGGTCTCGTCCGTACAATCACACGTGGACATCAAAGTGTAGGCATGTAATTTTAAGCGATGGATAAAAAAAATAACCGCTTGCGTTGATATCGTTAATAATTATGACTAACTGAGGGCACGAGTTGTCGAAGGCTTATGATGATGGAAATGAGGGTACAAAAAAAAAACATTATAATCGCCGTTTCGTAGTAATTACAACCGTTAATCCGGAGAAAAAGGGGAGTGTCTGACCGCGCATAAGACTATTTACGTGTCCCGCGTCACAGTCGCCGTCATTTCTAGTCGGAAACCCATCCCGACGGAACGCACAACGAATAAATGTAAAATAAAAAACTACGCCTACGGCAGACTATCGTAGAGTATTTTACAAAAACGCGCAAGGATAGTTCTGAAATTCTTCCTCGTTACGATCGATTTGATGTCAAAAATTTGTTCAAACTTTATAATTTTATCATACGCTCTTTATCCTTTTCGTTTTTCAGACTAATGAATAACAATACGAATAGTATAGGTGTATACAATGAACGATTTTGACATTTGAATATTTGAGATTGTTACTGTATCGGTTGTAGAATATGTCATTGGCAGTTTAAATACAATCTGTATTTCATAAATGTTTAAAACCTATGATGACGGTTATTGGTTACAATATCACAACGTGAGTAAGTAAAATCACCGAAAAAAAAAGAAATAACTACTTTAAAAGTAGACGCGCGAAATGTTGAACCAAACAACGGATGTTTTTGAAAAAGGTCTGTGAAAACTCTTGTAACTGGTTCGGAACACGTGGTTTAATACTAAACAAGTGTAATAATAAATTAAAGTTCAAAATAAGCGATGGATTGCTAACGAATAACTCGCTGATCGATACTCAACAAGTTTTTAAGTTTACTTGGCTCAAAAACGATTGAGGTGTTACTCTAGGAAACTATTTGAAAGTATACTGTCTAAGTAAAACAAAATTATTGATTCATAAAATTAGAAATGATCCAACACACGATATTGTTGTTCAACGGTTTTTAGAACTCTCATCGCATCAACAGATCGTTACGTTTGAAATAAAAAAACCGTTCGAATTCCAATAGTTTGTAAACGTCGCGGACGGAGACGGAAAATCGACGCCTCCTTATTTTTTGATGTGTAGAAAACGAATTTAAAAACTGTTCGTCGGACAAATTACGCAATAATATTTAGAGTTAATACGATTTTAGTATCGGTCGCACAAAAGTCGCGTAAAAAAAAACCTAAAATCGAATGAAACTTTTTGAATACTTTTTTTTTGTAGTTGTACGGTACAAAGATGCGTTTTCGTTGAAAACTTCGAGAGCGATTATTTTCGAAACTGCGGTACCGACTGTACGCGATTTTGACGAAATCTTATGTAAAAAATTTAAAACCAATATCGGTTGATGATCAAAACCAACACGCTTATGAATGAAAAACGTCAAAATCTAAAATATACACGTATAAATGGGCTTTTTGAACGTTTTTTTTTTGTCGTACGGTGAAAAAGATACGTCGATTACCGTCTAAATTGTCAAGACGCCTCGACGACTGAAGTAACTGTAATAACGGGACGCGCGCGTTATTGACGAACAAGCCGTTTTTCCGCGGTTTTCCCTCCCGCCGCGTTAGAAAAAAGAAAATACTGTCGACAAAATCGAAAAAAAACCCGTTTTTAAAAGTACCAAAAGCGAATGTACCGTGTGTGTGCGCGTATAGTAGTCGGTGCGCATTTTCCGACAGAAGTTTTGTTAAAAATAAAAACTAATCTTCCTAAAACTAACCGCTATAGCTTCCTCGCTCCGATCATAATCACAATAACACTGTTTTGTCCGCCGCCGCGTTCTCCCGTTCGTCTCTCGGCGGCAATTCGAGCGCACACGTTTTACACGCCCACCACCTCCTCCTCATGTACGATAACATTATAATAATCTCGTAACTTTATATACACATATATATAAGCTGATACACACGCACATAATGTGGAGCGGAGAAAATTTCGCAATCAAACATCGCACATAAATAAAACTGGTTTCGCGCGCCCGGCCTTCCGGGTGTCTTGATACGCGCAGAAAACAACACTATCTACTCTCCCGGTAATAATAATAATAATAATTTTTCAGAGCACGTTTCATCATCTGGACCGAGGAGTCTGCGTGTAGATTGTACGGACAATTCATGTTCTCTCGTACGATATAAATATTGCCGGTCCACACACGAGCGCACGGCAATGTGTACCATGCGTGTGTGTTTCGATCTGGAACGTTTCTTGGCAACGTCTACGTTACTGAACGCGCGGGCGACATCCGTCCGCGCGGGGGGCGCAAGCTTGAACGTGTAAATTACGGGGGAGGATTCGTGTTCCCCCGAAGGTAGGTGCCCCGAAATACGCGGTCAGTGGATTCGCGAAAAAATGACCGATTTCCACGCACGTTTTCCGATTTCGTACCGAATCCGGACGATCCCGGTCATCGGTACTTATACAGGGAGTACACTCCCTGGAGGAGTTTAACGCCATACTACAAACGACTTCGGCCGTGTGCACGGACGTATGATATTGTCAAGGACACCGCAGGCGGAAAATGTTTGAAAAACCCTATAAGTAATAAATTATCAAAAATAACGATAATGTTTTATCTTCCATAAGAAAATAATGAACGCCGTAGGTTGGTGTACCCGCGACGAATCCTAAACAAATGTGTACACCGCTATCTAATGGAAAACAGTAGTACAAGTCGATTGTAAGCCTACAAGTAAAAATAAAAAACGACGACGGGAGGATGTAGCCCCTCTGCCACTGCCCCCGGTGGTCGAAACTAACGACTGACCCGCACACTTTCATCACGACCGAGCGTGACTTTAACAAAACAAAAATAACTTTCTGAGTGCGGCGTAATATTGTTTTTGAAACGGTGAAAAAATGCAAACGTATTGTAGTCGTCGAAATAATATCGATTTCGTGGTCGGGTTTTTTGTTTTTTCTCGCACCCAAGTGTTGTTGACGAACAATGTATTTTACGAAACGCAGTGAAACTGGATATTATTACTGTGCCCGCTTGCAATCAATCGATGTTTTAATTGTTTATAAACTCTGTATTATTGATCATCACGACCGATGGCCGGTAACCGATTGAATTTACGGAACTAACGAATAATAATCGAGTGTGTTCGAGTTACATTACGCGACCGACAATAAATTTGTAGCTACAACAGTTGTTCCGAGAAAAAATAAAAAACGGCCGATATCAGCCGAGATGATCTGAACGTTACGTTTTACCTGCGGTAGCTGTAAAATGTAAACGGTAAATCCTCAACTAGTCCTATACGTTCATCTATTTTTACTGCCGTACGTTTTATTTGAGATCGTTGATATACCGATGGAAATTTAGAACTAACGTCTTAATCGAAAAAAAAAAAAAACACGGTATAATAAAACACATTTCCCCGCCCCTCGCGAGCGCGCCCCTGTTCTAACGTACAACGGCAACTTTATTATAATTAATTCATTCCAGTGACAAAACATTCAGACGTCAAAAGTATGTGGGAAACGTCTAGATCATTATGATACAGAGAAAAGGTTACCGCCAGCTTTTACCGTGTACACATCGAATTTTGGAAGCAGTACGAGTAATAATATCGTACAGACCGTACATAGTATTCGATAACGTCATGTTTGAGAAACAAGTTTTCAACAAATTCTCTCCGGTTTTCGTCCAGTGAACCCTCTTTTGATTTGAACGCTATGCGTGTATGATTTGAACGCGTTTTCCGAAAAATTTACGTACGAAAAAAAAAAAACGCCGCGTTAAAAACACATCGTTGTTAAAACAATACATTCGTCGCTACGCTCAGAATCTAAACATAATCATCAATAATAATATTCGCACGCCATCACCGTGGGTTTTGTGCTATCCCTGTCACCCCCCGGACGACGTGGTTTCAAAACTAATTTAATGTGTTCAATTAACGACACATTACCCTCGAGTGGTATAATTATTTTTCGGCGCAAAATAATGCTCTCCGAGTAATACAGTACAATAGCGCGCGACCCACATATTCCGGCACGCGGTATAAAGCGTATTTTTTTTTTTTAATACCTGTATAAAAAAATATCATTAGTCGCATATTTTGTTCGAAATCGTCTGAATCGTACGATATCTTCAAGTCAGTCCGCACAAAAGTCGCATTTTATACTCGAAATCGTTTCTGACGGTGTACATTGTTTGTATACATATTTACGTACTCCATCACGAAATCGGTTGACGGCGTTGGAAATCATCGATTGCAGATATACTCCCAAGCGTGAGTAACGAAACGTTTCGAGTGAAATGTATAAGTCGAAGCGTTTTTTGGTTCGTTCGCGGTCATTTGAAAAAATAACACTCCGTGCCTAATCTGTCACACCCGGAGATCTAATATACCCTCGTCTTTACCCTTCTAGTTCCCTCTTTAATCGATGGCGGCGGTGTCGTAAAATAATGACTTCCAAATCGTCAAATTTTTTTTTAAATCTCTTTTTTCACATCGAATGTGTCTGTAAGTCAAATGAGTATGCCTGGCAGGTGTATAATTGGCGTGACGACCCGAAATCGCGTTTAATCCATACGCCGCGTAGTCATTCATAAAACTGATGATGTTTTGTGTCGACCACGCGTAAACGCGGTTGAACGGAATTCGACTGATTATAACAGTCGTACGTATAGTTTTCTGAATCTTTTAAACGTGATTTCGCCACTAAACGCTTTAGGTGTTATGATTAGTGAAATGATTAAAGGACACTCGAACCGTGCGGTATTTATATTTTTGTATTTACTTTGCCACACAGAACCGGAATAAAAACGCTTCTGTTTCGATCATCCGAACGTTTTCATCATTATTTTTCTTTTATTTCACGGCAAAACACGCTTTTCGTATCTACATCGTCCACGATAAATGAAACCCGATTCGTCGCAAAAACAACTGTTTAGCCGAATACTATCGTTCTGCGTTTAATTCTATTCAACGAAACTTTAGAGGTACACCAACAACGGTCGCGGAACATCGTACGAAAATCGGACGACCGTCGCGTCGCGTACGCCGGAGGATTTTCAAAATATCTCTCGCGCTCAAAAAAATTGTTTTTTTTGAGCGTCTGAATTTATTTCGTATCGTTTCCGTGACACGTTCCAGGAAACCCTGTTGTGTACATTGTGTACCTGTTGTTCTCATTGTTTATTATAGAAACTGTTCAGTAGATACACACACACACGCGACATTATAACTGTACACACACTTCCGAGGAACTGTAAAAATATCGAAAACAAACGTTCTGGCGCTGGCGGGTAAACTCCCCGAAAACCGTAGTTTGAACAAACGTGTAATTTGAATGCGAAAACGAGGCAACGCTGTCGGCCGCCGCAACATACGTGTATTATGTGTACCTACCTACCTATTACGATATTATTATTATTATTATCATTACACATGCCGTATTTTAAGTATCGGGTAAGTATATACATAAGTACTCGCCGATCCTACCGAACACGCCGTGATTTGTTTTTTCATCGTTTCGTGAATGGTGCGTCGGTACGTGATATTTTCGTTTCGATCGTCCATTTTTCATGAATGAAACCCCCGCATCAGAGAACTGACCGCGCGCGTCTTTTGCGGTCAGAAAAATCGTATTCGAAAAATCTCCGGCTGCCGTGCGAAACCAGTTCTCTGATCGTACCGTCATTATAATAATTGTCGTTATTGTCTGTGCTGTCCGCCGTAGTATAATGACGCCCCGGCGAAGCTGCTATCGTCCCCGGGGCGCTCGCTGTGTTCGTTGTACGGCGCGGATCATCGCGGACGTTCGTGACGACGGCCCTTCTGCGTTTTGCGCGTTCTCGTTTTTAACGATTATCGCGATTTCGCACACGGCCGTTGTTGTACGTACAAGCGAGCCAGAGCACGTCGTATTACGTTTTTTTATTTTCCCGAAGAGTACGTCGTTATTCTATAGTTTTTAGTATTTCAATGTTTTACGGATGTTCGGACGGACAGAATCTACAGAGCTCACACTAGACGCACGAACAAAACCGAATTCACCGTAGGCGAGATAACCTAACGCGTAGCCTACGCGTAAGTATGCGCGATCGATCGGACCGGGAAGAGGAGCACGCCGACGTCGTTAGCGAACAAATTATCGGACGACGATCCGACGTGCGCTCGAGGGCCACGCGACCTATCTCCCGCGTGTAAAAACAGCGGTGGCAGCCTAGAATTTTCCGACGTGTAGCCAAAAACTTTTTAAGAATATGTAATCCCTGTAAGAAGTGAAATTTGACGTGTAGCCAGAACTTTTGACATGTTGCCGTTGCAACACGTGCTACACAAAGGCTGCCACCACTGTGTAAAAATACGACTTCCGAGGACGCTACGATGCATATTGTATGATTGTGGAAACCTGAAGGACTCTAAAACCACATCGAGTAAGTTGGGGACGCGTTCGAACTGTACGGAAGGATCCCTGTGAGTGTATCGGACGGAGTGAGAAAACTGCCGAGGTATCGCCGCGCGGGACGGGAGAGGAAAAACAATTCGTTGTACACGGGACGTACTATGTGGAACACAATCGTGAAGATGACCATCTCCAGCGTATTCTACGAGGAAAAATAGATGGCCGAGAAAAACGAGGAGAACGCCGTGGCTGGCCAAACTGAGAACACGGCACGACAAAAGTTCGGCAGAACTATTTGCCGTTCGAAGAGTGAAACTCGCGTATCAATGACATCCGAAGCGGATCGGCACGTTAAGAAGAAGAACATAATCGTAATCTCGTTTTTCGACTATAGCTGGCCTTCCACTTTAGCTCCTGGTACGAATTCGATTTTCGGTCTTCCATAATGCCACTCGGATGTACTTCTGCGTCAACCGTTTCATTCCAAAATGACTCCTGTAAAAAAATAGCGACTTTCCGTGTCTGAGAAAATGCGACCTGATCCTCCGTTCCATCTCTCCTTTTCTTTATAACTTTCAACAAAGATTCTATTCTTCAAGCCTCAAACTTCTTCACAGCACAGTCCATCTATTAACTTTTGAATCCTTCTGCAGCGCCACATTTCGAACGCTTCTCTCTATTCTTCTTTTGAAACAATCCATGTTTCACATACAGATATGCCTTTTTTTTTATTAGACTTTTTTTTTTTTTACTAAACCCCACCTTGGCCTGTTCTTTTCACTATTTTCTTTTTGCATCTCCCGTCTGAGCCTATGCGGTACTCCCCAGATGTATGAAGTCATCTGCTCGTTCTGTAATTTTATCTCCATTTATTTTTATTCTTTACATCGTGTTATTTTCTTCATTACAGACTGGGATTTTTGTCTTCGTCGCGTACGTTTTTACGTCGAGTTCACCATCAATCTGCCATTGCTTTTAAGATCATTTTTTAAATCTTCCTCGCTCTCGTATATGATTGGAGAATGACTGCGCGATAGAAGATACCGCGAAGGCAGATGATCAGGTGTTTTCTCTTCATAATCATAAAATAAAATTCTAGATAAAAATTTATTCTTACGATTCCCCATTAGAGTCTAATGTTGGTGTTATCACTTATAAAAGACAGTTTTTAGATTCTGAACGCAGCGAAGAACGTATTTTTTTTATTTTTTTTTTTGAAAACATTTTTTTGAATAGAATATAGGAATGCCGAATTTGATAGTGAATTTTTCGTAAATAATACCTACGGTCTACGCGGTAAAATAGGTGATATAACGCTTAAATGTTGAAAAACTTGTTTGATAATAGTGCGCAGCATTTTATTTTTTCTGCATACTAACGAATGTCGGATGATGGCCAAAAAATTGTTCCTTTTTTTTAGATAAAAATAACGGTCAAGTATCTCACGCGATATTTTCACTTATAATATACAATACATATCTATAAACTTCATACGGTCGTATTTTTTTTTTTTTGTGTCGACACTCGCCACTTAATATTATCGAATACGAGCACAGTGGTTTATTGATAAAAATACAAAGAGGGAGCTGATTTCATAAGGAGTAGAAATATCAAACAATCGTAAACAATGATTTTTCTTTAACATAGCTTCGCTTGTTTTCTTTTCTTTCTTTTTTTTTTTTTTCTGTTGAAAGAGTTTGACTTGCATGTGTCGGATTTGTTTGAGATGTTTATTTTATCGTTGCGGAATAGTTTCAAACACAACAATTACGTCCTATTGTATTATATCGGAATGTTTTTTCTATACGTTCGAATTAAAACGTGTAACAATATATATATTGTTTTTTGAAATAACCATACGGTTGAAACATTTTTATATCTAATACTTTTAAACCGTTAATTGTCAACGTAATCTCGAGATAAAATTTAATAAGGCGTAAATGTACGTTTCCGTAAGTCGCGTGCTGGCTGACGTATCGTATAGTGAATCGCATTGTAATTAAAATATTGAATACACATAAAATATTATGCCGAAAAATAAATAAAAACAATTATAAAATGTTCAATTTTTATTCGTACACGAACCTCTGAACGGTCATTCATTAACGGTACCGAAAAACATTATAGTAGGAGTTTCGTTCGTTATAATCCACAGTCCAAGAATCGTCCTTAGGTATCCCCAACGGGAATAAATCTAAATAAAAAATGTCCACATCAGCTGTTAAATGTTATTTACGATTAAGTCGTTCGATACTAAATTTGTGTCGTAAATTTACAGATAAAAATAACTAACGTTCGGTAAAAACTAAAAGGTATCGAACTAAGAAAAGATGGTCCATTATACTGGTAGATGGACGATGCAAAATATCTCGTGCGAAAAATTGTTGTATGGAATTCGTAGATTCTTTTATCAATTAACTCTCGCTGCGGTTCAACCGGATCATCGCGACCGAAATTTAAATCGCGCAATGATGCGATTTCGCGTTGTGACAAAAGTCGGCAGGCGGATACGACATTTTGTTTTGTATCGCTGGTGATTTCCTCTCTGGATTTTAAAAACCCATCCATTAATCATTGTTCTTTTGATCGTTTATAGTTTTAATAAGATTAACACATCTGGGCTACAACTACGTGATTTTTGTAACTTATTGTTTTCAAAACGTCATTTTTTCTTCGTTCATTTTTAAAGTCAGTATTTTTTTACATTGAATTGTATTAACCACAAATAATATATGTTTGAGGATGAAAATAAACGTGTAATCTCGACATCAATAACTATCTCCTACTGTGTCGATCGTGCGATTGTTGGATAATGACATAAATTCTAACTTGCAAAGCATTAACGTCGCCCGTGATATACTCGCACTTCAAACACGCTTTGCTCGTGCTCGCATTGGTAAACAAAGGATATTAAATATCCTTATAAATTTTATACGCTAGATCGGGTTTTCAAAATAATAATTATATTATCGAATTGTTTATAAATATGTTTTTATAACCGAACAAATCGTTTTAACGAGCAAAAAGTACGTTTCCGAGAAAAGTATAGGTACTTTAAAACGTGTGTTTATACAAGACTAAGTAGAAAACCACGGGGAGTATTATTATAATATTACAGTTTAGTTTGTGATAGACGAGTGCAACATGTTATACACTATAAACTATACACAAACGAAAGAAGAATTTTATTTATAAACGCGTACATTATGTATGTGTGTCATAGAAGAGCGTTCTCGGCGCTTTTCCGTACATTCTTGTACTACAGATATAAATAAATAGTATTTTAAAATGTAAATAAATACTTTTTCCTTGTTTGTATACAAGGTTTTATAGTGCGCAACAAAAGCATTCTTTTGCTGTTAAAGGGCCCAACAACCAGATAACTGCACTTTTCGACGGAACTGTTCGGCGGAACTGCAATTTTAAAAGTTTGTTTTCTACCGGATCCGTCTGGTTTTCACGCCAACACAAAGCCGCTTGTCTGGTGAAAAAAAAAACACGTCATTGTTCTATAATCGTTATTGCTCGCAGTTGAAACGTATCTGTTAATAGGTGAACACGAGGTGTTTATGACGGGAAATGTAGAAAATTTACCGGGTCCAGTGGTTTTAAACGCTTTTTTAGCGCTAGAATTCGACACATCGCGCGATTGCCGCGAACGATTCACACACGTCGCTGTGTGCGGGAGCAACGACTGTTTTTACTCAGTATGTAAAAACGGTTTTTTTTTCTTCTTTTTTTTTATACATCGGCGAAAATTTTTGAAGCCGCCGGACTCGTATACCTAATTTATAACACGTGTATCATATTGTGATGTTGACAGTCGGACAAACAATGTATATCGGTACTATCGTATATACACGCGCGCCGAATGATTCGAACATTTTGCGCGCCGTTCTGCATCAATCAACCTAAATCGGTGTGAACATACAACGATAATAATAATAATACAATAATACTCTCGTAATAATAACAAAAATATTATTTATTATCAGTATTGTACGCCTAGTGGGTGGTGGTGTGTGTGTGTGAAAACGTCCTAGTTATGCTACGTGTAAAGCGGTATCATACACGGCAGCAGTGTATGATGTGCATGTGAATCTTTTTCGACGCGCGAGGAAAAAAATGATGAAAAAATAAAAAAAAAAAATACCGCGAGAGGAAAATAATAGATGAAAATAACGTTAAACACGTATCTGCAGGTGCGTACAGATTATTTTATTACACACACACACACGTATAATATATATATATATATTTTTTTTACGCAACACTTTATATAGTTATCTTTTCCAGCGCGTATGTACGGACGTAAACGGTGTAGTACCGGACAAAATCGTAAAAAAAGAAAAAAAATCGACCGCAAACGAACAACAATACGCCCCATTCGGTCGATTCACAGCGGTCATATACTACGAGTGTAAAACGGTCAGCGAAACCACGAGCGATTAGAACACTATTGTCAAGAGTTCCCCCCGGGCGGTCGGTCATTGGTATTTATCCGAGCCGCGTGTACGATTTTATTTTTCGTTTTCGATTAGAAAATCGTGTTCGTTTGACAATTTTTTCGTAAGATTCTCAGCGCGATTGTTCTTCGCGTTGATGTTTTTTTTCCTCCGTGGACACTGTTTCTATAGTAGAAAGAACGCTCCGACGTACAATAGACACGATATTATAATATCTATATTATAGACGCGATTGATTCGAAATGGTACGTTGTTTGAAGGGTTTTTAGAAATTTTTATTATTGCTATTATTGTGAGCAAAAAACGTCCCGATTCTCGGAACTGCTCCGTTCGACTTGAAATCCATACGTGTCGAGAAGGGTTTTATGAGTTTGCTGCTGAAATTTCAATAGATTTTGATGATTTTTTTTAAGGGAGACTTTGAAGTTTTTGATTTTTCGAATTTTACGCATTCCATAAAACCTCTGGTTTATACGTACAAGTGTCGAAACTTCAGTGCGAAAGTGGTTAAAAAAAATTTGGAAAATCGGTTTTCACGAAATGTCGGTCTACAGCCGATTTCACGTTATTTTGCCGTTAAGCTCGTCGTTCCGGGCGTGTTTCTTACGAGAGGGACAAACGATCACGGGGAACGTGATTTTTACACACCGGTTTAGATTTTTTCCATCATAACAGATCCAAAATAAAGATCGAACCAAAATTTTACATTACACTAAAGTAGGAAAGATTCGATGAAATTTGTATCGTTAAGTTTACCACGACGTATACTACTAATCAACAACCGAGCTCGCTCAGAATCGTATTTTCGTAAGCAATCGTCGCTTTCAGATACGAAACGATGCGTTTCAACCACAACTTCCGCACTAGTGACCCACACAAAGCGCAGTCGCTACCCCGTAAAACTACCCACTAGAGTGCAGATCCCGGGTTTTTTTTTTTTAGAAATGTATACCGAATTAACTTACTTCTTCAAAAATGTTCCGACTCTCATTCTAATTTTATAATATGTTATTCCGCTGTGCTAGCTCGTTTTTCGAAATATTCAAAATTAATGACAAAAATTACTAGCCGGAATGAGGAGGTAAATACGCGAAATCGATTCTGTTATTCGGCCATAACATCCGAAATAATGTGAAAAACGTGAAATGTTTCACGCGTCGTCTAAATAAGTAAAATCTTAAGTTTTACAAAAATAGAAGATTCGATAAACAACATACCCGGTGGCTTTTAATGTTTTTTTTTTTTCTGTTCATTTCTCGGCTTTTGTCACACGTCCAATTAGACGGAACCGAACTTGAAATAATCCAATATATTATCGTGTTATGAGCGACCAAACAACTATGACAAGTTTTTTTACTGTATTAAACGATAACGGTTGTATTTTATTATATCATACACTCACGTACCTACCTAATTATCAGACATCAGCTGACGGTTTATTGCTCGCGTATTATATAAACACTATTAAAATAAAATCATTTTACTACCGTCGGGCGTACAACGTTCGTTTTACTATTCACCCAAAGCGGGACGTTCGTATTCTATATAATACGCCTAGTTTATTAATTACCGTCGAGAACGTAGGCCCGCGGACACATAACAAATTTCGATGTAAACTTTTCCTGTAAAACAACCGAGTGGAAAAAAAAAAAAAACGACGAGTATTCCCGTGTTTATTTGTTTCGTTTTTATCGGCTGTGGTTTTTTTACCCGCCACAACAATAGTAGTAGCTGGTGCACAACGACGGGCCGCTGCTGGACAATATAAATTGATCGGGATTACTGATATAACGTTTCACGTCGTTCGTACACGAATTTGATTCGGAAAAAAAAAGCGTACGGCGTTTTTGTCATTTTCTACACGAGCATTATTCTTGTGTGGTGTTTTTTTTCTTATTACAAACTATTCCTGTTATTAGGAAAACCAGTTTTTTTTTTTCCCCATATCCATATAGTATAATATATTACTCGCCTAGTCTCTTCTTCTCTAGCTGTACGGATAGCGACGGAGAAAACTCGTTTTTTTTTACTAACATTAGATATGTGTACCGGCTAATTTATTTCGTTTTTCCGTAGTGTAAATCATTCCGTTTAATCAACTCGCCTACCGAATAAATACCCGTGTAAAATAATAATAACGTATAATAATGTATATAGCGCGACGGTACACCACACGCGTCCGTGCCTCGAGTTGGCACCCTCGTAATCGTCATTCAAAAAATATTGTAAAAAAAAAAAAATTAAAAAAAACTGTAGGTTTATTCCGTGATAATTGGAATGTTCTTGCTGCTACGTTTTGACGTGAACCGTTTCACAGTTTATTATACACGCGGTCAAGTGTGCGTTCAACACGCACATACGAGAGAGAAAAACCGTAATAAATAAACTACGCGAGTTTTTCGAGAACCAAATATTACGCGTACGAGTGCAATATTACGCATCGCCGGACGTTATTCGTAATTTTTTTAGACTCTGAGCGTTAGCGAAGAACGCGATGTTTTCACAACGATGTTTTTTTTTCTGTAAACACTTTTAACTTTTTCAAGGAGTGTTTTACGTTCAATTTACATCTGTATCGAAAGGACTCCTATTGTACTTTGAGCGTTTTTTAAATTTTATAGTTCAAAATTGAAAAAGTTACAATCAAAAAAACTAGATCAGATTTCACCGAAAACGTTAAAAATCACGGCAAAAGTGTTTTTTTTTTTGACATAATCGTTTCAGTTTTTCGGCCGTAACTCCCAAAATATTAGCTAGCTGAAACCTTACCGCGATATTAAAATAGGTAAGATACGAGTTCAAAATCGAGCGATTTTGAAAATTTTTCAGCTGAGTACAGAACTTTAAAAATTTCCATTTTTTTTTTTTTGTCGTTTATCTCATTAAAACCTTGGATTCGTGGTTAAATTTTTTGGCAAAGTAGCGTAGGTACATTTTAGGTTTACGAATATATCGGTTTGAGACTTGAAAACGTTCATTCCACTGTTCTCCGACGAATAAAGAACTATTTGAGATCAACATACTAGTCCGTGAAAAAAACATCAATTTTTTTACCATCAATGCGCGTATATCGAAAGCGCAATATTCCTATAGAAATATCGCGATCGGTCTGATTTATAAGTTCATAAGTTTTTTATTGAGTACACCCATAGTAATGATATGCAATTTAAACAAAATTGTACGTTTAACGTGTTGCACTGCAGTTCTGTATGAAATTTTTACAACATCGTATGTAATATACAAGGTTAATAAATATACTCGAGTAAGTATTCTATGTGTTTATTATAATCATGTATACAACGTACATGCGATCTGTTTGGTTGATATAATATACAATATGTTGTACGTTTAGTAGCTTAGATTGGAATAGATACCCGTACGTACATTTTGATTTAATGCTATTCTAAAATGAAAAAAAAAAACGACCGTACGTGAAGTAATTTTTTTTTAAATACAACCTCCCCAATTTTACTTGTAAATTATGCGTTTATTCAAATTTTTAGTATACCTACCTACCTACACAGAATAGTACCCACACGTTAGAATATATTTCGTCTAACGATTATTATGCCGCGTGCACGGTACGGGTGGAAAACAGTTATTCCGTGTTGAAAAATCACCATAAAATGAAAATGGTATACGTTTTGTAGTATCCCTATGAAAGAAACAAAAAAATAATATAATAATTATATACTTTACGACTTATATGGTCTACTGCAGTTTTTTTTTTTTTTTTT
>CM029360.1:15682257-15743245 GCA_017140985.1 Hormaphis cornu
CAAAGCTAATCCGTCAAACTGCACCCGCGCGACCCAGAGTGTTTCCGGCCTTTTCACACTGTTACGATGGTTTCATCTAGTGTTTTTCGTCTTCACGGACGGAAACCCGTCGACATTTTCGGGCTGTGTCTAAATGTCTTTTAACCACGTCCAGGTATAACAACATTTCCGCCTACGTGATAAGAGTCTTTCCCTTCACGTCCGCGCACAACGACGGCATCCGAATCGCCGCGATTGATTATTCGTTCGTTACCGAAGAGACCGCTGTCGGCAAACACGCGGCGGAAATAAAAACGGCGACAGCCGTGTTCTATTCTAGTCGACGAGAGAATATAAAAACGAATTTAGAAAAAAAACAAAACCATTTCGTCGCTATTTGGCGTCGAACAATTTTCATCAATGATTTTTTTTTTTTTTTGGAGAACCGTCGCACGCGTGGCTCACGTATGCGTGCGTACACTGTCCCGATAAAACATAAATAAACCTGCACGCGGACCTGCAAGGAGGACGTCGGCCAAATCGGCGGAGATTCAGCGCGCGCGCTAAACGGTCGACGGCGTTTTTTTTTCTTCTGTCGTTTCGAATTCCGCGACACGATACTCCACCGCCGCCCGCGCTGTTGCGGTCCGATTGTGAACAACTGTTTTATTATTAAACGGTAAAAAGAAGTATTCTTTTTTTATATAACTTCTCCGTTTGAATCAGTTTGACCGTAGACATTTTTTTAAAAAAGGCCAATTGGGGGGGTGATGATATATCATCGTCATCAACCGCGGTACGACGTTTAGGTCGTAGAGAGAAGGAACGCGCGCGTCTCACCGTCGTCACATTTTTCTGTTTCTTTTCATCCCGATCTAAAAACGGACACGACGAACAACGACCGCCGCTGTAGAAAAAAAAAAGTACGCGGATCGAACGGTCACGTCGGGCGGCGGATTTCTTCTCAAACGCGGAACGGTCTAATTATTTTAAAATGCCGCGATTCCCTCGCCGTCCCTACACCGGGCCCTACAACTGCGCGGCACGTTTCCGCCGGCGACGATGACCGAAAATAGACGCCCGCCGCCGCCGCCGCCGCCCGACGATCGAACGGTTCTAATTTCAATCGTTTTGCTCCGGGGCACACACATCGGGGCGTCGTTGCAATCGTGCCAAAGAAAATGAAAAAAAAAAAACGAAAAAAAAAAGCATCACTAAACACAATGCATGAAGGAAACGATTAAATAGTCGGTTCCCCGGCGCCGATTATCCAAAATGTGTTTGTAAGATATTTATTTGTTTTTTTCATTTTATACTCTTCGCTGAGTTTTTTTTCCCCCCGACTGTTTTCAAATGACGCGTTGGACACGGCGCCATAAAAGGATTTTTTGTTATTATTACAATAATTTTTAACGCTCTTTCTGTTTTCAAAGTCGGTCTTATTTTTTGTTTATTCCCCATCATACTTTCTGCGTTCGCAATATTGTGGCTTTTTTTTATGAAACTCTGCGCGGACAGACAGCGTTGACGATCGTGTTGTTGTAATACGATAACGCGGGCGACTACCGACAACAAAATGTAGTCTCGTTCGCTATACGTTGTAATATTTTTCGTTTGTTTTTTTTCGAAAAGCGCCGAAACGATAAAACGCACGCGATAACAGTATCAAACAATAATGAAGAGTCGTGTAAAATTCGGTCGTGTAAAATTCGGCGGTTATCGCGCGTAACATTTTTTTTAACTCTTGGTACGGTTTTAATAACGCAAGTTGATAAAATGTACGTAATATACATCGTACTACAGTTATTAAAATACCGTCGCGTTCTACGTAAATTCATACTCATGGCCAAGACGACCGTTTTGAGTTTTTCGATAACCGTTGTACATACACGAGTCGGCACACATGCATAATATTATACGTTTTCGGCGCAGTACACCACTCGCGTCCCGAAAAATACGACAGTTTTTACGGACAGCGCCAAATGCTCTTTTGTTATCCTCGTCGTAATACCGTGACATCGCAACATTATTGTGTACACATTGTGCGTTTAATAAATATTTAATAACGCTTACAATAACAAAAGTTAAACCTACCGGTGTACCACAATATTCGTACACTTCATTACGGTACGGGTTAAAATAATTTTGTCATCGCGTCCGGAATCGTGTTTCGCACACGGTAAATACGTGTAACGTGCGCGGGTATAAATAATTGTTTTAAAATTAAATCCGTTTATCAAAACGAATCGCGGCGTTACATTGCGAGCGCAAAATAATTTAACGATTGTATACTATTATTATTATTTTATACATTCCTTTTCACCTGTTTACAAACGGTTTTATCGGAATCCTTCGTCGCGCCGCGATTATCGTGGTCAGCACGTTTTCGTTACTTTTTCGACTTTCGGAACGGAAACGAACACCGCTCGAATAATCGTTTTCCCAAAATGCTCGTATTTCTTCGGGTAAAACATCGGAATTCGATTTAATCCGTATTTTTTACCAAACGGTACTCACTTTTCCAAAAATTAGCGAACAATTATATTTTACACAAATAATACTCTATAATTCTATAGTATTCTTTTTGATTTACTGACCGTATTCGATCGGAACTGTTTTATCCGTATTCATCATCATTGTTTTCAATTAACGCGACCCGTTCGTTACGGATACTTGCCACAAGCGTATAAACGAAACAAAAAAAGTTTAAAGAAAAAGACCGTAAATTTTGAAATAAACCTAGGCGGTCCCTTCCCGCGACTATATTCTCGTTTGCCGGTCACAAAACGATTCGGCAAATTTCGAGCCGTACATTAGGTATTTCACGCGTTCAATGTAAATTATATTTAAGTCCGTCGTCGTGGTAAAAATTAAAATACTCAAGGATTTCGCCATCGGGACTTTCACGACGATTTTACATACTACCTGCGACTCGTTATTGTAATATTATACACACTCATTGCGCGTCCTGTGCTGCACGCCCAGTTGAAAAATTTATCGACGTTTATCTGTCGAACAAATTCGCTCCCGTAACGTGAGATTTCGATCACGTCGAAGAACACGTGTAGGCAGCGCACGATACAGCGCGTGCAAGTAAGTATATAGTACGTATTATTGTTATTATGCTGTTTTGTAATAGATTTATAGGTATAACGACGAACGTATGAATTATTCGATCAGTTAACGTTGTTATATAGTGTGTAATTATACATATAATACGTGTCAAATCACAATTCGATAAGAAAACAGAAACGTTTTGCCCTAAGCGGTTTTTCGTTTATCATCTCGTATCGTCAAATGTGTGACGGTCATATTATTACGCGAGACCGGCCGAAACGCGTTCGTTTTCCGACATTCGCCTGCCCAATAACCGCAGTTGTTCCGTTTACACTTTTCTAAAAATCATTCGTCGCGATACGACTCGTACGATGATAAAACGACCGTAACAACGAACCTAACCAGCGGACGAATTATTTCGGTTTACAGAGTTTTGACCGCCATAAAAAAAAATAAAAGGTTGTTTTCCCGTTTGCGCGCGTGCTGAAAACGCTGCTGTTTCTCTAACGTCATGGGGTATCTTTTCGTTTTTGCACTACGTATCGGCATCGTTTTTCCTCCGAGTATCGTTTTTGTACAAAAAAAAAAAGGAAAATTCACAGTTATTCATAAATGACGTGTTGAGAATGAGAATCTTCTCCGTCCACCTATTTCATACACCAATGATACGCGCGCAGAAAAACAACTGCGAATATCAGAATTCGTATACACGTCATCGTGACTGCTGAACTCGCACGTAAGGTTTACCGGAAAGATTAAAACAATTTCCAACCACCTCCGTTGCACTATTTTATCCGTCGGTTTTGTACGTAATGAGTTTTACTACCGGTGTGTTCCTGTTTGTATTATTTTTTTTTTCCGACATATTATTATTATTATTATTATGACGAGGTTCAACTTTTATAACATAGGTATATAATAACACACTCTATGCGATATGCCGCAGCCGATCTCCCGAGCTATATAGCGCGTGATTATCGCTGAGGCGCTTTGCTACAACGTGTATTATTTGTGCGTGTGTGCAACGATGTAACGACCTGTTAAAAATCGGCCACCGACGTACGTCTCCTCCTACCGCGCGCGCCGTATAGATCGGTATAATAATGATATTATTACGTAAAAAAAAAAAAACAGAAAAGAAACGAGCGTTGACGAAATCGTATATGTAATATGTAATAATAACGTTTTTTAATTGTTTTCGAATTGTTGTTTTTTTTTCAGTTTTTTTTTGCTCTGCCGCTGTCGGTTCCTGTGGAGGCTGCCGAGATTCTTTGCGCGTCGTCCGGTAGCCCGGTGCGCGCACGCCCACGCGCGTCGAACCGAATCCTCGTATTCTATCCTCTGTTTCGAACACGCACCCGGGTAACGTGCACGTTATGACGACGATCAACGACGTGGATCGCGAATTCGGAATTCCGTTGTTTTTCGAAAAAAAACTTTTTCAATCTCCGTAATTCAGCGTCCACGTGGCACGCCGTGGGCGGTCAGCGGCGGCAGGGGCACAAAAAGAAAATAGGCGATTTTCCGAGTGGAGTTGGTGTGTTTCGGACGGCGTCAAAAGTGGTAAGAATCGTTCGAAAAACTATCCGTTCGACGGTGTTTCGCGATGACCGCCTCGAAAAAAAGCAGGAAAAAATTTGTTCCGCGCCGAGTCCCTAACGACCTGCAGTGAAAACGTCGTCCGAAGCGTTTTTTACGTGCACATTTTATCGTTCAAAATCGTTAGTTTTACACGAATCGCGGATAAACGTGTAACTATAGGCACGTAGATTGAATTGTATTTCGTGACGTTGGGTGCACCGTGAAAAGATAAAACACGAAAAGACGGTTTATGCATATAGCTGATAAGCTGTGATCGAAGTGAAAAAAGGGAAGCTACGCATTTTGTGCGTACGTGTATAGTATAAAATCAATAAAACGGCACATTTTTTTCTGTCCTTTTTATTTTTCGCCGAGGATAGGTCTGCGGTATGACGATCGAAATACGCGACGCTTACGTTACATTACGCGTCTTTGACGGTCTGGCTGTTTTGTCAATTATAGTAACTCGATTCATAAAATTATAATGAATATCTTCGCGAACGGTTTGAACGCGCAAACGCGAAACGGAACCGTTTCGCGCCACGTTGTTAACCAGCCGAGAAGACGCAGAAACGGACACAAACGTTGCACTCGGGTTTTGTCTTCTCATTTCTGCGGTTTTCAATTTTTATCGTTTTTATTATTTTCGTTTCAGTTGCCGTTTTTATCTCGTCGTTAATGCAGTGCATTATGACGTGATGATATTACGCGTGTGTCACGTACGAAATGGCAAATTATTACGTATTATTGTTACGCGTGCATACGAATTTAGCGTCCGCCCACGCGACGGCCAAACTGGATATTATTTTTAATTTTTTTCTATTTTTTCTTTTCGTCAAACCGTTTGTTACAAAAATTATGATAATATTAAAAATATGCCGGATTGCTTCGGCACGCGTTCGTGAAGATCAAAACATGTCTCGGCGATAATATCACTCGGCGCGCTGTGGCTAACGACGCTTGACCGGCGCCCAAAACGAACGCGTCCCTCGCTGCCAGGGCGTCATCGAACCGAGACGCGCAGTTTTTAGACAATCATTTTAAAATATAAAACAATATAATAGTACATGTAATAGTACACGAGTCAGATTCCAAAAAAATTACCGTAAACAGTTGTAATTTCTGAGCGAAACTAATTTTTTCACATGGTGTTTTGTTTTTTAATTTGTTTACCATTTTATTTAATCACGATGCTTCAACAGCGCTCCGATTTTAAACGTCAGTAGGTACACCTCTAGTGTTAATATAGAGGTATATGGACACAGACACGGTGCTTCCAGGGGTCATATATTATTAGACTTGAGCAAGAATTAAGGAAAAAAAAAAACGTTAAAAATTACGGCAAACGTGTTTTTGACACGATCGATTTTATTAGCCGTAATTTCCACAACAGTGATCGGAATCGGCTGAAACTTTCGCACGATATTGAAATTGGTAAGATACGAGGTCTTGTACGAATTACAAAAATTTCTAAGCCACGTTGGAACTTGAAAATTTTCGAAAATTTTAATATTTTTCCTGTAATTTTCGTTCGATAAAAAATTTCCCACAAAAAGTTTTGAAGATTTAACACAAGGTTTCGAACGCGTAACGCTACTAAAATGTTTCGAAAATCCGTAGTCACGATCTGTTTCAATTTAGTCGATTACATTTGGAAAATTTTCGAAAACTGGTCGTACCTGCGGCGATTTATTTTTCGAAAGAAATTCGTAACTCGGACGAATTTGTTATTTAAGATTTGAAAATTTTTTAAATGTGCCTAAAACAGAATATGCTATCTGAATAAAAATATTTAAAAAAAAAACCCGCCTCGTAGAAAGCGTATAAAAAAAGTATTGAAAAATCGTGTTATTCTGATTATAACAATGAAATGTTGTAGAGTGATTCCGACTTTTTGGAAAATTTTTAAAATAAAACGTTCGATTACTCCGTGATATTATTCGTTGGACTTTTTATTTGGTACTAGTTTTAAAATCATTTTCTCGTGATCATAAAATTATGATTCTAAACAATCAAAACAATGTTTTCGCTGTACTTTTAATTCTACAGCGCCTAATAAAAGACCAATCAAATAAATTCTATTGTTACGGCACAATTTCTGTGAGTCGTTATTTTCGTAAGCGATTGCTAACAATTTTAGTATACAACTTCCATACAATATTTTTGTCCTTCCAAAACAGTGACCCACGGCGTGTTATAAACTACCCACGCGCGACCTAGAGTGATTCCGGCGATTTTTTTTTAATCTTACTTAAATGCTCGCTAAATCTCCTACACGCACCTAATACTGGTGCACCTTTAAATCGTGCATTTTACATCAATAAATTCCTTTGAGTCAACGTTTTTATCGATATAAAAAATGATCGCCGAGTGTTCAACGACTGTAAATGACTGAACACGCGCATAATTACACCATTGTAGTACACCACTCGCACTCGCTTGTACAGACAACGGGAGTTGATTGATTAACTCTATATTGAACACCGACCGAGAGTATCGCGTCCGCCGCATTTCATTATACAATAAATCAACAATTATTATTATGATTTTATAAAATTAATACGCAGAATGCGCGTTTTCGTATTAAATCGTGTTTACAAACAAACTATTTGGTTATGAAAAATAAATGGTTTGCGTGGAAAAAAACGAAGAAGATTTATATCGAATTATAAATGTTAAACGATTAAATAATGTACGTATAATATGTGTTAGTTATTAATCCGCGACGGCAACACAATTACGGGAGTCCGATCAAACGTTGCGTGGGACGAATAAGAAGAAAAAGCCGGGAATCAGTAAAGGTGGAGTGAGTAGTTACGTCTAGCCATGGTAAAAACCAAACGTGACAACGAAAATCGTCCGAAAATTCCGAAAAACGTATCCACGTATATTAATTTAAATAACGTGTGAAAATTTCGGATCATTTGGATATCATTATACATTTGAGGAGTTAATGCGATTTCGGTATGAACAGTTTCATTGTTATAACCAATTAATTGCACAATTTTCAATGCCGCACGCTTTCAAAATCTACTAAACGGATTTTTTTCATCGGATAGAAAATTTCGTTATAGCATTCCAAAATTCCTAATTTTCACAAGTCTGTGTGAGTTGCGAATTTTTTTCCAAAAAAAAAAAAAAATTCGCAGTTCAGACATATCTGTTTGCCGATATTTCAAATTTAAACGACTGGAAAGAAAAAATGCTCTGTAACGTAATCTTTGTGAAATTTTTCGGCCACGTATAAAACCATATACGTCAGCCATCTCGTACGAAAATTTCAATGCTTTTAGTTAAAAATTAAGCCTTTTATTCAATAATAACCGCAAAAAAAAAAACGGATATTTTCGAAAATTTCAAAGTCTATAATTAGCTCGAAAATATTTTGAAATTGATACCGAACCTGTATGTTACCCATATAAACAACGTGTAATAGTTTCAGATCTTGGAAATCGTTATTACGGAAGTTATAACTTTGTACAACGATTTTGTCAAAATCACGTTTACCGTGCGTTCTATCGGTTTTTTCGAAGTTTTTTTCGGTTTCTCGGGTACGACTTATTCGGAACTGAAAATGCTGGTACAACCAAGGATATAAGTTGGAAGCTTTCACGAAATCTGTCGACCGTTAGAAGATCGGAGCAATACACTCCGGGCGCAATATCCGTGTCAATAACAATAAAACCACTTTTCTTTGCAAGATCAATGGCTTCCTCGCTGACGCTCAGAATCTAAAAATGGACGAGAAGTGTGAACAACAAACGAGTAACATTAATAATAAACATATAATAATAAGAAACGAGCGACGGTGACAACACGGCGACTAACTGGGCCGCGGACTCGAATGTATTATGCGAATTAAAACACTCTGGCACGGATCGCCGCGAACGCATTGTGGGCGTCCAATTAAAAGGCAGCACACCGAGTGACCTTTACGTCTCGTTAAACACCGTCGAAAACGGCGCGTCATTGAAACGGCGCACGGACTTATTTCCGAATTGAAAATGTGTCGTGTAGAATTTTTGGCATTTTAAGCCGAGAAGGAAAGCAAAAGGAAAGCAAAAAAACAAAAAATAGGGGGGGGAAAAGCACATAATTAAGAACCGTTCGTAATTTAACATCGACGAGTAGGCGATTTCAATCAAATCGTTACTACACCGTCAAAATATACAGACTTGTATCGTACAAACTATTATATTAATACAATCGAAAATAATAATAATACTTTTAGAACAAACTCGTCGAAATACCGTGTTTTGAAAATCGATTCGCCTAAAAACGTACTGATTTTGTACAATACGTATTACATGAAGTGAAAGTTTGCTTGCGATATTATTTTGATTCAACGTTACGGTTTTCTAACATTAAAACACGTACCTACGGCCGTATAACTACGCGGTAAAGGGGGATGACTTATGTTATTAAGCGTTATAAAAATATATTATTTTGGCAGTGATGACGAAAAACGGTATAAATATTGTCGTTTGTAAGAATAAGTCATCAACACTAGGCGCTCTTCCGAGCGAAAAAGAAAAAAAAGTACCCGATTTCGTCGTTGATGAGTTCTACTAAGATACATTTTATCGGCGGATTCGACAAAGTTGTAGAGAAATACAACGTTAGATTACACTATTTTCGCAAGCTGAGCGTTTAAACCAAAAAACGAAATAAATTTTGTTTTCCACGACGCCGTCATGTTTGTGTCGTAAAACTCATAAAGTCGACACGGCGACCGTATGACGAACGAACTGTTCTAAACGCGATGTTTTAGTTAGATCGACATCGCAATCCATCGGCGCGCGCGTATCGCCACGAAACCACCGAGTTTGCCAATTTTAATGTCCACACCATTAAAATCGCGTTCGTCGTAATATTTCTCCGCGATTTCGAAAATCGTCGTTCCGGCTTTTTCAAAATTGACCTCGTCAACGAACGTTTTTCCAACGGTTCACCGGTGTTTTATCGCCGTCCGAGCCCCATCTCTTCGCTGCGTCCGAGCGGACTATACAACGGCGCGTCGTAATCATTATTGTGTGCACAGGAGCACGTCTCCGTACAAAAATTACGATCGTCTAAGTGATTCACGGTGATAGGTTCAAAAACGACGACGACGACGACGGTAGAGAATATCGATGGAAAGAAATAACTTTGAAGTCGAACGAATGGCACCGTATGTGTGTGTGGCTCCACGTGCTGCGACGCGATTTTTACGAAATGGTTTCGGTTCCCGTTTTTCGCACGGAAACGTTAAAAATACACGCACATCGTCCGACGTCTGACGCGGTGCCGCGCGCGCGTGTGTCACGTGTGATTTGTGCAACGTTTATCGCGCGACGGCGGCCGGTCACGTTTGAACACGGCGTGTCGGACGGGACGAAAAAAAAATCACGATGGACCGCGTGGGCGACTGACTACGTGAAACCGCTATGACATAACAGAATTGTGTCGGTTACGAATTGTTTTTTTTCCTTTTAAACCGTGCGCGACCGATAGTTTTCCATCATCGACTTTAAACGACCATGAACAAAAATCAGCGCGGATTTTCGAAATTTTTTACCAATCTGGTGTACTGGCGGTCTTGTGTTCGAAACTTTTCGTCGAAACCTTTTGTCCGACGAAAACCAAACAAAAATCGGAATATTGCTTATAACCTTAAATGTGTTCACAGAGAACCGGGGAAAAAAAAATACATCGTTGTGATACATTCTTTGCTGACGCTCAGTATGTAAAAAAAAAAAAGCCCACTCTGGGCCGCGCGGGTAACGTGTGTGACCGAGTGGCGACTACGCTTTGGATCACACTGGTTCGATAAATCGTTATAACGATAAATTTATCTCGTCACGACGATAAATCGTTGCCATCTGGAAAAACGATTCTGAGCGAGCTAAACGTAAACCCAAATTCAACGACGAAAATCGATCGAGACTTTTTCAATATTGTTTCGTTGTTCTACAGCAGTACAAACGTACGTTTTTGTTAAAAACGTCAAAACGATTATTTTCGAAATTATACGGAGAAATACACGCGATTTCAATACGAAATCTACAATACACGTCTTTAGAAATCTTAAGACCAATCGGTAGATCAAAAAATGGTGCGATTTTCAAAATGTTTGGTGTATAGCACGACGTTCTGTTCAAATTTCAAGTCGAAAAACTCAAAATTTGCTATAAACAACCTAAAATCAAATGAAACCTTTTGAACATTTTATCGAAGTCGTATAGATACGTTATTTACTGAAATTTAAAGACTCCTCGATGACTATTTTCAAAATTATACCGCGGAGAAATAACTACTCGCGTTGTTGACAAAATGCCGTTTCTCGGCGGTTTTTCGCAACCGCATTAAAAAAACCATCGAGATCGACCTCTCTAGAGCACCATCTTGATCCGCTAAAACGAAAGGTACTGCGTGTAGAAATCGGTGCACTCTTTCTGGTGGAAATTTTGTTATACATTTTCTACAACACACAAATCTCCGTAAAACCACTGGCTAAAAAAAATTTATACTTAAAACATACCGAACAACGCGCACAGATGGTACACCCGAAAGACTTTTTTGTCTACAGAACTCAGGCAAGCGGGAATAATAGAAGTGCCAAATTTCGATTTTGAAACCGTAACTGAATAAACGAAAACTTTTTTAAAATGTCTAACTAGTAAACCGAAAAAAAAAACATAAATAAAATGTACGGGACGTTTACCCTTTAAAGCGGACAGTGATATGTCGTACAAAATATGGGTACGCGATTGTTTTACACGATACACCTCCTATTATCATACGATATTCATGCAAATTTCGTTGCATCGGCGTATTATTTCATACGCGCTTGTATAGAACGGACAGTATAAATCTTTGAAGACGGTTAAAAAAAAAAAACGCAACGCTTAAATATTTTAAATATCGCATATTATTATAATAATGTGATGATGTCGTTTGTTTACGGGTCGATATAAACGCCTCTTTATTCACCGCGGATACAACTGCAAAATACAATACATATCATACAGAGTGCCTATACATACATGATTTGTTTTACTTTGTTCGAAAGAGAATCGCCGGCGATCCATGCGAGTCGGAAAGCTTTTTTTATTTTTTTTACCTCGCGCATTTATACACCTCCTATTCGCTCGAGTATATCAATATATTTATATATATATATATGTAGATGGAACGCAACAATATTTTATAAATTTATAATTGTACGATTATAATGTGCCCGTACGCACGTAAACGATACGGTAAGTATGCGACGTAAACATGACAAACGCAGAATTCGAATCTCGACCCCGCGGTCCCGACCGAAAAGTTTGCGATCGTTCCGGTGTTGACTGTTGCACACTGTCTTGTGGGCGTGTTTGGCACGCATAACGTTATCATCGTGATACACTGGGGTGACCATATACGTTTAAAACGGGATTGTCCCCTTTTTCGATCATCGTCGTCCCAAAAAACTTCGAACGGGACGCTCTTTATCCCGTTTTTAGAAGATTGTCCCGTTTCGATCCCGTTATTTCCAAAATAATTATAATTTATGTTTTTTTTGTAAAAGAATAAAATAAATTGACGAACCGAGCATATAAAACAGTTTATATTTAAAACTTGAAACCAAAGTTGAGTCGTGAGTTGAGCGGTGAGTCGGCATTATAACGTATTTTGTGTACGTTTGTCACCGCCGTCAGTTCTCCGAAATGCGGTTCTCCCGCGCGAGGAAACCGAAGAAAACTCTACAGCGGGTTTTTCTTTTAGCCCCTTTCATCGTCACCGCCGACGCGATTACGCGGGTTCGAAAGGGAGAAAATATCCGATCCATGTTTCGTTTTTTCAGCAGTTAGCGGGATTTTGACGACCTATTGTAAAAAAAAAATTAACAAAATTCAGTTTTTACGACGACGCGGTCGCGTTCAAATCATGAAAAACTTCAAAAAATCGATTGATTTTCAATAATTGGCCAACTTGACTGCTTGACGTACGTCGAGAGCAACACGCGTGTGTACGCTCAAAAGTCGCAGAAATTCTAATCGTGTATTACAATCGTTCGTGTTTATATCGACACGAGCTCGTACTATGTATACTCGGTTTTGCATTGAGGCCTGCGTACAACAATCGAAAAAATTGTTCTATGCGTTCTACAAATCATTCGAAATCAATGTACACGCGGGACTAAAATAATACAACGGTAAAAATATGTCCGAACGTTTTTCACTCGTTACCACCGTCGTATCTACATGAAAATCACCGTGGGACCAAAAAACACAAGTATTATAATTTATAACGTAACGCGACTGAACACGATACATTTTTGGTAATTTATTGATGTTTACTACGAATGTTCATTCGACAATAACATTGTAACAGTAACATTTGATTTTACAACGTGCGATGATTTTTCAAGAGTTGTATTTCGATGTAGGTATCGCCTGTAGACATCACCAACCCAACCGAACAGTGTCTTTTGAAGACACGAATAGTAGTGATAATTAATTGTTCGTCGGCTTACCGACTGCAATAACTGTTTCGCACGGTTTAAAAACACAACGAAAGTTCAAATAAAACACGTAAAGTACATATGGATTATTCGTAGTTGTTGAATAAAACGTTTCGTCAGTATAAATTCCCTCCGCGACAAGTTCGCATTTTCCTCGACTATACAGCTTACACAACGTACGCCATTTACGACTACGTGTTAAATTTCGTCATATTTTATTTAATTTTTCAGTGAATAAATCAATATTATATGTTTTGTAATCGATACGGTTATGAGTTTTTCCGAACTCGAATCGGCGGGCAAATATTTTACGAACTATTTACTAAAACGAGATAATAATCATAATTTCACGGTGTTTCCGCGTGCATCTGCAAACGCGAGAGGAATAAATTCTTAGCGAAATTCAGTTATTAATTTAACGCTAAATCGTACGTACGTATAAAAAACGCGTTTCATACGGCGGAAAACGTTGTAACTCACCACATATTCTGTTTTATAACGTATATTAGGATTTAAAAACGAACGACATAAATTAAGTCATTCCAATGAAGATGATACGAATGAAAACCACGCGCGCGCGAGATACGACTTTAATATTTCAAGTTGTACGTCCCGAGCGACTTAATGAACGTCAACGATTTTTACCAAACCGAGTCCGTTATAATATTAATCGTAATATATACCCACGCTAAGTGTTTTGCGTTCAACAATAACGTAAAAAATTGTATGTGTAACTCGCTGTTTAAAATGTAATTCGTCCAAACGTTTTTAACGTGTACGTAAATTTTACTCGTTTTCAGACCACACTGGGTTAGTTCGATTTGTAAGTTTGACAATATCGAAAAACGTGGGGGCTTAAAAAAAAAAAACATTTTATGACTCGTGTCCAACATACATCGTTCGGACACTTTCACAGTATCATCTCTCTCGACTGTTATTTCGATGAAAACGTACCTATAATTACCACGCGGGTGTACCAATAGCGCAGTTACGAACGAGCAATTTTATAATCAGACGCGCCCAACAACAGCCATAACTTTGGTGTTTTTATACACCTACTTTTATTGCCGGCCAAGTGTTTGTTTTCCGATTAAAATGTCGTAACCGTATTGTATTTACATCGAGCGCGTTTTATTTTTGTACAAATTTTTTTTTTCATTTTCGTCGACACTCAAAATGTTCTCGCTTCGAAGTGCACAATAAAAACATAAAAAAATAAACGAAAACATCGATACGAGGTCGTAAAACGGTACAACGACAGTGCAGCGGTACCGCAAGTGGCGATTCTGCGCGGCGGTCGCACGATCGGTCCACAACATTTTCATCGCAATTTTATTGTGTTTTATTGCCCCGTCACCTGCGCGCCGGCTGGACGAGGCCCGAGAGAGACGTCGAAGCCTATTAAAAATTGTTTGTTGTTGAAAAATTATCCGACGCCGATTAACATATGTACTTGTGTGAAACGATTTTCGAACTGGGTCTTCGATAAACACAGACGTCGCGACGATTTTACAGCGTAGCATAAAATATAACAGCAGTCCGATCGAAATATTTAAAAATAATTATTAGAGAAAAAAAAAACGTGTTCCCGTATTAGCCCATGAGCGTATAAACTGATAGTATCGTAAACTTTCGTGTACGGTACAACACGTTACGACGTGATATAGTTTTTTAGCACGGAAAATTTCGAAAATCAACGCGACCGTTCAATTGAAAATGTCTAAAGTATTAAAAAAGATTGTCGTCCGGATATGCGTGTCGCCGAATAAAATACATTTTATCT
This sequence comes from Hormaphis cornu, assembly GCA_017140985.1. Lineage (NCBI taxonomy): Eukaryota > Metazoa > Arthropoda > Insecta > Hemiptera > Hormaphididae > Hormaphis > Hormaphis cornu. The sequence goes on from CM029360.1 coordinate 15,697,146, forward strand.
TTTTAGATTCAAACCGGGTCAGTGTTCTCTAGTAGGCACGCGAAAAATCCGTTTCATTCGGAACAAGAAATACGGTGCGTTTTATTCGTACACGAAGAATCCGATTGCGTTTTTTTGTAAATTTTTTTTACCTATGATATATAACAGTGTAAAAATTTCGAGGGGCTTTTAAGCTATTTTTAAGCGTTTTAATTAGTCCGCGTTACCCTCCAAAGTGATGCCTTTTTATTGTTATTGTATAACGTTTATTTATTTTTTTCAACAAAAATTTTACTTCGATTGAAAAAAAAGATTTTCTTTAATTAAACAGCGTTGCGTAAACAAAATGGATTTTTAAAAAATCATCCTACGTTGTGTTATTACGTGCTGCACAAGCATACACAATCTGTCATAACACAACACATTAATTATATAATACAGGTGTTAACGTTGAATTATGTACGAGGAAAAAAAACAACGTAAAAAAATTAATATTTATACACGTATAATATTATGCTAATGCGATTTAAAAAACCCGCCAAATAAAAATTCTATGCGAATATTTAACGATAAACACCGCGGCCAACAGGACTCATCATTGGCATTATTTTGATAGTGAAATATTGCGGTGAGGGAGCCCGACTGCGCGTATACGTGTCGCCAACCGACGATGAAAGTCGAAAGTAAAATTTCGAGTTTTACAAAATGTCCGTGAAATATTTTCACAGCAGAAAAACCGTTTCAAATAGCACGCGACTATAGAAGCGTTTCGCACGTTGTAAAAATTGTAACGTACGTTTCCGATCAATTTTTGAGAAAAATCTTTGAGAGACTTTTACCAACGTGCGTTGTCCGAATCATCAACGTTACGATTCGAAACGTTCGATCGACGTTAAATGTCGTACCGCCTACAGAAATCTCCGTTAAGTCGACCGCGATACTTTGCTGAACTCGATATTTACTAGAAATCAAACGCGTTTTATTTTGAACTGAAACGGTTTTTTTTTTTTCAAAATAATCCCATACACGTAACCCTTTGATGTTTTAGTCGATTTGACATCTCACTCGTGGGCGAGAGTGGTTGCGGGAAACGACGAGTAGGTGTACCACCGAAAAACGTTTCGTGCGTTTTTAAACGGAAAAACTGCAGCGACTGTAGCGTACCGCTGCGTATTTTGCGTTTAATAATAAACCGGCTAATAATATTATTATTCGGTTTACCGGGGGGGGCAAGCGATTATTTTTGAAGATAGGTCGCGTCTGTATCATAAATAAATTGCGTACGAAATGCGAGGTCGTGGATTTTTCCAATACGAAAACATCACATTATGTATTACGATTATAAAAACACGGAACATCTCTCCTCCGTCTACGTAACACGCATTAAGCACGTCTTGTAAATTTCATTACACACATATTATGATATATACGCGCAGACTGCAGAGCGATTAATTTCTTTAAATTGGCGAACGTCCGTCCGAAAAATCACTTGTGCGTACAAACGCCGTGACTTGTTTCCAAACGGTATATATTAGATTGACGCAATTCGCTCGGACAATCGCCACTTTCGGAACCACCGATTCAAACGTCATCGTGTCGAGAGAAAATACTCTAATGACAAAAATAATTATGGAACGGAATATTAAAACAACGGTTTTTATTTCGTCCCGAACAAAGCCAGCCCAATTCTGTAGTGCATCCGAGTGCATCCGTTTCGCGGCATCTGCATCTCATGGGCAGTATAACAATATAATGTATTCATCGCATTCTTCCTTTTGACCTCTTTAGTACCATTTTTATTCACGTATAAAAAAAAAACTAATTTTTTATGCGAGCGAAATGCTCACACGTCAACACAATTGTGGTGTCACAATTTTTACGACGGGTCGAACTTTTAAAAAAAACAAATTCAAAACTGTTTGCGTGTGTGCTGCGTGAATTTCTAACACGAACACGGAAAAATCGCTAGTACGGGGATTTTTAGAACCGTTTTTTTTTCAAAGTATAGTCCGTTTTCCGCGGCAAATAATACTAAATAATCTTTAAGCTCGTACTCGCTACGAACGATTTTTTTAGTCTACTCTGGCGTTATTGGCGGTAAATCATTTTGAAACGGCTAATATCTGCGTATCACTTTTGAGAATTTTGTGAGCCACGAATTGGTTGGCGGAAAAAACGAGTGCACGTATTTTTAAACGCGTAAAATTCGTGCCGTAGGTACCGAGATGGACCGAGTGGCGCGACCAGAAAATAATTTCGGGGGTACACTTATTAAGTAGCGGTTCTTGAACGTAAAAAATTGAAAAAAAAAAAGAGATTTCGGTTGGGGTTATAACTCCGGTTGCGTCACGGGCATGATTTCAAACGAAAGGATTTTTTAAAAACTTTATGCTAATTTCGTTAAATAAAATTTCACGATTTTTTACTTTAAAAACCATTCGTAACGTGATTTTGCCCCGATTGAAAATATTTTTTATGAAGCGATTTTAGTGTTCCAATTTTATTTAGTATTGGTGATCTGACAAACGGAATAAAATATTTCTACGGTCGGGGAAAAATGATCACCGATAACGTAGTTTATACCTACTGCAGATCCGTCTGCGGGGCCGACGTTCTAGCTCTGCCGTTGTTTGACACCGAAGTCGGTTGGGCGGACTACGATGAAAAAAAAATCCGAAAACTGTTATATCACTATAAACCTAAGGCGTACCACCTAATGTTTTATATTATTTTATAAAGTGTAATACGGTGTGATCGAATCGTTCGGGTTGAGATTTCGACGATTCCCAGACGAATCTGGTCGTTCAGCGGCCATCATGTCGGTCGGTCCCCATCGGTTTCGCGAGTATCAAACACGATCAAAATCACTCCGTACGCGCACTCTACAACACGTGTCGCGCGGAGTCATCGCGCAATAATTCGTATTGTGTTTTTATAATAATAATAGGTTGTCGTTACAACAACAGTAATAGTAACGTCCTAATGTAAATACACGAGCGAAAAAAAAATAATTTAAAAAAAAAAATAACGTATAAAAAACAACGCGACAGTACGCGAAAAACGCGTGGGTGGTCGCGCCCATCCATTGTTTTGATATGACGCGTGCCCGACTCGTATGTCGCACTGACGCCTACGACGCGGCGCGCGCACACACGCACGGTGCGCTCGATGATTATTACTTTTCTGTGCTGTACAGGGCGAGTATTTTTATTTATTTTTTTTGATTCAGCTAGTGGTTTTCACAAAAATGATGTTTATACATATTTTTTATGCTGTTAACGAAATTTCTGCCAGAGAGGGTGCACCGCGTACAGCACCCATTCTTTTGGCAAATTGGATCGAGGCGGTGCGTCTTTGGAGTGGTCATTTTTCGATTTTTCTCGACAGCTTTTAAACGCGAGCGGAAACACCGCGCAGAAGGGTTGCGAAAATCGCTAAAAACGGAAAACAGGTAATCATCGAGGAGTGTTGTTGAAAAAAAAACGTCCGTTTCGTTTGATTTTACAGCCATTTTCAGATTTTGAGGTTTTTCACAAGTGGATCGATTTTGGGTTTACTACGTTACGTCTTTTGATTGAATTAAAGTAGCGTTTTTAATAATTTTTTTATGTACTTTAGAAGTTTTGCTTTTATAGTTTCCTTAAAAATCCGACTTGTTTCCTCTCCACAGGGGGCGGTCAAAAACAGTTACTTTCGCATAAAAAGTTGACTTTTTCAAATTAATTTTTGAATACTCCAAGCTTTAAATATATCTTAAACGAAAGCTTATGTTATGCACTATAAGTTTAAAAAACGTGTTATTTATGCGTTAAAAGTTTTGATATTTTTCACCTTTAAACTGCCACAACTATTTGAATAATGCATGGACGTGTACAATTTTTATGTAACCATTATAAACATATCAACTATTTGGCAAATTTTTTTTAAGTCACACAATTTCCCCTTGTTCAGGAGGGGTTCAAATCGTAAAAGTGCGCATAAAACTATGCATTTTTTCAACTTAACTTTCGATGATTTACCGGAAACGCTCCAAGCTTTAAATACCTACATCTCAAATGAAAGCTCATAGCATACACTATGAGTTGAAAAAAAAAAAATTTTTCCCAACACCTTCCCTACGCGAATAACCACCGTGGTTCAGGCGAACATACGATGTTTGTGTAAAATCACAAGACTCCGAAAAATTGAATTTATTTAAGTATTTGAAAAAATCGAAACGGTTGGAGGAGAGGGTCCCTTTCTTTTGGATTTCTCCTGACAACGTGATTCTACGAGTCTAAATTTTACATTACCTACAGATTCGCGTCAAAGCGTTTTCTACGATAGTGATTTTAAATAGGTATTTTCTAAAAGAAAATGTGTCCACAGAAAAAAAAGAAGAAACGCAGTCACTACCCCGTCAAACTATGCCCACGCGAACTAGACTAATCCCGGCCTCACGTTTTACGCATTGCCCCTAGAACAACGCTGTGCAATTTTAAGCACCACTGGTGCAAAATCAAGACGGCAGCGAAAATGTTTTTCCCCGTAACGTTGTGTAATTTTCGTCGATTTTTTTCCGCCTTGGTACAACACGCAGAGTATTATTATCATATCAGAAAAGTGCCGACCAAAAACGGTAATTACGTATTTTGTTGTTGGAGCACGCAGCTTATACATGTTTTTTACAACGAAATAACACACGACTATTCGACGTATCCGAGAAAATAAATCAATAAACACGACCATCGTTCTACTAAGATTAGCATACGAGACTATGTTATGCGGATTTTCAACAGTAATTTACGATACATTTTGCGCCACGTTTTCAATAGTTCTTTATTAAAATTTGATCCTCGAACCCGTTTTCTCGCAATAATCGTCCGACATGATACAACACTGCTACACAGGGTAAGAATGTAATACTATCGGATTGTTACACGTGAGACGAGAAGGACAGACTCAGCGGCTGTCTGGTGGAAACCCACGGGGAAGAGACAAAGAGGACGTCCAAAGAGGCGACGGAACATGGCAGGACTTGGAGAAACTACAGGATCACCGGAATCGGGAGGAAAAAGTACAAAATGTGTAGGCAAAAACTCTTGAAGAGTCGTGATCGATGCCTGGAGACAAAGAAGAATATTATCGTGACCGATTTTGTTTGCGTTAAGATTTAAACGTGACGCTTTTTTCGGGACCGTTGCCCAAAAAATGTTATTTAGGTAAATATATTTTCAGTGGCGCCATGCCATAACTACTATAAGTCCAGACGACTGTCGAATGCTCGCGCTTTCGTTAAATACGTTTTAATTATACGTATTATTCCGGTAAACACGTTAATGATCGATGGCAAATTAATCGGTAGTTGAACGGTATTTAATGGTGGACGGTGGTTCTCCAACGACTCGGCGGCGCCATTATAATATTATCGTTATTATTATTATAATGATCGTCGTACACGCCGTTAACGACGAAAAATTACGTAAACGGCCCCAAAAAACGAAAATTTCTTACGCCAATTGGCATGAAATTCGCATGAATTTGCATGCCATTTTCAAAAATTCGCACGACAACCGTGCTCAAAATATATCGAATAAGGAGGGCTGGCAACACGTTTCACCGCCCTCCTCCGAAAATAAGTTTTTTTTTTTTTAAAAAATTTTTTCCTCAAATATTTAGCACGTAATTAGCATGATTTACCGCGACCACTCACAAAATTCACGTGACCTTCGTGTTATTTTGTCAAACAATTTTCAGGGAAACAACACGTGTTACCGGGCGCCGGAAACGAGTTTTTGATTTTTTTTTTTAATCGTAGTATTAAAAAAGGCTTGGGTCAGTGTAATATTTACTTAATAAAAAAAGCGCTCGTTGTTAATTTTCGACAATATTGGCGTGGCAAGTCGATTACTCTAAGGTGTCGGTAATTTTTTTTGTGATTTAGGAATGGGCGACACGTGTTGCCATCCTCGTTTTTGACATATTTTCAGTACGGTGGTCGTGCAAATTTTGAAAACGGGCCTGCGAATTTCACGCTAAATACTTTAAATTTTTTGTTCTGAGGGTTATTTTTCAAACACGTGCGTTCATCATACACGGTCTTTCGATCCATAGTAAGTCGCGTACTGTTCATCGGTTGGTATACACGTTATACAATAAACGTTTTGTTGTAATTTTTTTGGTACATAATACAACAATACTTTTACTGTTAGCTCGGTCGGTTAAGTTAAAATATTGACGAAACGAAAAATCGAGTTGTAAGTTGATTTGTCAAATTTTTTTAAATTTAAATGATTAAAAATCGACCTAACTTAAACTCGTATAGATAACAGTGTACATTTTTGATTCGCACACGAGAGCATGGACACTTCCCGCGCGCTTCAAAAAAATCGTGTTCGCGTACTTTTTCTCATACGGTTAAAAAACACGGTTTTATACGTTTCAACTTGAAGTCGACACGTGAAATTAAAGAAAAACAACTAACTCGACACGTGGAAAAAGCCGAGAAACGTCAGAGAAATTACTCCAACGAGTCAACTATATATAACTCAATCTCCGGGTTATTAAGCATTCTATAGAAGAAGCCTCGCGCGCACTAATCAACGTTCAACGAATCGCGCGCGTAACTGCAGTGTTATCGGGTTCGGCTGTTTTCGGCCCTGTTCCGCCTCGCGTACACCCAACACCGAACAACCAACATTATGGTACACGTCGGAGCCGACATTCGTTCGCTCTGTCCGGCTATCGAAGACTGGATTAAGTTTCTTCCAAACTATAGAATATAAACTATAGATTCGTGAAAACATCCGAACATCGCGTCCGTGCAAAAGCGCAAAAATGTACATCACATAACACACACACACGCGGTACGTATCCTGCACGGATCGCCACGGCTCGTGTTGTGCCCCCACGCAGCGAAAAACGTCGTAAAGATTATGACGACGTATACGGACGACGTCCGCGGTCGGAAATCCGAGAAACACGAGACGGAGAGATGGACGACCGCGCCCGAGGCTGTACAACAAATACGTAAAGTGTTTCGCTGCTGACGACGTTCGTACGCGGCGGCGGCGGCTCAAATTATTTCATCCGGCCCCGTTTGCAGCAAACGAAACGGATAAAATTCCAAGATGCGCGTTAGCTCTCGAAAATACACCCTTAAGACGTCTTTATAAACACTATTATGTATAATCGTGTTACGTTTATAAAACGAGCTAAATTTTTGCCGTCGAAAGAACAGTGTACCGCAGATGACAATTTTACTATAATAAAATAGTATAAATTCTGCTGCTGCTGCTTCCACGCCGCGCGCGTGTGTGTGATTTTAGATTCCGAGTGAAACGAACGAAGAACGTGTCGGTTTTCACGCGATGTGTGTTTGTTTTTTTACCACTATTGACGTCTTCAACGATGATGCTCCGATCTTTAACGTCAGTGTGATGTGGACGGTACTTTGAGGGGTCGCGGACTCGAGCGCGTCAAACGAAATCGAAAAGTTTCGATACAAAAACTAAGCATAAACTAAGGAAAAAAAACGTTAAGGATTACGGCAAACGTGTATCACCGGATTCGGCCGAAAATATTAAAATTGGTAAGGTACACGATGCAAATTTGAAGAAATTTCGAAAATTTCTGAGCCAAGTATAGAAGAACTTTGAAATCATCGAACATTTTCAATTTTTTTTTTGTTCGACAAAAAATTTCCACAAATAGTTTTGAAAGTTGAAAACGCAAAAATTCCAAACGTGTAAATAAACACGTGCTACACATGTCGACCATTCGTTATCACCATTTTTATATTTTGTTGTTTAAAGTTGGAAAATTTTCGAAAATCGGTCGTAATTGTGATTAGATCGAAAGCTAAGATTCTGAGCGAGTTCTGCGGCAGTGAGTCACGTATTCAACAATATTTGTAAATTTAAAAACGTTTTATTACTTAGCTCAAATTTTTTCTCATCCGTTCTCGTAATAGGCATTATACTATAACGTGCGGCGAAAACTTCGAGGAATCATGCGTACTTTGTACGTCGTTATGTCAACAAACAATGTAAAATTCCCAAGTCGTTCGCAGCGATTTGCAAACGTTTGTTGTTCTCGGATCGCAAAACACCTAATCAAAAATTAAAATGAAGTGTGATCTCGGTCAAACTTTTTGTGACTGTTACGTTCAACACGGTTGAACCACCACTATGTTTTACACAAAAAAAAGTCAACTAAAAACAAAAATAATTGCCGTAAATACGACGATACTCTGCGTTTACAGTCTAACAATTAATTTCAGTTCATAACCGACACTTATATTCGTATGTTTTGGACTTTTCTTGTTTCAGATTCAATATCTCGCTCCTAACTGATATGACGTCCTCACAAATTTATATTTTGTATGAATTATTGTATGTGACTCAAATACAATCACGCTGTCGAGTCCTGTTGTTGTTTCATACTAACCTCTGTGCAAATTTACTACCTGCAGCCGATGTTTTTTGTTATTTCATTTTTGAAACATTCGGTACACAAACTTTACAACCTACTATAAACACTCCCATTATGTTTAACGCGCTTTTCTTCTCTCTTGTTCATAACATTCGATTAAACGGTTCTTGTACACAGTATGTCGTACACTGTCGGCTGCCATCCGAGTAGCTAATAGGTTTTTAAAGAGCCTCGGTATCGAATTACACGTTTGAAAAATAAAAAAGAAAAAAACTCATGTAACCGAGCGGCGAAACCTGCTGTCGGCACGTAATCTTTGCGCGATGTACTCGTCTAATCAGTAAAGTCGTTTCGGACCCGCTCGGCTACGACCGCGCGGACACGTGAATATTATAATAGATACTCCCAAACAGGGAAAAAAAACGGTAATCCATTTCTGCAAATGTTTCAAGAGGGCGAAAACAACAACGACTAATTCTACCAATTCAATTATACTATGACGTATTGATGTTAAAAAGCGATTGAAAAAAAAAAAAAAATGTATAAAAAAAAAACCATGTAGACAACATCTAATCTACTTTTTCCCGGTAACGATGAAAATTCAACACAAGTTTTCCCCGCGACGCATGGTCTTTCTTCACCGGTATGCCGTACACAATTAGTGTTTTTCACAACAACGAAACCTTTTTTTTCACCGACGCTCCTAACGTGCGGCAATCGGGTCGAACCGTAAAATGAAAATCTAAAAAAAATTCTCCGGTACCCTTCGATTTTCATTTGCTGTACGAATGTTACGAATAACAATGTTACATCATCCGCGACCGATCATCTGACCGATCAGAACGAAACGGCCCTTTTTCCTCGTGCACCACGTGCTGTACGACATGTTAATATAATTTATTATAGGTACTTATACGAAAGAAAAAAAAATGTTTTTTTTTCCACTGTAATGCATCATCGTACTCGATCGGTCCGCATTTTATCGGGGTCGTCGGCGGCACGTACATCCGGCAGTTTTGAAGGGAAAAAAACGTCGTGTTCAATCGACGAGGCTGCACGTCCTAACCCGTACACATCGCACAATTACGTACGACAACTTGCGTACTTTGTGCACGCGTATAGCATGTTATATTATTGTGCAGCATTTTTTTTTTTTATAAATTATTACAACGCCGAAACCACCGTCCGGCGCGAGGGTGATACGGGCTGGCCGCTTCCAGACGCGCGATGCCTCCGAGTTGTATTCAATCATTCCGATACAGTGGTTCTTAACCTTTTTTTTTGGTTCGGTTGTATAACTGCGCCCCTGCCGCGAAATCGAATTTTCTTATAAATGTCGTATGGCGTGTTACAATCATTCCGATTTCACGTTCGTCGTAGTGTCGTCGTACAATATTGATAAGTTTTATTATCTCCGAGAAAGCCCCGTTCAATACTATCGCCTCCCCCGGAGACACCGAGATGGCCCGGAACCACTGGTCTAGGCCGACGCGGGTCCTTCTTTTGACATGCCTGCGGATAGATACGATACGTATATTATGTACAATACTAGCTGTTCCCGGGATTTTAGTTGGTCAAAGCTCGGTAGATCGATTCGAAATTGAAAAACGAGCGTCACACGAGTTCGAAAACCCTGTTTCACCAGGGAAGAGTTTAAAAAAAGCTTCGAATTTTGTAAAACCCTTTCATGGTGCCCGTCTTCGTCGTGTGTATGAGGAACTTCCGTGCAAAATTTCAAGTCTCTAGACCAGCGGCGGTTCGGGCTGTGCGTTGACCGATCGATACTTGAACCCTTTTAGAGGTTGAATTTAGATAAAACATTTTTTCTTCTGCGCTAAAGTCTCTAGCGTTACGGGCTGCGCGTTGAACGATGTATAAAATGTTGAACACCGTTTTCAGCCCTTTTGGGGTCGAATTTTGTAAAACCCTTTCATGGCGCCCGTCTTCGTCGTGTGTATGAGGAACTTCCGTGCAAAATTTCAGGTCTCTAGACCAGCGGCGGTTCGGGCTGTGCGTTGACCGATGGATACTCGAACCCTTTTAGGGGTTGAATTTTGAAAAATCTTTTTGAGGGGTTCGTATAAGGATCTTCTGCGCTAAGTCTCTAGACCCAGCGGTTCGGGTCTGGGGCGTTGATGAGTGAATAGGGCCTATATACGTATATAATTTACCTTCCGTTGTGGGTGTTCCGAACTTCCTAACGCTGCAATTGGCGCCCGGCAGGGACGGATCTAGAAAATATTTTCGGGGGGGGCCCGATCAATCAAAAAAAAAAAAAAAAAAAAAAAAACAGACGAATATTCATATTTTGTTTTTTTTTTTCATTTCAAAATTTCGGGGGGGGCCCGGAACCCCCTTGCCCCCCCTCTGGATCCGTCCTTGGCGCCCGGCCGTGTCAGTGGCGTGTCAAGAATTTACCGTGTACCCGCCTGATTCGTACACAATTTTAACCCCCTAAGAGACAGCCCGGACATTTTTGTTTTCATCATATCTATACTTGCTAAAAAAAAAAAACAAGAATTACCTATAGCAGCTTCTCGTCGTACAATTTTTAGATTCCAAAACGACGGTCCTATCGACAACATAAGCCGTCATGATCGTGCGACCACGTCTGACCGTGAAAATGCGGAATTATGGTAAACCGTCTCGACACGCGTACTACATACATGTTTATAAACACACTGGGATACGTATGTTATTATAATAATACGCGCACGGTATGTATATAAAAAAAAAAGGCGCGGGCGTGCGTGTCGTAATTTTTTTTTATTCAAATTGGTTTTTTGTGTCGGGGTAATCATATTAATAACAACAGTATTTACGATAATGGTAATATCATTATAAATCGTATGAAATAATAATAACCAACGTCCGTATCTGGATCATTGTGCCCCCGGGGTTGGACCGCGTTCAAAACCGGCCCGCCGCCGCCGCGATGATCGCGCTATATGTACGACGTGCGTGTTATATAGCCCGTCCTCGTATCTCGTCTCGTTCTCCGTACCTCGCCTACGTCCCAAAAAGCAATCGAATTCACGCGAAACGTGAGAGGACGACGAGGGAAAAACGATACTGATTTCTCGTGTTATTATACTTATATTAATAATAATAATACGTATACAACACGCGTCACAATTATTTACAGTTGATGGAAAAAAATTAACCGCGACGAGTCGATTGCCCCTTCAGCTCAAAGTTTCAAAAATAAAAACTAACCGGATGGGGAAAATCGAGGTTTATTTTTGTCGCTAAAATCAGGGATGCACAACCTATGGCCCGCGGGCCAATTTCGGCCCGCGTAGCCTTTAAAGTTGGCCCGCGAAAAAAATTAGTGTCTTTATGTTTATGCCATATTTTGATATTCACGCGCTGCTTTGGCCCTCGATATGATCCTTTTTCCTATTTTTGGCCCTTCGACTTGAAAAGGTTGTGCATCCCTGCTAAAATATTCACGAGCCCGAAAAACGCCCCCCGATCTATGGCAGGTACACCTCATACACACCTAATCGAACTCGGGGGCGGCACCTACGTTGTTAGAAACATAAAAATGATCAAAAAACGACTCGGTGTGATTTCGGCGGTCGGTTCCGCTCGGTAACGAGAAAAATAAACTCTGCAACAACGATATCGTTTTTAATATGAAATCATCAAATTCTCGTAACACGGAGGGAAAACGATTGGTTTTAAACATCCGAAAACGAAATACGACTACTACGCTAATTACTCGTATCGCGGTTGTACGGCGACGAAAATTACTCGAACTTGTTAAAAACTTTAACTAAGTTATAGGTGTTCAACTGGAAATGATCGTAGGAATAGCAAAAAAAAAAAAAACAGCTACTTAGATTTTGCACCACGTTTCTAAGTAAAATACGATTTTTTCGAATAAAACGATAGTTCCAAAAGTCATCACGAACTTTGAAAATAATTAATAAATTATATCGATTCCGATGTTGAACGACTGGGTATTTTCGGACAAAATATACTTAGCGGTAAACAAACAATCCGAGATATTGTCTTGTTTTTTGTGACTACTGCACCGACCTAGCTAGGACCTATCCGGGAAAAACCGCGTTGGACCGAACCGCGCGGGACAAAGAAGGTGTAACGATCCTGTAGGAATGGAATTTTGAGGAGAGTCGCAGTCGACGATGCAACGTACACTTTCGGACTAGTGTTGCCGGGTAAAAACAATTGAAATCCTGTAATACACACAAATATCCGGATTTTCCGTCATTCGAAAAATCTCGCGATTCGTGTTATTCGTGACGGTCCGTTGTCTGGTACGACGAAATCGATCCACCGTTCATTTTACGTCGTCACAGGTGCGAGAAAACAAACGCGCGAATTCATACGGAGATCAGCTGCAGTGTGGTGGACTGGCCCGGCCAGTGAAGCCTTCGTCCTACCAAAGGACGTTTCCTTTACGAGGCACGTTTCCTCCGTATCGCGTGAACGAACAAGACGCGCGCGCGAGAGAACTTTGTGAGTGCGGACTCGGCGTAACAACACGCAGAACGTGCGACATCCAGAATCGGCGTTGTTGGGCCATGATTTGTTTTTTCAACAGAACGAACGGGCAGTCACGGTTGATTGTGGACGTCGGCACGACTGAGGAGTCCACCCGCGCACACGGAGAAACGGATGTGTGCGGTTTCAACGGGACGGAGAGGATGGACCCGAACGGATCTCGTTAGTGGCGATCTCGCGTGGCCTAATTTAGTGCGATCTTTCCCTGTACGCGGATCTTCGGCACCCGAAGAACAACGTTCGCGCCGCTGTTGCCGACACGGACGCGCGCTTGAGTGGACGGGTGGTATTCCGGGTGTCTCTGCGGTGCGCCGACGAGTGCTGTACGGCGGCCACCGTTCAAAACCCATCGAGACAAAACTTTTACTGTAAGCACACAAAAATAATAATAACAATGCCCATACTTTGTGCGTTATGGTTAGATACCACAAACACGGGGAAGTGACCCGCCGCACAGTGGTTGAAAATCGCGAAAAGCTGGCCAAAATATGAAGATCACTTCATATCCCGGAAAAATTCAGTGTCCTATTGCTTTCAGCATCGCTGATTACGAATATGACATTATTACATAATGTCAAAAATATGAGAAATGTTAGGTTACAACCGCTGTAGAACATCGAAGTCACTCGGGGATACTCGTTGGACCGCCCCCTCCTTGGGCTTTTTGCCACCACTATACATTATTACAATATTGGCTACAACCATTGATTATAAACATCATTATGTGGATTTGAAATTTCACCCCCCCCCTCAGAACTTGGATATATCCGCCACTGGTTACAACCGCTTTATAACATCGAAGTCACTCATTGATTCACGTAGCAATACACGCGCCATGACGCGTCATTGTATTTTTATTTTTAATATCAAAAGTTGCAAATAGTTGCAGCTGGTTTTAAGATATATTTGTAATTAGAGTATTATGAATCAATAAAAAAAAATTCAGAGTGGGAGCTCGCGGGGGTTTTTACTAATCCTTACTTTTTAACTTGTTTTATACAATCATATCGAGAAATTCTTTTTACGATCAACAGTTAGTTTGTGTAAACAGTTAGATAATTATGTCGAATAAGAAATACGAAAAAACAGTACTCACTTTCACAAAAAGATTCCATTTTGTAGAATTGGAATTGCTCAATCCATTGATAAATTATGCACTTATGAAAAACACTTTTTTTTTCCTCGGAAAACACGCTAGACGTTTCACTTCCGACGGTCAGCTCGAGACTGTCTACAAAAAGCAGATAATGGCATCTGCTCATTTCTGGAAGTGGGAAATGATAAAAGAATAATCATTGAAGTGATACCAATCAACGAAAAACCCTAGATAAAAATTTTTTTTTTCGAGTTTTGGCCAGCTTTTAGCGATTTTCAACCACTGTGCGCCGCCCGCGTTATATCAACTAACGAGTTATCGCTGTCGACACCCTGTAGTACCCGTAGTACACGGCCGAGGTGCGCGCGCTCAAACGTTAAAATGTTTTTACAGCGGAAGAAAATACCTCGGCAACACGACGTAACGGATTGCCGCGTTACGCTCGCACCGGACTACGCGTGTCCGCGGGCATTAATTAATTATAACAAACCGATACTACGCGAATTTTTTTAAAAAGTCGTTCCGTAAAAGATATTTATTTATTTCTTCGCCGCACTCGTACTTATAATAACTATCGGACACTGCGCGGCTTAAAGGGCGATCCGAGCGCAGTAGAGCGCGGCGTTTCACCGCTCGCAATATATTGTGTACGATAACAACAGTGTGTAAATACCCACCTACCGCGGTCGGCCGAATATCCGAGGAGATAATTGTTTAATTGTTGCTATTACGGACGGGGCTGCTAATGGACGCCAAATGCCGCGGTACCGACGCCGTTTCGCGATAACATCGTGTACATGATAGTATTTTATACGGACAGTGGCGAAAAAAAACTGACTTTAGCGACGATGACGGTATTGTGTAGTGTATGACAATAAAAAAAAAAACGATTAGCGGCTAAAAAATGTACGCGTAAAATACGAAAACGCGAACTCGCTATTCAAAGCGCGTACGGGAATTTTCTATTTTTTTTTTTTCGAGCGCCCAACAGAAAGAAAATATAGAAATCGCAAACTTTTGATTGGATTTATCTCAAAACGCGTCCGAAAAATCCGATTCACAAGCACGCACGCTTCTCTCGTTTAGTTTTCAGTCGTGTTCTAATAATTTGAGTGTTAATACCACTTTTAGGTAGATACGTATACTATAAATTGTAGTCGTAATATTATTTTTTTTTATCGTTGAATTTCAAATGGATCGTCTTATATTTTTTAACCCTCGTAAGTATCGGTATGCTAATGTCGTCTCAGATCATCGACTGGTCGACTATTACTATCAACCTTGTTCAGTTCTACCGATCCCATACGACAGTCATACGTGGAAAAAAAAAAAAAATTCCGTAAACTTTAAACAAACACATTTACGTCACTAACCATTATCAGCATTGAAACTGCTGAACTCGCTTCGGTCGTAAATTCATCGTATAAATCATGAAAATAGCATGCGCGACCTTTTATAGCCACATTGCATGTTTACTTTTCAAGCTGAAAGTGCATTATTAATTATGATTAACTCATGTGTTTCGCGAGAAAATAAAAACATTTTCCACCACGTTTTTGTTACGATTCATAGTCGGATTATAATAGTGATGATAAAATTAAAATAATATAGTAAGTCGCTTAAAATAACAATTTTCTTTCGCCATCAAGTATAACTAACGCCCGTTTACGTGTAAAATATTTAAATTTTCAAATACATTTCACAAATTGTTGATTGTTGATCTATTTATTTTGAAATTTATAAGTTAACCGGTATCAGTATGAATACTCGATTACATATTTATAGAAAAAAAAAAAAAAAAATAGAGTAATTTTTGGTCTGATTTAAAATCAAATTTTCAAATTGAGTTTCAAATAATCTGTACAATCTCAGGCCAAATTTCTTACTTTTTTTCCGTTAGCGACACGCTTTTAAGGTCCGAGCACTCTTTCTACCCAAAAAAAAAAAGTGATCACGGACAAGATAATATGTTTTTTGAATTATCATAATTCAAAAGATGCTTGAAATAAAGTACGACGTTTTGGTCGGTTCTCTCATCTTTTTTGAAGCATACGACATATTTTAAAGATTTGACGCCATTCCTTCAAACCGGGAAATGTGTGTGTGTTTTTTTTTTTTCAAAAATATTGTTGTGAAAACAACGCGTTTTTTCTCCGTTCAGGATCCAAAAAAAACGTACACCAACCGTATGATTATTTCGAGAAATCGTAGTAGATATACATCATTGGTTACTTCGAAATATTTCGACTGGAAAAATATACAAATCAGTTGAATAAAATAGTAATTTTTAAGTTTTAAAATCCTACAACGACAGCGTATGCGAGTGTTCACACTCGGAGAAGTTGTGTGTTCGATACGCGGAGCTAAACCATAATCGGATTCAGAAAAACACACGAGACGGATAAAAAGAGAGAAGTATAGAAAATAATGTACCATAGGATGCGCGAGAAGGTGAACAAAATCGTTGTCACGAAACTAGAAAATGCGATTTTACACGCACAATGTATAGATGTTTTTATATATACGTAAAAATAAAACTCGTTCTTTTTGGTTTTACATTCGTTCGTTTTGGGTGCCCCCACAAATTTACGACGTCCAAGCCCGAGTAAATATATTATACATATTATGTATACGATAACGATGATCACGACGACCACAGGACGACGACCACAAATTATTATAATAAGCGTACACAAATATCCCAAATACAGGGTGATTTTTTTTTTTCCTTTTTTTAAGAACATATTCGTGCCGTTCCTGTGCGGCGAATAAACCGTGAGCGCCTGTTTCGTTTTCAAAAGTTATTACACGCGACAAAAAAAAAACGTTAAACGGTCCGAGGCGAAACTTTAATTATTATTATTTGACCGAGATTTGTAAATTTTTCTAGCTGTACATAACACTGTCGTTTTTTTTAGATTCTAAGCGTCAGCGAAGAACGTACTGTTTTTAAAATGATGTTTTTTTTTTTTGTGGAAATACTGCTCCGGTTTTAACGTATCTTAAAGTTTAGATAATTGATCCGAAATGGTACTTTATTTGAAACGTTTTTTGAAGTTTTGGAGCAAAAAAAAAACGAAAACGGTGAAATTTTCGAATGTGCTCCCTTCGTTCGACTTGAAATTTACGTGTCATTCAAAACGGTTCGACGAGTTTATATTGTTGAAGTTTTTGTGTTCCTTTAATACAATCCGAACAATATATAGTTTTACGTTTGTGAAATTTAGAAAATCGGTTCGCACAATTTCGCCGATTTCACGTCGTTATTTTGTCGTCATTCCGCGCGGTCGTGTATTTCTTACATGGGGAGACAAATAATCGCGGGGAACGTGTTTTTTCCACATCGATTATTTAGATTTTTTCGATCGTAACGTCCGGAGTAAAGATCGGACCGAGCTGAAACTTTTGCGTAGTATTCGAACAGGAAAGATGTGATAAAAGTTTTTGTCACGTTAAATTTGTTTTTGCACACTAGACGACCGCTCAGAATCGTATTTTCTGAATGCGACGATTCGCCGTTGCTTTCAGATAGGAAACAACGCGTTCAAACCACAACTTCTACAGCGACTCACTCGAAGCGTAGATCTATCCCGGCTTGCTTTTTTTTCAATCGTTTTTCTTCTACGCGGTCTTCTTCTAGCTCCCTATTTCCTCTTCGACGTCAGTGGCGCAACTAGCGGGGAAGTTGGCAAAGTGAAACTTTGGGGCCCTAATAAATTGGGGGCCCCCATAGACTATTTTTTTCCACATTTTATTCATTACAAATTTGGGAGGGGCCCCATTTTATATTTGACTTTAGGGCCCCCAAGTGTCTAGTTGCGCCACTGTTCGACGTTCGTTTTCATAACCGCCCTTACCGCTTCCGTCCTCGGTCCATTTTCCCCATCGTCCCGTCCACCAATTGACGCCACACCACTGCTGTTATCCGTTATTCTCCCGTTACACTACACGACGTGTCGAATGACATCATCTCCAACGGCAAAAAGAGAAATGTGACGATTGACTCCGAGATAACAATAACAGTAAAAATTTGTAATTTTGCCGAAAATCCTGAAACGGAACATCCTGTATAATGCCGCGCAGTGGGTTCACACGACATTACGATACGTACGCGTGAACGCGACACCCGAATCTGAAGACCGTCCGAAGAAAGCGGCCGGGGGGGAGGCGGAGCGGCGTTAATCGTTGCACACGCGATCGCGCGCTGATTTATAGCCGCCGCGTGGTCTGCTCGACCGGGGCGCGGAAGGGGGGACAGACGGGGGGACAGACGGGCTGAGACGACGACCGGGTTCTCTCTATTCCGCCGCCGCCGATCATCGGTGACCGTAACCTCGCCGGCGGCCGGTCCAATGACACCGAAAAATAATTGAAACGCATTGTAACGTGTGCATGATAACAATATTACACGCTAATTGTATTAATATATTTAATCTCATCGAACGCATCGTTACAATAATACTATCGTCTGGTTGAAATCGTAAACGGTTACGAAAAAAGCTAGCTCTAGGATCACTGTAGGTCGCGAAGGGCGGTTCGACGGGGTAGCGACTGCCGCCGCATTGGGTGCAGTACAGAAGTTGTGGTTTTAGCACTGTTTTACACCCCGAAAGCAACGATTCGAGAAAACGATTCCTCTGGTCCTGGTGGTAAGAACAAATATGGTAAAAACTCTTATCGAACCCGTTTCTATTTCAGTAAAAGTTTCAGCCCGGTACGGATCTTTATTTCGCGCGTTACGAACGAAAGAGTCTTAAATCGATGTGTAAACAAACACGTTAATTATCCCCGTAAGAAATACACGGCCGCTCGGAACGACGAGTTTAACGACAAGATAACGACGTGAACCGAAATTCGAGGGAAACGATTTTCTAGATTTTTCAACCACAAGTGTATGTAACTATCTTGTCTAGATCGTGTCAAACTGTTGAGTGAAATTTCGAAAATTTCAATGTTCCATAACTCCCTTAAAAACTGTCGATTGAAATTTCAGCAGTACACTCGTTAAACTCTTCTTAACGACATACGTACGTACGTTTATATATTTGTTATATTTTATAAAAACATTATTTATTATTCAAAACATATAAATATACTCTAGACGAATTTTTTACCTGGCCGGTCAGTTTGTTTTTTCCAGCTGTAGTTAAATAACTTAACGTTAAATTATTATAGACCCGCACTATCTGGCACGTTTATGTTGTGAATTACAGTCTACAATTTTTTTTTCTTACCGTGAAAAAAAAAATCCTTAAAAAAGTAAAACTTCAACACGATTTGTGTTGTCTTCCCGTCCGGTTTGTTTTTTTAATCATATTTTTGTTTTTTTCCTCTCGATTACGAATCGCGTCGTTACTTCTTCACACATACTCATCACTTCGTTATGACGGTGTTGTACTTGCGAATATTTTATGTGCGCGCGAACTGTGCCCGAAGGCGTTTAAAATTAAATAAACAAACGATCGTGCACCTATCTTAAACTTTTAACTTTAATTATACAAGAACAAAACGTGCGTTTTTTGAATCGACACAACAGCTGATCCGCTCGGTGGAATATGGTGTTCATTCGTAAACCAGCTGTTTCGATCAGATTCATATCACGTCTGAACAATTAATTGTACACAAAAAATAGCTCTTGCGAACCGATTCGTTACACGATAATATTCGTCACACGGACCTACACGCCGTATCGAGAAATCTGATTTCGAAACGCCGCACGAGCCAGAAAAATAAAGAAAGTGACTTACCGACGGCCGTTTATAATTTATACGGCGACACACGAAATATGCGCGATAAAAAACGATGTTACCAGCGTCTGCAGTGCGCAGCGACTCGACTGCACGATTCGCAGTGCATCTTGGCTCAAAAATATCGAAAAAATCCACACATTTTGAGAAATTTTACTTCGATCGCTGAACGTTTTGCGTAAGATACGTCGTTTTTTACGCGACAAACGAGAACATACGTATAATACCGACGACGCGAACTAAAACGTACAAGTTCTGCACGGAAAAAGAAAGAAAGAAAAGGAATCGGGCGCGACTCGCTTGATCAGCTAAAAACTGAAATTGTCAAACCCGGTCCTGTGTCGTTCTCTACGAAAGTGTTGGCTTCATCCCTATATCCCGCCGTTTCGAAAAAACACCGTCGGTCCCGCCGTTCTGTTCGCACTGTCTGTCGTTCCCTTAAAGTCAATCTGCAGTGTTATATTATATATATATTATTATATTCGCACCAAACTCGTTTATAAAACAGTAATCGCGACGTGGTTGTTTATGAATATTAACGGATAGCGTGCGCGAGAGCAAGTTAAAGGTGCGTTTCATTTTACTTACGGTCTTAAACGATCCGACGGGTTAATCGCGCACCCACGTCTTGTCGAGCGCGCCGCTTTGCCCACCGGGTGGTGTTGGCTGCTGCACCGATTGCTGAGCGATTAACAAAAAAAAAAAAATATTCGTTTTAATAACCGAACAGATATGATGGTAGGTTAAATATGCGCGAAAAACGTCTCGGCAACAAAAAACGTTTTTTTTTTTAACGTTTCGAGTTTTTTAAAAAAATTTCGCTCCACAACGGTTCCGGTAACGTTTAGCCGGTTCGGCTGTTGTAATGTAAAAAAAAAAACACGTACTAAACATCTGCGGGGGACGGGCTGCTCGAATACGGTGTTCGCGAGCGCGTGCAAAGTTTCGCAAACAAAAAAAGAAATCTAAAACGTTAGGACAAAAAAAAATAACAATTATTTACACTGCGATTCGTTCGCGGGGGTGATAGTAAAGTGGTATGTTTTTATCGGCGCGGAGGGTGTAAAAATCGCGCGAGAGGGCGAAACCGGTCGGCGGGCGATTTCTTTTTTCACGACGACGACGACAATAATAATAATACAGTCGTTGGGGGACGGGCGACGAGGGCGTTAGTTCGGTTTTTTATTTTCAAGAAATTTTTTTACTTTTGTTACAACGTATTACTCAAGAGACACGCGCCCGCAGCACCCTCCAAAGCCGCCACCCCCGACCGTGTTTCATTTCAAAAAAAAAAAACAGTACGCTACCGTATACGGGACGGTCGAGACGTACGAACCGAACGTCTCCAAAAAGGTCGTTGTTGTTGTCGCTACTGCGGCAAGATATGTTATTTTAAAACTTAAAACACGACGGAAAAATAACGCGATTCAAAATGATTCGACGGTTTTGTCCGGAAAAGCGACGAACTTGGGCGCGCCACGAATTTCGGCGGCATCGACACACTCGTTCATCCTTCCGCTTTCGCGCCGATTTTAATTTTAAAAAATTTTTTTCTCGTACGTGTTACAAATTTAACGATATGCAGTCACGCAAAGTCTAGATCTACTATATTTTCCGTCTCTCTCTCTGTGTATCTTTACGAAACGTCGTCACAGCGCGTAGTAAAACGAACACGCTGAAACGGAAAAACAAACGATGTTTTATAACCGTTCAATGAATATATGTGTTAAATTCGGTCACTTGTAATGTACGCAGGGATCCTTGTCGTTTACGCTGTGTGACACTGAAAACCGTAATAACGTAAACTATATCGTATTATGTAGGTACGTGGGCCCATGAAAACATTTTAGAGTTATTTTTCTTTCCGCCGTCTAACGGTCTTGCTGTTTACCGACGCGAGTGATGCCGCCCCGACCGACCGTTCGGACGTGCTCGCTTATACCACGCCTTATATACGTGGCGTACTGATTTTCTAAGATTTTGTCTGGTTTTTTTTTACCTTCCTGCCACGTTTTCTGCGCGTCCGAACGGAAGAGAAAAAATCGTGTCAACTCCATAGTTACACGTCTCCTCACACATACCGGATGTCCGGGTTATGTCCAATTAAACGAAAAGTACTTTTCTTTAAAATTATTATTATTATTTTTACGAAATTATTATTATTATTTTTACGAAAAACGCGTTTATTCGACGAATCGTCACCGCGCACACGCACTATGCGTAATTGATTTTTGAGAAAGTTTCGCGAAAACAATTTTCGGTAATAATATACATCTAACGCGATATCAAACGTGGTGATTTTTCCAGTCAAATGAAATCGGCCGTAGGAAACGTAAACGACGGATTCGGCACGTAAAAACTATAATACCGAAAAATCCAACGAATATCCGATACCACGGAGTAATCGAACGTTTTCAGAATTTTCCAAAGTCGAAATCGCTCTACGACGGTGCGTCACGATAAAAATAACACAATTTTTCAATACTTTTATTACACGCGTTCATTCGGACGGAAAGTTTTGTTTTACACGTTTGATTTTTACATCTTAAAATGACAAGAGGTTACAAATTTTTTTCCAAAAAAATAAACGACAGGTATTTGCGAAATGTCTCAGCATCGTGTTTACACGTTCGTATCTTCAAAACTTTTTCGTGGAAATTTTATCGAACAATTCGGAGCTCGTGTACGCACCTAACGGTCGGTCGTGGGATTCATTCGCGCTCAAGACGACCACGTCGAAATACGTGTACGCGGTTAAAAAAGTGTATTATTCCGTGCTCCGGGTGTTTTGTGTTTTCAACGTAATCTAGTACTTCCTCCGCACTTGGCTCGGAGATTTTCTTGAAATTCGTATCGCACCGACATTTCGCGCGGTCGCTTCAACTCATTTCGGATAGCTGCTGTCGCGGCCGTCTAAAACGCGTTTGCCGTAACGTTTTTTTCTCAAAATTTCGCTCGGTCACAACAGTCGCAACTTTTTGTTTTTTTATATACACGCTCGAGTATAAATAAAAATCTTAAAACATAATTACGGCGCGTCGTCGTCAGAGGTACCGAAAACCGTCGTAGCGCGCCATCGGAGAAGGCGGTTATCGCGATCGCACGTAAAAAAAAGAAAAAACGTCGCGTGAAACGCTTCCTGCAACGTTTCGCTCCTCAGAATCTGAAAAACAATAACAATCATCGTCGTTATTGCCGCGACGACACACACGCGCTGTAATTATTATATATGATATATTTTATCGTACGTTCCACGCGAAGGTCCCAAAAAAAAGACACACACACGTTCTCGAAACGTCATTGTAACGTACATCATCCATCGGCTCGGCGACGTATAATATTCTTCTTCTGTTTGCTCGATTTGTGTTCTCTTGTCGGCGGCGGCGGCGGCACACTTATCGCGTAATATGCGTACGTTTTGTGTATGGTCGAAGGAGAGACGTTTGTTCGGCTCGAGGAATGCAGTTTTTACTTAGCGGCTAAGTGTCTTTCGGCTGTTTTTTGTTTTTCTTTTTTTTCCCGTTTTGTTTACCTACCTACACGGAATATTGTGTACTAACTGCATTATCGTTGTCGTCGTCGCGGCTGCGTGTTTTGCGACGGACCGGACGGTATAATTAATATATAAGTAGAGACGTCGTCGTCCGGAAAACTCGGAATACGAGTGTCGGAGCAGCTCGCGTGGATTTCGGCGACGATAAGATCCGCGAGAGGAAAAAAAAAAGACGTTTTTGAACGCGCTGCTGCGGCCCAATTAAAGCGGCTGAACAACCGGCGAACGCTCATTATTCGCCGCGGCCACGTCGTCGCAGCCAGCTGTTAACCGGGTAATTGTTTTTTTCTGGATATTTTTTTTTTTTGTTTTCAAATCGTGATATTAATACAGTAAAATATCACGTTTTTACAGCGTGGGTTTTTCGTACGGTACTGTATAAAAGCGATTTTGGATTCCTATTTTGTTTTCTTTACAACGACGATTTTTCGCGAAAACAAACGAACCGGAAACGGAAATCTAATTAACCACCGGAATTTCATTTTTTCGGTGGCTTCTTTTTCTACTCATTTAAACGAGCAAATGACGGTGCGATCAACGCGACATTTACTCGTTAGTAGGTACGTTGACAAAAGTGCTAAAGTGTACGATCGCCGTTTATGTTGTGTAAAGGAAAATTATTATTAATCCTTTCAATCTAGTACCAAACGTTTATCGTCAGAATTGTTTTCACGCGTATTATTTCGAGTTTTATTTTCGAAACACGCGTATTGAGCGTTTGTAGTGTGACACGTAAGTGTGACCGACTGTAGGTCCATAGAAATATCACAGACTTTCGTGAATATTTCTCATAGATTTGTTTATACTGAGTAAGTCGTCTCGTGTGCTCGGCACACCAGAAGTTCTTTAGGGCAAGTAATCGAGTTTGAAATTTTCGTACAAAACGACGTACGGTTGTTTTTCCCCGGAGGAACGTAAAATATTTCTCTGCGTCGCGGAAACGACGAGAGGTTTTCGTAACGAGCGCGGAATCGGTTTTTCAAACCAGCAAACATTTCGCGATCTCTTCGTGCCCGCGTACACTGATACGTGTTACGAGTCTGCGGACAGGACACAAAAACGGTCCACGGAAAACTCGCGAAACTCGTCGAGTTCTCGATTAGGGGATGCCTGCACATTACGCGGCCGACGAAATGCGTCGACTGCTGCAGCGTGTCACATAGTTTTCGAGGCCGCCCGATAACACACCATCGTTGTAACATTGTATGGGTTACATATATCGTTGTTACACGTCGGTTGTTCTAAAAAACGAGGGCGACGGGGGCGTCCAAAACGAACGACGGTGGTAATAAAAATAAACGGTTTATTTTATACATTTACTACACCGTTGTACGTCGTACGATAGTAACAACGAGTCCGTCCAGATCGGTATCTGATGGCATTTAAAAAAACACTCGTCCCGACGCGCACCAAATCGATTCGTAGTATAATATAATATGGGTAGGTAATAACAACATCTATAGGATCGTTGCACGTATGAAAATGTGTACGTGCGCGCGTCTAACTGACTCCCGTGCGCGCTTGGCCTTCCCGCGGCTTCCGTTTTCGTCGTCGTGGCCCGCCACCGTTCAAGCCACACGTTCGACATCAGCTCTAACGAATGGTCTTCGCAATCATACTTTAAAGGGGTCTCGAACATTGAAAAAGTGTTGAAAATACGTCATCCGACCAAAAAAAACGTTAAAAATTATGACGAGCGTGTGTTTTTTTCACACACAATCGATTCGGTTTTTACGGCCTTCTAAAACGATGGACGGAACTAGCTGAAAATCGTGCGCGTCATTAGAATAAGGCGTAAGACATGATTTTGAAAATTGTCGCGCCGAGTATAGAGATTTAAAATTTTCGAAAATTTCTACGCGGTTTGGTTCGATGAAAAATTTCAAAACTTTCAACAAAAACTCTTGAAACACGATGCCGACGACGCATAGAGGTTACTAAAAACTTTCGAAAGTCACAAAATTATTTTTCTAGTCGTTTGTTGGAAAATGGTCATTTGGTCGTACCTTATTGACATATTTTTAGATAAAAATTCGTTGTTTGAGAATCGGACCGTGTTATGCGAAATGTTCTATCCGATAAAAGAAATTTCGAAAAAATTCGCCCAATAGAACGCGTACAAAAAGAAGAAAAGTGTTGAAAAACGGTGCAACGACAATGAAATTACGCGATTCTAAAATCGTATTTACTCATCAAAAATAATGGTCACACGTTGTTCAAATATACGTTTTTTTTCGACCATTTGAATTTCTTTTTACCATGACGTACGCTGGACAACCGAGCTCGTTCAGAATCGCGACGATTCATCTGCTGTTAACAGATGTCAAACAATGCGGCGTTTGAACCACAACTTCTGACCCGCCCCCAAAAGCGCAGTCGCTACTACGTCAAACCACGCCCGCGCGACCCAGAACGGTTTGACACAGGGGATGATCCGCGCAAGACGGTGGTGGCCGGGCTGGAGTCGCTGACGAAACGTGTGGCAAATTTTTTTTAATTAAAAAATCTAGTAGTTTTTTTTGTGATGTACGTCGGCCAAAAGCAAAGTAGTATTTTTTAGCATCTACGCCGTTATATTCACAGCAATGTAAAATAAATATGAGGAGAACTATTCGTTATACAAGTTTCATATTGTTAGTCGAGACGCTGAAGACAACAAAGCGACAAGCACCGCAAAGCGCAACCCCCGTACTGCAGCTCGTCGACCGACCTGCAGGAATTCACGCGTTTTCTTATCCCGTTCCGTTCTTTCTCTCCCGACCGAACTCGCCAAAAACCACGCGCTTGTTCTCAAAACGAAAAATATTACGTATTCCGTTACGTACGAAACGGCCATCCTGTATCGAACTACATATTATCATAACGCTGCGATCGCGCATGTACCACCGCGATAACCATCTATCGTACACACACATATTCGATCATCTTAAACGGCAGCTCCGGTGTTTAAATAAGGTCAGACTATGGTGTAATTAACGTCCTTTTGATAACGACGAGTAGCCTCCACCCGCAGCAACCGATCCCTCTAATTGTAGGTACCTATAGGATAAAATATTATTCATCGCCGAAGACGGTCGTGTTTTAATATTTTCGTATGACGTGTCGAACGCGTTTATTTTTAATACAAACGCGTTGTTTAATATAAAACCGATAGGCTCGATTGTACAATAATAAACACCCGCAGGCCACCGAGAATACCGAATACAGCCGTGTGGATCGTAAACGAACCACCGAACGCGATGCGCTTAATATATTACATGGAATGTATATTATAATAATATGAAAACGGACAAGCGCGTAGTAAATCGCACGTTCGTCAAATGTTGTCGAACGTTTTCGTAGATTTTTGTTCGGCGACTATTAATTCGCGACGTTATAGAATTGGGACGGTAAAATATGTCCGCCCGACAAGAAAAATAGCCGATAACGGGATATGTCCGTTTGGAGCACATAACGTCGAAACAAATTGAAGAATTGGTGTGTGTTAAAATCGTCTTTGACCGAAGAATTTCATTACAATTGACCAGACCGGGATAACGTAAATACTATGTAACCGAGCAGCTGACATACCCCGTGCTTTGCTCCGGATAAATGACCCATGACATCCAAACCGTAGAGCGTCGAGCAGTTGGGTCCCCCCGGGATATATAACAAGCGTGGAAGAGGGGAAATGCGATGTTGGGGAGAACAAAAATCAAAAATTGCCAACTTAGAAGAACGAAAATTCCTCCCAAAAGATTTTTACGTTAAGTCGCGTAAAGACGTGTCCCGGGTTTGGGTGCAACAGGTGTTGTCCGTTAGCCGGGCGAGTGCCAAACACGCGGTAAATCTGCTCGGTTACATAATATTTACACGTTATTTCAGTCCGGTGTCGGTAAAAAACCGAAATTCGGTCAAAGAAAATTGAAAACACCGAGTTGGTACTCTTCAGATTTTTTTTGAAGTTACGTGCTCTCCCCCGATAAATATATCCTGTTAACAGCTATTTTTCTTGTCAGGGGGGATAACTGTACCCGACACTTTATCTAACTCTAAAAACCTTTTGGAAATTCTCGTTTTTCTACAGTATTTTGATTATTTTGATGATATCCCGCCGTTACCAAAACGTTTTGTTTTTTTTTCCTCTGTTAAATAATAATTTTCAACAGTCTCAAAACATTCCAGCCTAGACTGTTCTCGACATTTTTTTGCCCGAAACGAAATTCCCCGTGGTTTCCTTTTCACCGCATTATTTTCCTGATGGTTCCCGGTGTTTTATGTTTTACTTGGCGTTCCCGGTAAAAATGACGACGTTTCCGAAGACAATTTTTCCCGAATTCAACTGCACCTATATATGTATACAAGACGCGTACACCTATAGTATGGACGTCAAAACTCCGTATATCGTTTTAATAATAATAAAAACCCGCGACTACTTAGCCGGCCCCGCGAAGTCACGTATCCGCCGATAGTAAAACATACGATAATAAAATATTACGCGCGGATAATGAAGATATTACGCCCGGTGGCTCGATTTCGCCCACACGATATCAATTACACACGTTTTGACGTACACCTGTTGGACGGACCGTACCGGCTCCTGCAGTCCGGTAAGTTGCACCTGCGGTGTAACACGTTCGCGTAACGATAATGTAACGCTGTTATTATTGTTGTTGTTACACGCGGTCGTGTGTGCGTGTTAATTCGTTGTTTGCGCGCGATAAATTCGTCGTCGGAGGAGGAAGAAGACTGGTCCGCGTGAAAAGTATCGTCGCGTAAGAAGAAGGGACGCAGGGGCGTAACTACTTCTGATTTTAGTGTGTTCGAGTGCACAAAATGGGCCCCCCTATCAATTGCTCAAGGCAAAAAAGCCCTTCAATGGGCCCCCACAGCCGCGGGGCCCGTGTTCCGTGGAACCCACTGAACACCGGTAGTTACGCCACTGAAGGGACGGAAAATAAACACCGCGGGTAAAACGAGGGCGTCTCCGGCCCTGTTTCCCTGGGGGCGGGCGATTCTTACACAATTTAAAACGACAATATAATCAACTTGTTTTAAATTCTAATTTATAACATGGTAATTATCGTAGTAACTGGTCGTTTCGATCTGCGTTAACTTCATACGCACACAAATTATTTATAGGTAAGATACGTGACCTTTAGTTAATAATTAATAACAATCTAATTATAATTTTTTAATCGAGTACCACCGAGTAGTTGTTTTTATTCTGCGAAACAAATATTCTTCAAAGCGATCGGTGTTCCGATCCATGATTTTCTACGCGTCTACATCGCGATGTACGTGCAACAGCGCCAAACTTTCCTGTCCGATTCGACTTCTTATCAACCAAGCAGTTACCAGAACTATTGTTCTTTTTTTTCTTACAAAACTCTAGACTGTTGTTTTCGTTTATTCATTTAAAAAAAATATATTATTAACGTTCACAAAAAACCTAGTGTTAGTCTGTATAATATTAACTACATTGTGAATTACGCGACCGTCAACGGCGTCAACCAGACGAAATAAACGAAAAATATTAGCCGTATGTGATAAGTTGATGACCGTAATCGCGATATATCTTAACCACGACAGACCTCCTCCCAACTGTCTGTAGTGCGATAAACAGCGTTCTAAAATTTTAAACTGTTTAACTACTTATTCGGTGTACACGATTGTGCATCATAGGTCGTCATATTATTACGAAAATATTGAAACAGTAAAAAGAAAACAGAGGCTCAGGGGGGAGCCTGAGTCCCCCCAAGATTAAAAAAATACGCCCTCGGCAGGTAACAATGATAACCGACTCCGAAGACTCCGCGTGTTTCTATAAACGTATTATGTACGTATTAGCCGTATCTTCTCCGCGTCAGCAGCCGTTCGGCGGTTACATTACACCGTTTTTGCCGTTTTATTTTGAATTTTCGTTTCACTCGGATCGAGTTAAAAATTTAATAACACGCGCGCGAAACAATAGTTATCGGAGTGATTTGAACGAACGGTTTGTTTTTTTTTTGTCAGACAGACCAACTAAAAAGAACCGTCGTAGTGTGTGTGTGAATGCGATAGCGTTCGAGAAGGAAACGCACAAAACCGAGTCCGATAGTAAAACGGTTGTTAATGCGAAGACGAAAAAAAGTTCACGACCGTAAACATGTTTCGTACGCAGCCGGTCGGGCGTGATCGTCGTGCGACTACGATATTCTTCAAACGGCGGATCGGACGAAGGCAGACGTATATAAGTTGGGCGAAAAACGTAAAATACGAAACGTATTATATCGTGTACGCGATAATACTATTAATGGCTGCGCACGATGATGGTGATAAAGCA
This sequence comes from Hormaphis cornu, assembly GCA_017140985.1. Classification (NCBI taxonomy): domain Eukaryota; kingdom Metazoa; phylum Arthropoda; class Insecta; order Hemiptera; family Hormaphididae; genus Hormaphis; species Hormaphis cornu. The sequence continues at coordinate 15,726,770 of CM029360.1, forward strand.
ACGGTAACACCCAATATTGTAACACGTACAGGGTTTAATTGATTAGACTCTTAAAGTAGGCGCGCAACGTATGATTACGATCAGAGGTGGACCGCGAGGTGGAGATTGGAAGAAACGCATTTTACAGGAACTAATAATTAAGGAAATTTCGTGAAACTTTTCAACGATAAATATCGCATGAAAACATACATTTCGGTTGGCCGAAATGCTTCGCGATTCAATGCACAATATTATCCATTTACGATCGAACTGGGAGAGTGACACAACGAATTATAAATTTCATGTTTAACTCATTTCATCCGTCCGGCAATATGTTGTATGAACTGTCGATTGATAAAATAAGAGTTACTCGCGCAGGTAACGGTTTCAACGTTCGTGACAATATTTTCTCTGATTCGTGACGTTTTTTTTACTTACAGTACGTAAAAAAAAAAAAAAATACGAGTTTAATGTTTGGATATTATGTACTAAGTATGTATTTTAAACATCATTATGTTATGATTATTCATAATCGCACAGTTAGGTACCGAAAACATTTGGATTTTGGATCGTTGATAAAATGCTTCAAACAAAGTGCCGTCTCGGATCGTTTTCGTACGGAACTTATAAATCGCATACAAAAAAGTATTGTGTAAAATATTGTGTATTGAATAAAAAAATAGCCATATAATGCTAACGGGTAGTAAAAATTTGTTTTAAAGTCACACAAGGCCATATAGAACTAAAAGTATAAATTGTGAAAACCAAAACGTACGTGACCAAAACGCGTGTGTGATTTTTTTCCCAGAATAATATACACCCAGATACGTAAAATCGAATACAGTTCAATAGTAGTAATTATCGACACGGCCCCGAAATCACCACCGCGGTGGTCTCTTCAGCCGCGAAGCGCGACCGTAAATCAGAAAGCGTCTGCAAGATTAATGATAAGTTTTGCGGAATTCCAGTGAGTTCGCCCAAACGCTGCTAACTAACCCGACCACTTACGTATGTGCCGAGCAAACGGGAATTATTCGGGATCGCGCGTATTATACTAATAAAATAATCTCGGATGTCTACGATAATGTGTAAAATATTCGTGATATATAGTACGGATAATTTATGTTTTAATAATAAATTATACCGATATATACGCGTATATTATTCTCCTTTCGATTTTGTACGCACGAATATTTTTTTTAATTTTCCACGTTTTAACTGCACGGGTCCGTCGCAGTATTTTCGTATACATATTCAATACACATCAGCGTGTTCGTATAATATTTTTAAAATGTTGGTTCGTTCGTAATTTATACGCCGCTGGTTCGTTATTAATTTAGCGCCCGATACCGAAATTTGACGACGATTCACAGCAGCGAAAGAATAACGGTATGCAAATAGTTGTAGTATTACGCGTGTTAATCGAACAATATAATATTACGGTATAATATTGAGAAAATTATAAACGTAATCTTAAAATTCACCTGTTATGGTAAATTATTCACTATAGTTATAAAAACATTTATTGAAGAAAATGTTTACAGTTTTAACGCGCAGTTACTACGATAGTGTCGATTGTGCGACGAAACAAAAACGAAATTAGTACCGTTTCCAGCAGTCGTAAAAAAGCTGAAGAAAAACTCTTAGTTTTGTTAATTCTCTCTATAATAATCGCAAAGAACGGCGTATCAAATTGTGAAGTAATTTATAAAGAAACTGCAGTCCCAGAGTATTTGTTTGGATACGGTTTTCAATTAATATTTATGTAGGTAGTGCAATTTTACTTGTACCTACAGTGATAAAAAAAAATTATAATATTTCAATAATAGGTTTATCATCATATTGGCGTTAATATCGTCTTAAACTTTGCCGATAGCAGTTTGACCGTGGTCGGGCAGGGTAGATTATCGGCCTTAACCGTAGGAAAAAGATTACCGCAATAATTATTTACGACTGATCAGTTGTCGCTGTCCAGTCGCTACGATAACGAACAAATTACAAAAATCTTTTTTAACGATTGTTACCAGCGGTTGTTTCGGTTTACAAGTCTATTTTTTGCCTGTGTTTATTATCAACTTTGGCTTAAACCGTGTTTGTTTAAACTAATCACACAGACAACACGGGAGTACATAGCCCGAACTCTACAACTTATTCTTTCACTGTCCGCGCGTGAAAATATAGCCGATTTAGATGAGGACAACACAAACGATTTTTGTGGGTATAAAGCGAATTCCAGGGAAATTCGACGATACCATTAGAATAATCAACACGTATAATTATAACACAATAATTAACAACACGTCTGGCGACGACGGTTGCTCCGAGTTTTGAAAATGTGTATACAGTTTTATGTTTCACAATGATATAATTTTTACAGTACCTGTAACATACGATTTGTAATGGATGCCGTACGTACTTAATAACACTGTGCGCAACAGCGAATGACACTTACAGACGTGCAACGACGACCGGAATAGCGAATAATTTTAAACGCGTCTGTTCATTTATTTTTTTATTATTACAATATTATGTCTTAAACAGTGTTTAACGCGTACTCACTATACATATAAATATATATATATATATATATACGTGCAGCCTATTTGTTTTCAAAACGCCTACGCCGCAAATCGCGTCGTAACGACTTAAGTGAAAACGATTATTATAATATTACGCTTGTTGAACGCGTAATGATACGTAACCGTTGGCTGTAGACGTGATAATATTATTATCGTGAATAAAACATAAATAATACTCACTATACGAGGAGATATAAAGATGGGTTATATATATATTCAGACGAGAAGAATTTTTTTTGGTTTTTTTTTCTCCGCAATTTTTCGCCTATACTTCGTTTTGAACACAACGCGTGGAATATCGTTTAATTTAGTATCGGTTCAAAAATTAGGTACCTACGGCAAACGTGCAGTTTTTCACATGTCGATTCAGGTTTTTTGCCCACTATGCGAAATAACGATAGGAACAAGCTGAGACTTTTGCACCATATTCAAATACATACAGGTTTGACAAAAAGTGTTGACCGATTTCTAAAACTTCCAAGCATAGAACTTTGAAATCTTCGAAAAATTTACTACAGGACGTGGGTGTACACTGAACGCGTCCGAACTCGCTCAAAATCGATTTTTCATAGGCTACGCGATCTATCATTGCTTTGCCACGATATTAGATCCAAACCACCCAAAGCGTAGTCGCAGCGACCGAGAGTGATCCCGGCTTTTTATAAAAACGTGTTAAATGGTAAAAATAAGTATGTAGTCCAAATTTTGGCTTTTGACTTACAGTAATATCACCGTAAAAAAAAAAAAAAACCAAGTTTTTACGTCATAAAGCCCGTCTCCCCGAAGCAAATCTATACATTGCACAGGTAAATAATGATGAAAAAATCCGGAATCACTCTAGGTGGGTGGTTTGATGCTGTGGGTCACTGTTTCGGAAGGTTTTGTACGGAAGAATTCTGTATAAAAATTGCTTACGAACAGAACGATTCTGAGTGACCTCAGTGACCCAATCAGAGAGATGGAGGAATAATAAATCAATCACAAAGTTATTGAACATTGCGTGAAAATGTAAAACCGTTTGGACTATACGTTTTTAGTATAACGGTGCGTAAGTTCATTGTTATAATCAGACTTTCAAAAAACCGTCCGTGGAGATTTTTTACCGAACGAAAATCGCAACGAAATGAAAGTTTTTTTCGAAAATACTGATTTAACTCGGAAATTGTCCACGATTTTCGCGTGTTTTTTCATCGTGACTTTTCGATTTCACCGACAGACGCTTATTGTAAAGTCCACACGAACCCGTCCGACGTGTCTACCGACGTCAAAAATCGGCGTATTATCGAAGAAGTGATCACGTATAGCAGTGCAGTAAGTGGTGTAAAAAAAAGAAACGAAAAACACGTGAAAACCGACCGATACGCGCATTCTTCGATACACTCGGAATCTAAAATGACGATACATTTTTCACCGTACTGCGTTGTAATCGTGTACATCGATATTTTTTTAAGGTTACGCGCGCGAATGACCTCATTATGTAGGCGGTCCGTATCGCGTTGGGCAGACGACGCGTAATGAGCTTCATAATTTACGTACGCGCGCGCGCACACATAAAGACGTACCCGCGAGGGAGTGCCGCTCGCCGTTGTGTATTAGTATAGTAGTGCTCACCGATAGCTACTACTACGAGATCACTGATCTACGTATATCTACCGTATAACATACTACTACTGTAAAATATTGTAATAATTATTAAAACCTTTTCGATTATTATATTATATTGTTTCGCTGCCGCGTCCCGTTTCTCTCGCCGCGGACAGAACGAATCGTATACATTAGATTCTGCAGTTCGTCTGCGGCGAAGAACGTACGTGTTTTTCCCCGTCGTCGAAACCACTTAACGCAAAGCTAACATCGTTGTATTGACAAGTTCTAGTAAACGACGTATTTTTCGGACGAAAAAAACGCCGAGAGCTGATCGGAGCGGGTGTTGAATCTCACGAATCGGGATAATTTTTTTAAACGCATCGGCGCATAACAAAAGACCAGACGACGAATCCGCCTAGGTAGATTTCGTCGGAGATATATTGAAACAGCAGTCGTTTTCGCTTTGGGAACCGCGTGTACGAACAATTTCATTCGGTTCACGAAAAGCCAAAGCGGGACGAGTGTACAAAACTACGATCTCCACTTTGAAAAAGTGACCGAGCGAGTTGTGCCGGCGGCGAGTGTCACCCGCGAGCGAGTTATGCGGGCGGCAAATTTCACCCGCAAGCTACTTACTACTGTATATAGTACTACTGTAAAATGTAATAATAACTGTTAAAAACCGTTTCGATTGTATCATTATATTCTTTCACTTTGTTTCTCTCTACGTACGTACCTCTCAAAATAGACGGACGAGATGGTGCTTAATTTGAAGCGTTTTTTTTTTTTAATTTTGATTGTTTTTTGAGAGTTGTGAGCAAAAAACGGAAACGGTCAAATTTTCGAAAGTGTTGAAATCTTGATTTGACTCGATTTCGATCGTTTTCGCAGACGGGGGAACTTTGAAATTTTTGAATTTCATAACACAATTTAGAAAAACCAATAGTATTGTACAGAAGAATCGCTACTACGTCGTTTTTACCCACTAAGGCAATATACAATTTTGCCATCGGTAACAAACAACTTTTTTTTTAACACTTACACGATATTGTGATGAGCGTTGAATTCCACTAAAAATAATGAAAAAAAAAAAAAACCGATTTAACGTAAAAATAAAACCGACTTCAAAAAAAACACTAAAACGTATAAATTAATAAAACGAAAGTCGGTGCCGTCCGACAAACTGTGTAATAAACTATACTCCCGACAATGCAATTTCTTGCTAATTCGCTGATTGCACTATAGTCGAAATACTTATCAACCAGTCGCACTGTACTTCGGTGTCTAATTCCGTAAGTCACAATTTATAGTTTATTTTTAATGGTTTATATATTATGTTGAAAGGCACTGACTCCAAAAAAGAGCGATAACATTTTTTTTTTTTTTATAATAATTTCATACTTATTTATACTTTTTTTATTCGGTTTCATTCATTTCTTGCTCATATTAAATTTACACCTACAACTTTTTGAGTATTTCACTCACTCTGGCTCGGCACTGTAATTTTCGCTAGATTGTTTACATGTTGAATATAAACATCACAACTTCTACTAAACAACACACACAAAACTGTGACCTACTCCAGAGCAAAGTCGCTCCCGACAACGGTCCTGTTATCGTAATACGAGATGCGAACGTTTCGTTGCCGCAGCGTTTAAAATTTATTTTAGTTCGAAACTGCCGAACGAAAAATTAAAATAGTTTTTACTGATTTCGTTTGTAAATCGTTCGCACCATCATTGACCATTAGGGACCGATAATTTATTAACTGTTCTAATTATTATTATTATTACTGTTTATACCGATTATTAATTAAAACCAGTCGATATGGTAACAAATCGGTTTTCGAGCTGCAACAGCAGCAGCAGTCAACTTTTTCTCATACGTTCAGAGTCGTTGGGCTCTAGGCCAAACGTTAATGTTTATGGTTTCTGTAAACTATAAGTATGTTACTATTTCACATTTGTCCTGTTTGTTTTTTATTCCTTTGCGTACATAAAATATTTTATTATCATTTTGAATCTAATCAGAACTTAAAAACCGTTATTTCATTACAATGGCGCGTATTTTCTCCGCGCACAAACTTAACTCCATATATATATAAGTATCATGTCAAATATGTATGGTGTGCACATATTTATAATTGATAAAATAATATGTGAAAACTTTCCTTCTATAAGGGGAACATATTGTTGGTAGTTTATTTAAATTTAAAACAATTTTAAAATCATGCGCACAAAGATCTACCGCAGAAGTTGATTCGTATAGTCACACTATATAGACGACGGCTGATTACAGATTTATCTTTTTTGAAGAATTTGAAATTGGTCTTTTAAATTCTAAGTAAAAGTTCGGTAAATCAATTTTTAAAATAATTCATTAGCTACTTTAGGAAACAATGCATAAAACATTATACAGATTAATTGTACGTATACATTTGTTAATAGATGTTTTAACTTTAAAAGTACATTGATCAAAAACGTTTTGTTTATTTCGCTTGGTTATATTTTCAAAAACGTACTTATATGGTATATATCTGTATGAAAACAGTAAAGAACTATTTGAAAAATATTTTTCATTATTTTAGGTTGAGATGTAAGTATTGAATACAGGTATTTCAAGTTTGAATTGTAACTTAAGTATAATGATAACCACTTCGATGTACTTCTGTCAGTAAACACGATTATTTTTAAATATACGTTTAGTCGAATGTACCTTCGATCAAAGAAGTTACATAGGTAGTAAGAAAACGATTGAAATTAAATTCGTTCGTTATTTTTTATAATGTCAACAAAGTTTTTACTCGGTTTATAGATTTTTACACGAAATTCTAACATTTTTTTTTTTTAAGAATTATTATTGTTTATTATATATTTTATACAACGCACACAAACAGCTAGTTAAGCGTGTATATTTTTTATATAAATTTGTGTACACACATTTAATTGATTGCTATCGAACGTGTTTTTATTAATTTTCATGAGGAATAATATAAATACCTACGTGTAAAATGATAAGTATCATTCAAATGCGTGTTGTACAAATCGGGTTTTTGGTGTTTTTTTTTTTTTTTTCACTCGAGTGCATTGAAGTTGTATTGTTTTAAAATTTCAGTATAAAATTATACAGCGCCTATTTCAAACACGATTTGGAACGCAGTTGTTCTCTTAGCTGTTTGCAAATGTTGACAATGGTACAGCGTTAACGTTTGTAAATTATTTACTTACCCACTTACACATTATTAATTGTCGTACAAGTTTTTAGTTATTATATTTTCTAGAAAACAATGAGAATATCAAAAACCTTTCTAAATAGCGAGCATACTGCCAGCAAGAGTTTAATTAGAATGCGTTAGATAAAAGTTTTAGTACATTTGTATGATATTTGCTCGATGATCGTCTCTGCTGTCATCTTTTAACATTTTTCTTGGAATTTCGTTGTAAAAATAAGAAAAAAACCGGAGATGAATTTCCAAAAGTATATTGTGTAGGTTTTGTAGTTACTTTTGACCAAACTTTTACTCTATAGGTAGTCAATATTGTACGTTATTTACTTCACGAATAGATTTTCATCCATTTGAAACGAAACACGTATCACGAGACTACCATGTATCAATTGTCGGCGTTTTGATTTTGTGCGCTTGTGTGTGCCCACGAGAGAGTGCGAGTCACGCGGAAAGGAAACGTTGGTGGCGACTGCTACACACAGGACGTGAAGAAACAGATCAGATGCTTTGGCGGCATTACACACACTCGCACGGGCACAGATCCTCGTTCACAATGGATATCCAAAGTGTATTGTATTTGTATATATGTTTTATATTACGCGCAAACACAAAACACTCTGTATTGTTCTTAAACGTGGGTACAGTGTGTACAGAGAAGCAGAAATGTTTCGGTGACTTGGTAATTATTATTCTTAGTTAAATGTTGAAAACGTGAAAAGAAACCTCCCCCGTCCCCGGTTCTAGAGTACCTATTTGTTATCTAGACATCAAAGACAATGTCTGTTCCATGCGAGTTCAGAGAGATTCGTAGACAAATAGACTGTAAGAGGGTGATAATGAACGAGAAAAAGTATGAAAAAAGTCAAATACCAAAAAATAGTGTTCTAGCTGTGGTATATATAGTTATTTACGAGGGGAGTTTCGAACAGTACAGTGAATAAAAGATTAGGTCCGCTGCAACTGTGGCTGTTTTTTTTTTTTTATTATTATTTTTTGAGTTTTATTAAAAAAAACCTACAACATAATGAATATCTCCAAAATCGTTAGAAAAAATTCCAATTCGTGTAAAAATTTCAATGAGAATTAATTACCTTAACAACTGTATGTTATATTTTTTTTTTCATTCTAACGGCGTGTGAGATTTTCAAGTCATTCGGAGCGATTTTGTAGTATTTTTACGATTTTTGTATTCGAATAATAAAGTAAAGAACTACAAAAAAAAGTTTCAAATAAAAAAAAAATTCTGGACGAATTTGTGACTTTTTCCTGTTGGAATTTTGATAATATTTTAAAAATCAATCTAAATTGAAAAAAAAATCATACAAACCTTAACCTTAAGGTAACGCAGGTTCACTCGGTAAACTTTTACGCAAGACGAGTTGGTACAATTTACGATCGGACTCCTTCTGTTGGAAAAAGTTCTTCCGGAAAAGCTGTGCGAAATCAAACCCCTCGTCTTTTTCAAAACAATATTATAATATGCGTTTCTCGCTCGGCTCAGTATCTAAAAGGCACTTTCCCGGAACACCCACAAACAGGGTGTTCCAAAAACAAAAAAAAAACGCATTTTTTCGGGCATAGGGCGTGATCGCCCTGATCGGTCCTTTATTTTTGTTGAAGACTAAAGAGGAAAAGCCGTCACATTATCACGGATTTTTTTTTTTTTGTAGCGTCGTCCTGCCAACGCAGACCTCGCAGATCTGCGGTTTCAGCAGGACACACGCCGCAGAGTCCATCCGTGTGTGTATACATGTATTTTTCTTTTGTTAATTGGTATTTGAGTCTCTCTACGCCACTTTTTCTTCAAACGACGAGGAGAATTACCAGGAACGGTGTCGGGAGCTGCGATAGAGATAAGTGGATCGGAGTGGTTCGTCAGTCGGGAGCGGAAACGTCAGTAAAGAACTTTGGCAGTTTTTTTCTACTATATTAGCATTCAAATCTGTGATTTTACACGGAGGGTTGTCGATTTGTATTTTATTCGTGTGTTGATTTTTTGGCTGCACCCCATATAGCTGAATCCCGCGCGTCCGAACGGGGGCGTCAGATAGAGTTTTGCACGGAAGTAATTTTGTTTTTGTGTCGTTAAACGACGCGTTTGAACCCCGTCAAACTACCCACGCGACCTAGAGTGATTTTTTTTTTTTTTCGTCGTGTTCGTCTGAAAAACGTTTTTTTTCTTTTTTTCGTAAAAAAAAAGGCACGTATTTTGTGGTACACCCTGTAGGTTTCGGGAACCCGTCATTGCGGCCGCGCATCGTCGGGCGACAGCGGCCGCGCGGTCGTAGGAGCCGCCGCTTAACTGACACTTGAATGGGACGGACGAGCGGTGTGTGTACACGTAGGTAGGCGTTTTGCTTTCCGCCGCCGCCGATCGATGCCATCGATTGCGCCTTATTTAGCCGCTCGATCGCGGTCTACTGCGAGACGCCGCCGCCACCGACGCAAAAACAGCGGCCGTCGATTGTTTACCGGCCGAGTTGGGCGAATTAAAATAAAATAAAAGGAAGCCGGAATCACTCCAGGTGGGCCAGTTGTCGGGGTAGGTGTGCGATTCGCCGTTTTGGAAGTCAAACGTATTACGCGTAATATCAACGTGCTCGAAAATACGACTGCGAGCAAGTGAATCGCGCGGGTAAACGTCCCGGTGAAACCAGCGTTTCGCAATAATCACCGAACGAAACTTTTTGAAAATGTTTTCCAAGTTGTGTACTACTACACAGTACGTACAAAGATACGTTATTGTCTGAAATTTCCTCTTATTTTCGAAATCACGGAGCAAAATGCGCGCGTATCGCTGAGAAAATGCCGTTTTCGCGCGGTCTTTCGCGATTTTTCGTACTATACCAAAACTTTTTAAAATCGCACAATTTTTCGATCTACAAGTATTAAGATTTTTAACGACGTATTAGATTTCATTAAAATCGCGTAGTTATTTCTCCGTTTTATTATCGTTGTATGATTTTTAAAAATATAATTTTTACCAGGATGTATACTATAGATAACTGAGCTCGCTTTTTCATCGTTTTTTCGAGATATTATAAATAGTACGTTCGGACCACAATTTCCTAACCCACCCGAACCGTAGTCGCTACTCCGTCAAACTACCCACGTGATCCCGGATTTTTCGTCCGTGATGTTGTTTTATCTAGAACGAACTATTTCGCGAAATACGAATAAAACTTCTAATTAGTATACTCAAGTAATACGATGATAAGCTCTTAAAGTATAAAAATAAAGATGAGTAAAAAAAATAGAATGTTTAGTGGCGTGCAAAATGACAAGGTTACTTTTCTATAGAATAGTTTGTTTTTTTGTTTTTTTCTATTGCAGCTTTAATACGTTATAATTACATGAATATTTTATTTCGCGGTCACGAAATGTTTTGATTAAGTTCGCCAACAAAATCCCCGTAGTATGAAAAATTTAAAACCAAATTAAATTACAGTCGATTACAATTTCAATTTAAAGTGCTTAACATCGAGAACCGCCGTTTTGTTATTCGTTCGTTTTTCATTATTTTCTCACGAATTGATTTTCGACAACGATATCAGTAAAACCGTACATTTTCGTACTACACAAGCTATACTATATTCTTTATACTCCATAATTAATAATATTAGTGTCAGTATTTTTCAAAATGAAAATCGTTTTTTAACCATCGCACTCTTTCACAGAACCATGATTGAGTACCTACTAAAACGTGTACATTATTTTCGTCTACTTGCAGTTCTCATCCATATTCAAAAACATCCAAATACATTAAAACGTTTTACCGATTTCAAATCCCGTTCACGTCAAATTCGATTTATTTTTTCACTGCACGTTTGCAGATTTTCCACGGGTTACGTTTTATTCAATTGTTTTCCAACACGGCTAATTTCTCGGACAGAATACAGTAAACTGCAAACACGCGGGAGTTTCGCGTGTAAACATCATAATATTATGATGTTTGACGGTCACTCGCGCGCAGCGGTAAATCGTGAGTCGGTGTGGCCTGTTCGGATACACCGTTTTTTAATGGCCTTTTTTTTTTTTTAGTGCCGCACTCGATAAAAGCGCTCAAAAATAAACTTCGTTTTATTATGTCGTCATATTTTCGTATAGACCTGTGAAACCTTCATTGGATTATCTTCTCGCGCGTTTTTACAGATATTTAGTATGTAGCTTCAACCTAGTTTTCACGCGTGTTTCATCGTACGTCTTTAAAGCACACGCACACACTATGGTACAGAACATTATCGTGCCTTGAAACATAATTATTCGTCTTGCCATTGTACGAGAACACTTACTGTTGGTTAACAAACCAATTTTGAAGGTTTCAGAAAACGGTTTCAGAAATTTCGATCGGTTCATTTAAATACGATTCAAAAAATGGCGGTCATCATCACGAAGTTTGCCGTTCGTTTTTATGGTTCAAAAAAAAAGTTATGATGTACTCGCCGTTTAGATTATTACGTCTCGATCGTACAAGATCAATTTCAATATTTTTGATTTTGAACAAAAATTTATCTCCCGTATCACATCGGCGGTACACACGCAAAGTTCGACAGTTTGGCAGTGCGTTGACTATATAGATACATTGTCACTGACAATAAATCGTTTAAGATTTACCGCCCTCGGACACTGTCACTACGCCGTTTGAATACCACCGTGTACAATTTGCCGAAAGCCGTCGTTAAAAACGAAAATACTAAGACGTGTCGTATATTTCAACGCCTCCGGGCAGCGAACTCTCGAAATTTAATTTAAAAACCACCGCGCCGATGTTCGAACACGTGTTCTCGGACTTTTGAAAGATAAACGCATAAAAAATATTATTATATCTTAACGACGTGTGCGCTATACAATATCTTACGTCATGTTTTGTCATTGCAGCGCGTATTTGGCAAACACAATGTTATGCACGCCACGAGTAATACCGGGACCACCCGGTTTAGAGAGAGAGAATATTTTACAGTGGGACCGTAAAACTATATGGTACACTAAAACTTAATTACGAAAGAAAAAAAGTCTACGACATTGTACTACGTGCGCGAGTTTATATTTTTTTGATCCTCGCGGTGAACTACGAGCGCGTTTTTTTTTTTAATTCCGCTAATAAAAACGAAAAAATAAAAATGCTGTTGATATTGTGTTAGTCACGAATCGCCGAGGAGGAGGACGCATTATAAAAATATTATTATTACGTTTTTAATGCCGCACAAGACGACAGCGGGGTATTCTTAGACGTTCTTACAGGTCTTGTCTTCGGTGCCCCCACGCGAACTGCAGCGCGAGTTAGATACATGCATCATAACATTTTGCGTTTTTCACGGATGTATAAATATATATTGCATAAATTATTATTATTTCGGTCAGTATTCGCGCAAACAGAACGTCCGGACTAATTGCTAAACAAACGTATATAATATTGTGTTGTAACGAGCTGAGGGTCCGTGTGTGTATAATTATGAAGTAATAACCGCGATTCGGAGGCACGCGACAACGCGTTCATTATTTACGATATGAGCGATATTGTATTTTGTAGTATTTAATAGTTTGTTTAAAAAAAAAAATAATGTGTCAACGTTATAGCAGCATGTAAACGTTAGTAAAACGATAAACGTTACGATTTCACGCTCGTTAAAAAGCAAGAAAGAGAGTGAAAGAAAGCAGGGAGTACCTACGTTTGAGGTCGAGTGAGCAGAGTTGTTTGGCGATTCGGTGTGCATCGCCGTTTCATCGGGAAGGTAGGACGTTTCGGAAGCCGCGGTTCAAATTCGATATGTCAAAGCAACGACGAATCGTTGCACTCGGAAAAACGATTCTGAGCGAGCTCGGTCCTGTGTAAAAACCAATTTTAACAAAGAAAATATCAGCAACACGACTTTTCTAGGTGATCGCTGCGCCAAACAACTCTTCGCCGACCTACTTACTTTCTTTCTTTCCTTCCTTCCTTTTTTTTTTTATGCAACACTACGTTTACTGTGTCACGTCGTATAAGGACTACGTGAAAAGATCGGACCAACACTTATCGTTCCGTCGGCGTTTCTAGTCTAAATGTACGTGTTTTTGGATGATCGAAACTCGTTAAATATATAAAATCGAACAACATCTAACTTAAATCGTATTCTCCAACTTTTTTGGGGAATAATGCGCGTTGATAAGACCACTGTTTCCGCTAAAAAACACGAATAATCAAATTTGGCGATGTTCCAATTTTCGTCGGTTTCGGCGGACAACTCAAAAATTAACCAAAACATCAAAAAATGTTTCAAATATATTTAAAAATCATGATCTAAACTTTCTGAGAGTATTCAACGTTCCACCCGTAAAAGTGATTACTAAATATGATGAAATTTCAATTCGTTTTCCGAAAATGATCAAAAATAAAATAAACTAAAAAACAAAACCAAATTTCAAAAATTGTTTGCGCTTTAACATATTTTGATTGGACGTACACTCTGGCCGTCAAAGTGTTTACAGTAAAAAAAAAAAAACATCATTGTAAAAACAATACATTCTTTGCTGCGCTCAGAATCAAAAATGTTGTGTAAAACGTCTAATAATTATTCGTTTAGTGTAGGAAACGCGTTATTAAGTTGACTTTGTAAATACAAAGGTACACTCTGATATTATAGTAAGATTGATTCTATTTTTGTTCAAAATGTGTTTGCTACTTTTCCATACTAAAGTTTTATCGCGTTCATACTGTATATAATATACAGTCTGCACACCAACCGGGTTTCGATTTAACAATGAAAACTCAATTACTTTGTCCGTAATTTACTTTCCAAATTTTATTTTATCGTTACGATTTGTTTTTTCGTATCATATTATTACCTTTTACATTTTAGAATAGATAGTTGATGCTATAGTTTTTGTGCGTTTGATCCGACCAGACGCACATTGGTTTTAAAATACACTCACTGATAAAACATTTTGAAAAATCCACGAGATTTACATAATATCACGAAGAATTTTACCTGACGTACAACACTCGTTTACTCGGTTTACTCCTTTTTACAAAATTTTGTGTTTTGAAATCATATTGAAATGTTCAGTTTCTGCGAGGAAAGAAAAAAAAATTTTTAAAAGCGAGCCGTAGAATGCAATAAGTCGCTGCTCAGGGTGAGTTCTACTCGTAGTTCGGAAGGTATAGCGTTCGATGGCTGTTTAAAACTTGTAAGCAAACAAAAGTTATACCATTTTGAGTATAAACTCGGCGAGTTATTCAACAACAAGTCGTAAGTCCTTAAAAATTGATTTTGTTTTTTCACAAACTCGTTTGACTAAAATTTGACTGTTTTTTTTTTTTTTATAATATTCGGGTATTTTTTTTTTTACTGTAATTTTTAAAGATTTAAATATTATAAACGAACGACTACCTGATAGTGCAGCGTTTAATGATCGGAGCGATTTCGAAGGAGAGTCATCACGATTAGGGACAAAAACGTCACATCAAAACCATAATAATAATAATACGATACACTTGGAATGAAAAATAGAAAACCCACTCACGTCGTGATGACGTTGAAATTCAGAGACGGTTCGTATACATTTATATTTATAACCGCGGTAAAAAAATTTACCAAAATTCGAAAGAAATCATACAAATATTGCGTTTCAGGATGGTTTGGGTGGTCTTTATTTTCGGTCGCCCTAGGTAGGACGTATTGTAGTAAATGTTCAGACCACCGCCTCCGTTGACATTTTACAGTATGTTTCCTCACAATTTCGCGCGCACTGCTGTGTAATACGCAGATATACGACGCGAAGTGTTCGTACAACACTCGTATATTTACAACAATAAATAATATAACAACGTCATCACACTGCGGCGGACATAAATATAAATATAAAAAAAAAAAAATAGTACAATAATAAGAATGACAGTAATTTATAACGGTGACGGGATACTTACATGATATTGTATACTATGGTATATGGTTCGGCGGTACTAAAGGCACCGCTCACAGCAGTAGTAATATTGTGTGTAAGGTACGTCGTCGTCGCATCGTCACAGGATTTTATTATTTTTATTTCTTACGATATTATTGTGTCACACGCGAGTGTAAGATAAAATGGTCGATAGCAAAAAAAAAGAAAAAACGTTTTAACAAAAAAAAATAAAACCGACTTCAAAAAACACTAAAAAGTATAAGACATTTAAATGAAAAAAAAAATGTTATGTTATCAATTATCGGTGTTGTACATCAACTGTATATCGCTACTTACGAGAAATTAGATTGGAGTGCTGCGCGGCAAGTTGATAAATATTTTAATTTTAATGCGTACCTAGCCGAGTCAACAAGAAAATGGCATTGTTGAGTGTGTATAGTTTATATTACATGTTGCAGGACGGCGCACAAAAAAAAAGTGACGACATCGTTTTTTTTTTTCATTTTATACCTTTTAGTATTTTTTTTTTGTTAAAATTTGTTTTTTATCTCATAAATTCTAGTAGAATGTGACGTTATGGTTAACCACCATCGACGCGTAAACAATTTATACAACTACTATGCGGTTTATATTATTATTATTATGCCATCCACTAACACGTGAGAAATCCGGTTACTACCGATAAAAAAAATAGTCGTTTGTTACCGTGAAAATGGTTAAAGGGTAAAAACGTTATTTTTGCGATTTTTTCGTATAGTTGTTCTGGTTTTTGTTAATTTTTCTAAAAAGCGCTACGAAAATTTCGATAGACGATGGAACGACCTTTGCAGTATCAAAGAAAAAAAGAAACATAAAAATCGGTTCATAATTGGCGGAGTAATCGCGTAGCAAAAAAAAAAAACACACAGTCGAATAGAGAATCTACCTACCCTTTTTTTTTGAAGTTGGTTAAAAATTTTAAAAAATAAAGTTACACACCGTCTCTTACAAATGTTAATCCGCAATTTATATAGGTTCGTATTTACTATTCACAACACCATAAAATTATTTTGTTTCGTAAAATTACTATTATGATATAGGTGTCAATTGATTAAGGGGCATGGGGCACGCGGTGAAATAAATATATTACCGGAAAACTCTCACGACTTTGCAATTTTCAATACTTTTATTACGATTGTGAATATAATCGAAATTCTTTTGCGAAACAAATCAAGAACATGC
>CM029360.1:15760914-15779279 GCA_017140985.1 Hormaphis cornu
TTTTAATTTTAAAGAGCTTTATCAACTCTTAAAATAGTCTTTGCTCTGCACCTATCTTCTTCAATACATTGCGTTTATGGACTCAACATTTAACTGTCATATGTCAGCAGAAGACAAATAAAATTCAATTATCAAACTATTGAAATAAGCTGCCCTCCTCTGTCTGAGGATAGTATATTGAAATTATACATGAAAAGCGGTTTTAAACTTCTCGATACTTGTTCGATAGCTTTGAAATTTACCGCTGTTTATACATTTTATAGTTTAGTTCGTTCGTTTGTAAATATAAATTACACACCGAGTGCATTTTTTAGATTTAATATATCCAATATGTCACACAAACCACAACGAATAGTTATTATTGATATTTTAATTATACCAATATTATAATTACATTAAAATCATTAATAATCTGATTTCGGAGTTTTTAAGTGTATTGATTAGTTTTAATTGATCTCAAATTTTAAAATGGTTGTTTTGTGTTGTTACCTATTGCTCGACATTTTATTTTAGCGTAACCAACTACTTTGTTAACATAGTTCTCGTATATTAGATTAATTTTTTGAGTTTTAAGTGCGTTTTTTTTATTATTATAATTATTACTCATCGCGTGTGTCACACAGTGTCGGTCAATGAACTATCTGGTTTGGCCACACGGTTCGAAAATCGACCTGCATTTTTAATTGAAGCTAAACACAAACGCCATGACCGAGAAGTGAGAGTGAGATAAAACTCATTTTTCACTCTTGCAAATACATAATATTTAAATGTAAAAAAACCACCTTAATCATACTAATATTGTAAGTTGTAACATTATACCTTGATTATTTATTTTTTTTCTACGCCTTCCTAATTGCCTACACACAACGCCGTTAAACGCGTCAGTGAAATCTTCGAATCTACTTAAAAACAGAATGTGTGGCGTCCTCTACACTGCAGTGAACCGGTTAACGATATTACTATCGTTACTATTTATTCGGTTTGGTGTTTTTGTCAAAGTTATTATTGTTCAGTGCAGACCGTCATTAACGCATTTATGTCTGGTCACAGCGGGTGGGCGGCTGTTTTTTAAACGAAATGAAAAAACGTCTTTGTTATCGTCTTAGTCGCATCTCTACGTGTTTACACTAATCCCGTACGCGTGTTCTGGCAAATAGTATAATAATAACATTATACCAAAAAAAAAAAAAAAAGTATTATGTTTGTATACTACAACGCACCGTCGTCAAAGTCTTAACACGCGTTTGGTCGTTTGAATACCACACAAATAGCTGTCGTCTGGTCGTCTAAACGTGTGTTGAACGCGTATCGTTGATTGAAAAATCAATAAAAAAAAAATTCCCACGAGTCCAGAAACTTTTCTTCTCGTTTAATATTTTAATACCTATTACACGTTTTGTTCAAACGGGCTAACTGTTCGAGTAAAACATCAACTCGATATGTCTAATCTCAAATTGTCTCGTAAAATATAGGTAGGTAGGTGTTAAAACAAAATACGGCCCGAGGGATGTCCTTAAAACATAAAAACACAAATCGAAAATGTCTATACATCACAAATAAAACGCGTATAACTTTTAGTTATAAATTAGTCCAAACCTAACCTCATTTTGTATGTTTGCAATAACCGTAGGTGTACATAACGCGGTATTTTACAAAACGATCGCTACCAAATCATTGTTTAGAATCGTACACTTAATATACACATTGTGGAAAATAAACATTTAGGTACAGTTAAAAACCATTGGATACCGAGAGTTTTGACCTGCGAATAAGTGTTTTAATGTTAGAACGTACGAGAATCTACTGGGGAACAACTGACGACGTAACGTTTTGTCTGCTTTTCACATTTGACACATTGAGTGTGGCGAGGAATGAATTTTTTTTTTTAAAACAATTATTCGTATTTTTTTATGCAACTAGATGGGCGTATACGAGCAATAAGAACGCGCATACAGGCATGATTACCTATGCAGACAGCCGTTTTGAACGGCTGTTTTTAATCTTATTAATTAGTCCCCGTTAGAGCTGTTAGAAGATCGTGCTGCGTTTCATTTATTGTGAAACTGCGGTACGTATTGCGATCGACATGATCGGGACCGGCAAGTACGACCGTATGCTATACAGACACACTCGATACGTGCGATGGTTTGAAATGCATTGTATAGGCTGCTTAAAAACGTACGAATAAACAACAACGTCAAAATCGATCTCTGGTTTCGACCAAGTCATTCGTGCGAGTCTAGAGAAGTCTGCGCGATAGATGCGATAGCACTCGCCCACGTTGTAAAACACGCGCGTTAATAACATGGCGCGATTCTTCCGAGCCGCAACTGTACACTACTATTACTATATACCCGTTCGATCCGTCACTTTTCCGGGCGCAAATCATTGACGAATTCCATCAATCGTCGACTCTCGCAGGTGTTTTTTT
This sequence comes from Hormaphis cornu, assembly GCA_017140985.1. NCBI lineage: Eukaryota > Metazoa > Arthropoda > Insecta > Hemiptera > Hormaphididae > Hormaphis > Hormaphis cornu. Next base: position 15,763,346 of record CM029360.1, read on the forward strand.
ATTAATTCATTTTTTTTTTTTCTTTCCGTTCGTTATCCGTAACCGTTTGCCGTATTGTATTACTATCGTCGTCATCATCTTAATATCCGTGCGAGCTGCAGCCCGTGTGATCGGTTGAAATTTATAATTACCAAACGATACCTCGACTGTCGACCGACCGGATGAGCGGTCCTCGAGTTCAACGGGTATAACACGCGGGCGAAAGTAGCAAAGAACAGCTTACGAGTTAATAGTGTTATTCGTGTATAGGCACCGACGCCGTGTGAACAAAAAAAAATAATGTAATGAGGCAGAGGTCGTATAATTATTATAATTTCCGCGGTCATCCGATGTGGCTGCTAATACGACGATTAATAAACGATTATGGCGATCAATATTGAAGTGTCTACCTACCCGAGAGAGCTTCGAGACGCTGCAAGCAGATCGTAAGACGCAGTGCGCGAAGACGATTTTCAGGAGCTCGAATACTTGAAAATGGGTTTAGATGGTGGGTCGGTCGCACGCTATAAAACGAAAATCTTTAAACGCTCAAGCGCGCAAAGTGAAATTGATTGAATCGCTTAAGTGAAATTTGTCCACAGAAATTCGGTTTTGTTTTTGCTTCTGCGCTCTAAAATCGATTCGGCCGCACGCAAGTGAATTACGACGAAAACCACACGTCGAACACGGTGTTTTGCAGTTTTGAAATATACGATCAAAACTTAGAGCTGTCGTTTGAAACCTGAAACGTCGAACACTTTCCCTGATCCGACTATGTACAGTTGATAAAATGTACACTTTGTACGTTTTTTTTTTTTTTGTCACGTCGTACCTACTACGATTTACATCTACGTTTTTTTCGTTTCTCGTCATACGGTTTTTAAGAATAAAAACACGGATTTGGTTTTGTTAAAATTTAATTCGTGAAAAAATTTAGCAATGTGCCGGACGCGAAATCGCCGACGTCTCCGGAGAATTCTGCGGTTTACAGATTCCCTCGATCAGCCGCGGTCGGAAGTAAAAACGTCGCACGCGATTCATGCGCGCGGCGACCGACGCGGAACGACGTTTCCGACCGCCTCTCTCGATGCCGTTTTTTTCCCGAACGAGTTATACGACCACTGCGCGTTTCATAATCGTTTCACCCCGCGGGATCGCAGACCGCGAGTCATGACGCGAAGTTATGTGACGATAATATATGTAACGTTGAAAAAAAATTTAAATAAAACATTTACTGCGTACGGACGTATTACGTGTGTTGTAGGTGCGTCTGAATATCCGTTGTTTTATTTTTTATTATTCACGAGCCGCCGTCGCGTCGTATCGCGTTATCGTGATAATATATTACACGCACGATATCCGAAATAACAATAAAACGTTCGTTCCTCTACGACGATACCAAATGAGATTCGCCGCTGGACGCTGTGCACGGTGACAGCTGGTTTCGTCCGAAAGAACGCGTACGTACGTCGTCGTCGTGCGGCGCGTGGGAGAAATACGAGTCGCGTCGCGGCCGTTATCTCGCGGGCTAATCCACGTACGACCGAATCGTTTTTTCATTCTTTTTCGTTTTTCTTCCGACAGTATATTTTTTTTAACACGAGTCGGGTGTTTCGTGTGATAAAAAAAATTCCGACGAGGCTTTAAAATACGTTTTACTGGAGTGTGGTGAGACACGGTTCGGAGCGGTCGTGGACGGTTGCGAAAGTAGAACGGAGTATGTAACGTAGGAGGAGACTAGAATAAGAAACGATCATATGTACAAGAGGCGTCGATATAACGGACGAGGGAAATCGAGCCGAGATGGTTGAGGAGAGAAGAAACCGAAGCAGTGTTAGATGAACGTTGAAGGAAAAATAGGGGTAGACCAAAAGAAGGATGGACGGAAACGATTGAAAAAGATACGAGGGTGGTTAATGTGAACGGCGATTGTGGGGAACTGCTGTGGAAAGGCGAATATTTTAAAAGATTCCGAACGTATATTATTATATTGAAACTGGTAAAGTACAATTACTGTTCTTGTTACTGCACCTCTCAATACACGCCCGAAGTAGTCGCTGCATACTCGCTACTTTAGTAATCGTTATAAACTCATACTGCGTTCATTCCAATTTCAAGTATTTTAAGAGTTCCTATACGTTCGAGCACTTCTTTTTTCGTATATTTTGCGATTTTGTCCCCGCGGTATTTCGTACACGGTTATTTTTGTGCAAGTTTTCGAAAACTGATCTACTGATGTCGTCATAATTTCAATGCTATACGTTATCGATTTCTTTGAAAGTAAATATTTTCATCGTGTAAAAACGTAATAACGAAACCCTACTAATAATATACGATTAAAATCATTTACCAAAATTCGTCGAGTTTTCCGCCTAAACTGGACCGTGTTTCGTCTGAACTTTCCACGCAACAGTAGACATAAGCAGCGTTTTATTTTAAATACTTTTTTGTTCCCAATCTGTACTCAATACTATTGGAATTATCCACGAACATATTTTCATGCGTCTGACAATAACTATACGTACAATGCGTAATGTAAGTACGTAATGTTATTTAAGTCCGACGTACTCGCGTCGCTGGCGACTAAAAAATAAAATATTGTACTGTAACGCGGTACATTGTGCGTGTTTATAACAATCATTAATCGGCTTAAAATCAATAAGCTTCGCCACGTACAACGGTTTCGTTATTATAAATATTTTATATACTTATCGAAACTCGTAATTACAGATACGTACATACGCGTCATCGACGGCCGTGTATTTTTTTACGTTTTTTTTCTTCTCGTAAAGAATCTCCAATCTATATTTTTTTTCCCCGATTCGTTATATACTACCGATCTGTCGTCGCGTTTGTACGCGAGAAAAACAGCGGGCGGTACACTGTCGCAGCGACGACCACACACGCTTATAGAGTTAAAAAAAACAATACAGGACACGACAAAATCTCTCTGGTAATCCTTCCACCCCCTCGTCAAAAAAACACGCGTATTATTGTGAACACATGAAACAGGTACCGTGTTTCAATCCGAAGAATAATTCCTCGAATTCAATCACACACCTATTTTTATACCCGTTGACGTGTACACGAGTAGCGGCCGTGCAGATGATGTGCAGACACGAAAAAACAAAAAAAACCTCTTCGTCGTCACGTCAGCTCCGACGACGGCGTTAAAGTCTCCGGTTTTAAGTCTCCGGCTAACCACCGTTCGAAACCGTCCGACTGTTCGATCCGCGTAACACGTTTTTTCGGGTATTCAACATTATCATCCCTCCGAAGACGTATAATACAATCGAACCGAGATCGCATTTTCGTTTGATGAATTTATCGAAATCTCGCCGACCTATTGAATAAAAATTTCTAAAAGTACCTAAAATCACTCGAAACTTACGCACAATATTATTAATAGCTTCGGGGTAAAATTTGTAACAATGTGTACAGGGCCAAATGCGTTCTCATTCGTTGAAATACACGGTCCTAACCAACGTCGTAATGCGCGGTGAATTCGCCGCACCTCGTCGACTACGGACGTAACTGAAAACGCTATAAATATCATACGCATTTATCCGCAGAGTGGCGTTCAACTCTGAATTTTCAGGATGGTCCTCAGTCTTATAACATAACTGCTCGAGTGTACCGAGGAATTTTTTGAAAATCGGTTCTGTTTCCTACGACTACTGCAACTGTATAAATACCGTTTTGGCCATCGCATACGTCCGTCGAGTTTTTTTTTTAAGATTCTGAAGAATGCTCCGATTTTAACGTACGACACCTCAAATAGTTGATTCGATACGGAACTGTTTAAGCGTTTTTTTGAAATTTCGATTGTTTCCGGAGCCAAAAACGGAAACGGCCGAGTTTTCAACATTTCTCCGTTCCACTTGAAATTTATACGCGTCGTTAGGATGGGTTTATACTGTGGAAATTTCAATCGATATTGATCATTTTTAAGGGAGCCAAGGAATTTTGAGATATTTGAATTTTACGCTGCAGTTGTTATTCCATAAAACTTATAGTTTTTTTTTTTTTGAGTCTCGAAACTTTAACACAATCTAGACAAGATAGTCTTACACGATACGCGGTTGAAATATTTAGAAAATCGGTCCGCACAATTTCGGTTCATCTAACCGATTTCACGTTGTTATTTTGTCGTTAAACTCCGGGCGGCCGTGTATTTCTTACAGGGGAACAAATAATCACGGGGAACGTGTTTTTTTTACACATCGATTTTTTTTTATCGTAACATCCAGAATGGATACCGGACCAAGGTGAAATTTTTACACGGTACACTAAAATAGGAAAGATTCGATAAAAGTTTTGGTTAAAGTTCGTTCTTACCGGGACGTACTAGGAATGTAGGAAAAAAACATTTGTAATTTTAAACACACGGGTACGTTAACGTCTTATTTTATACGGGCTATACTAGAAAACTCTATTATTTTAACCTTTTTTTAAAATCATGATAATATCAAAATTTTTATGCGGCCGATTTTCGACGCCACGAGTATTGTTAATTAGTAAACAGTTTTTAAGACGCTGCGTGTTTGGCCCCTAAGTAGCTCGCTCTTTGCTCCGCTAAAAGACAACAAAGCCTAAAACCTATCGCTTGCAAACCTACAGACACTCGAGTTGGCTAAACCTAACTTAACCACATTGGTTACTATATACAATTGGGACGATTGCTGCAGTGCGCCGGTTCTGCGTTTCTAGTTATAGTTAGGTTGAGCGTAGTTTTATGGAATCGGGAGGGTTATATACTCTTGACCCCCAAATAAACATTCCGAGTAACGCCTCCTCGTCTACGCCACACGTACACCTAACCTATCATTATTAAATTACGTTATAATTGTCGTTTTTTACCGTTTACCAGGTGCGTTTACACTGCACAGCTCGCTCAGTACGTTCTTCGAAGGCGAAACGACGACGTTTATCGTTGCTTTCGGACATTGTCGAACGTTTGAACCACAAACTCCGATCCGCACCCGAATCGCGCGCGTATAGTCGCGGTATCCCCCGCGTCAAACTGCTGCCCACGCGACCCGGAGTGATCCCGGTTTTCTTTTTTTTTTTGTATTTTTTTTCTCCGCCGGAGTCGTGCAACAATAATTGTTCTCTCCGCGGCAATCGACACACATTGTACCGTCGAACCAACACGGCCCGGGAATACGAGCGCGATATCTCCGAAAACCCATCAGCCGGATGGAACGCATTGGTCACGACGACGACGACGACGACGGTTGTACGTGGTTGCGATGAAAATAAGTGTCGTCGTGGTATATCAAACCTTTTATACACCCGTTTACTGTTGTTAAACGCGTACTAAATATATAAATACACGTCATGAATAATAGTGTATTATCTAATATGTAGTATAGGACGTATCGGCCGGCGTTTAATTAGCGTCTTCTCGCCGAACGCGAGCGTGTAAACACGATGGTTATCCGAAAACGGAAAACACGCCGTTATACCACGCGGTTTACGGACGGTTTACCTTGCGAGTGTAGCCAGCCCCCGGCAGTAATCCGGAAAATATTTCAGTAGAAACGCGAATTTCGTATCGGAAATTACGTTTACTCGAAAAACGTATCGTTTTCACGATGATAACGGACGAATTAGTTCTCAAGCCGAACCGTGGACAAATATTTCGGTCGAGACGTATTTTTCGTTAGGATTTTCAAATATTTTCATACTTCGAATGATAATAATTAAGCGGTTTTATGTCTTGTATTATAGGTAAATATGAAATATTTTTCGACCAAATTATTTCTCCGCTAAAATGCGGTTTCGGACGAAATATTTCGCCGCCAAAATACGGTTCGGCGAGTTTGTTTTCGACGCTGATATTTTCGAGTAAAGAACAACCTAACCTAACCCGAGAACCTTTGTCCGGGACGTTACCGGTTTCGGAACCCACGTCCCGGGAAATCCGGGACGAATGGCCACCCTACCTGGTGGTACACATCATATACACGTACATTACATTTATAATTATATCAGTGCAGTTTTTACCGTCGTCGTTACTATACTTTTTAGTTTTGTTTTTTTCTCGTCAATGTTATGGGTACCTCTCATAGTTGTTCAGCGGTGCAGACCGGTGTGTGTGTAGCAACAAAATATAATACCACGACGTCAATCGTACCCGCGAAGCCTGTAATTTGTTTTAATGTGTTGGAATGAAAAAATCACGGCTTTCACGAATATGTAGGTACATGTATGATATAATACATGGCTGGTACACCGGCGTCCTCCCACAAGTTGGTGCTATAAGTGTTTTCGGGCTTGTTAAAAGAAAAAACCACAAACAAAATATCTAGTAGTGCGTGTGTAGTATCGTTGTACAGTGTGTAAACCTATTTTACTGTACGAGCATTTCGTTCGGCTCATAACCAACTTGATATAATAATATTGTTATCTGTCCACCGTTCGATTCAGTTTTCAAACCTCGTTCGAATCGATAAAAAGTCCAAACGAATGGTATAAACGGTCTTTTTTCTTTTTTCTTCTTCCCCATGGATCACTATGGATCGACTTTTTATCACCTGCCCCATCCATTCAACTTGTATATTTTATAGTAATGCGTCATCAAATGTCTTTAGGAGCGATTTTTTTTCTTCTAATTTTGTAGGTACACATAATAATAACCGCACTTTTTGAAACTCACCGGGAACGAACCTTGTTATATCGATACGCATTAAAAAACTATACGGGGGGGTGTAAAACTAATTTATGAAAACAATAAACTGCAGGCGCAGCAAAATATTTTAAAATCGTGTATACTTGTAACGTCATACAAGTTGTATTGACGATTAATGATGCCTGTGAATCAAAATTTTGAACGATATAGCTTACAAAATATTTTTCAAGTTTTAAATCAATTAATGACGTACGGATAATTACGTTTTGAAGAGCGCAATAGTGGTCGTTTCTTGTTTTAACGGAATATTACTGTGTCCACGATTTTTTCTTTACATAGGTAGCAATAATTGCATCAGTTGCAGTGATCCGTGCCTACTTGATGTCAATTGTTGATTTAGACGTGCAGTCCCGTCTTGTGTAAAAAAACCGTTCACAAAGACAAAAAACGTCCGTTATCGATAGCTACAATTCGAACGATTTGCGCTTGTGAAAAAAGAGAACTTCTCCGAATTCGTAGCAGTTTGCGCGCGTCTTTTCGTCTCACTGTCATTGCCATTTTATCGACACCGATAATTGATCAATTCTCCAAATTAACGTTCGTCGTTTTCAAACAACGTGTTTTCTACGTCGAGATTGCGAAAATCTCCAAAAGAACAATCTCCATCGACGCGACCAATAGTTTTAAACCCGTAGTACGTCACCCTGTACATTCGATATGAGTACATTATATTATTGTGTAGCGGACGTAATATATTTCATAGAATCCGACCACAAAACGTCTCGGCATGTAATTGCGATCCGACGAAAAAACCACATTGCAGTCCGGTAGCTTTTTATGGCGTTCTGCGTATTAGTAGGCAGTGTACACACCAAAGCTACATCTCGTGGGTTTGTACAATTAGACCGTTTTGACCAAAATTATACGTTTTCTCGTACGTCCTCGATAGTTTTAACTCAAGGATGTCCACGGTGTAAACTACACTCGCCTCTCCATCGGGGGTTTTTTTTCGCGTCTAAATTTGTGTGTTTTCGGTTCAAAACTCGCTTGTATAATGTTAAAAAACTGTTTCGAATAGCACCGTCTCAATGTGCAAACTCTTGAACTTTTTTGTGCTACGAAGCGAACTGATCGCTCCTTCCCCTCGAAAACTGCACGAGTCCGGCGATGTTCCGTCGTTTTCGGCGGTAACTATCAACAAAGAATCGGAAAAAAAAAAAACGTTTCGAATAAAATACTTAAAAACCGAAATCTAGGCTTTTTTGCGGTATAGGTGAAGCCACCCTCGCTGCTATGCACCCGTGAAAGCGATTGTGCAGATTTCAACCCGCGGTTTTCCGTTAATGATCAAAACACTTTTTTTTGGGCCAAAACTCGAAAAATAAAAAAAGTTTTTACATGGTTATATAGATACCTACCAGACTTATAGGTTTATTCAATATCTCTAGGAGCGTAAACGGTACCTAAGTATAGTTCAATTATTTTTTTTTTGAGTCGTTTATTGTTTGTTCGGTTAGGTAGGTACGTAATCTTTTACGTTGCGATCACACGTTAGAGAGACCATGTTAAAACTACTTTAAAATTGTTTTTCACATTGTAGGTAAATTGGTTTCATATTTAATATGGTTACTGGACATGTTTATTCGGTTGATATACAGCGGTGCAAAGATGTTTAAAAATAAACTTCGTCGAAACTTAACCCGTTTTTACGAATTACCGGTTATATCGAACCGAGATAATTTTATAATATTTTACATCGACGGATACAGATAGTTCGTAGAATTAATGAAATTCGAAATTTAATAATTTCATGCGGTTAGGTACAAAATAATTATTTAAATAAATCACACTACCTGTTTATTTGAAATTGCCACCGTGCCTAAAGAGTAGAGTTTAAAATCACAGGCCACTAAAGTTCGTGCAAGTCGCGCAATCATTTAGTCCGCAGCAGCTGCGGCGAAGCCTCCGTGTTTCCTTATCACTTGTCTGACCGAATGATAAGGAAACGAGTTGATAACGACGCGGAATTCAAAAAAAAAAGGGCAAATATTCGTCTCCACTTTTTACATTGTAAATATCATTGATTTTATTTTAATTTTACACCACGTCCACTACTCAAGTAAAGTGTCGCAGAAATCGCAATGATTTTTTCATCAAATGCGGTGTCGTTTAGGTAGGCTGTTAATAATTCTGCGCTCAAACGCGCACTACCTTCAAGTGCAAACGCAATAAAAAAGCAATTATTATTACTGTGATCTACTGGAGAACATGTTGTTACACCGTTATGTTTTATACGTACAGGTGACTTATGATGGTTTTTATCAGAGCTTATTCAAATCGCAGCTGTAACGCTCTGTCTGCAGCAACGACTCGACGCGCTGTTCGGATTTCGTGCTTTGACAACCAGACGACCAAAAAATGCAGGAAGTATTCGACCAACACTACCGCGGTTTTGCCGAAAAGCTGCAAAGTCGCGATATGCGGAGGCGGTGTCATGGGAGCGTCGGTAGCCTACCACTTGGCTCAACTTGGATGGGGTCCGCAGACCATAGTCATCGAACAAGACAAGTAAGTATCGCTACCTATAGGTATCTTCCAAAAATGTTGACTTATTAGTTAATAATACTGTATTCGTCCAAAGGGTAGGAGGCGGAGGAAATTCTCTCTCGTCCGACCTCGTTGGCGTGTTCAAACCTTCCCTGAACCAAGTCAAACTTTGTCAGTCTAGCGTAAAGCTTTACAAAGAATTGGAATCTCAAGGTTTTCAAACTGGTTGGAAACAATGCGGCAGCCTCTGTGTGGCTCGTACCAGAGATCGAATGACGGTTTTTAAAAGAATGAAATCGCAGTCCGCGTAAGAGTGCATGCAACTCAGTAACTTTATGTAGTACAATAAAACAAATATTATGTAGTAGAATTGTTTGTTGTAACAGTAATCCCATCTAATAGTAGCTGCATTTTAAGATTAATTAATTTTTAATTTTATGTACGTAGTTTCTTCGAACTATTTTGCGTGAAGAAGAAAAGTAGAATCTTGCCCTTGTACTTTTTGTTGAACATCTTGTTTAATTTTTATGAAATTCTCCGAATAAAACTATTTTTATATCAACCATCTGTGTTTATATAGATCTTGGAACATTAATTGCGAAATAATTGACCCCCAAAAAGCAAATGACTTGTGTCCACTTATAAGAACTGATGATATTAAAGGAGCGTTATGGATACCAGAAGACGGCGTCGCGGACTCCTACAAAATATGTACTTCTCTTTTAGAAGCAGCAAAACAAAAAGGTATTATAAAGTTAAAATTATATTAATCGCTACTCAGTTTTTTATTTATACATTAAGGTCATACCGTTATCAGATTTGTGCATTACTTATTATTTTTACTGCATTGTTTTTTATACGTGACTATAAATCAAGTACAATAGGTACTTGATTGAAAATTGTTGATAAATTGCTACCATTTTCATACCTCTAAGAACATTTCAACTGCCACAATTAGTAATCGTCAAAATATATATATATATAACGTGTTGGTTAAACAAGGAATTTTAGTTATATAATACATACGTACAGTAAAATGAAAGAATTTCAGATAATTTGAATAGGAAAATTATAATGAATTAGGTAGGTACCATAATATTTGTTTAGTATTTATTTTAATACTATATAGTTTAAAAGAAGTAATGATGGCTTATTTTATTTCTATAATTTTTGTTTTTTTTTTCCCCCTTTTTGCGTGTATTAATTTTATAGTAGTATACAAATCTACATTTTATATTTTTTACAGTAATTATTTTACAGTATATCTAGTAGGCATTAAATCGAGTAGTAAAAATTGGCTGTACAAAATTAAGTTGACTTAGGCGTTATTATATTGACAAAACAAAATATTGGACGTTTTAGAGTTACCAAGAGTTCCACCTTTCTCAATATAATATTTTGGTAGGCAGTTGAGTTACTTGAATGTTTAACCCGTAGATTTTTTTAAAAAAATGTCGTTTTTATAAAAATATATTCCCAGTTCTATTTAATATAGTTCTTATTTTATATTTAATAATAATATATCAAATTAAAAAAATAAAGCAACTACCCAGTCAAGTGAGAAGCTTGTTGGAGTAAGTCATGGCATTGGGTAGGTTAATTGTTTGGTGTTATTAAATTTGTAAACAATGGATTATTATCAATAATTCAGATTTTATGTAAGCTCAGTGAGTCAAATACGCAACTAGTATGACAATTTTACAAAATCCATTTTAATAATGTGTAAACATTACAAAGAATTAATTCCACATACGATTTACATTTGAATTATGTATGAAATTTTTACCCATCCTAACAACGTGTCAAAATTTCAAGTTGTTCAGAGCATTTTTTGTTTTTGGCCCATAACACAAAAATTATTCAAAAACCCAAACAAAATACCATCTTGGTTCATTTTCCCTTTTTTTTTTTTTTAATAATGTATAAAGATCAGAGCACAACATCTATCTCGAAAAAATTTTTGCAGAAAAAAATTCACATTCCTCGTTGCACTAAGAATCTAAAAGATAATCTAAGATTTTACTTCACCCCATTGTAAGTCCAAATTATTTTTAATTTGAAAACTTTAGGTACGGAATCGTAAGTTATTAGAAAATAAATTTTAATTATAAAATACTACATGTGAACAATTGTAAAATTGTTGAAAATACATTATAATCAAAACATTTTTATTTTTAGGTGTTGTCGTAGTTGAAAACTGTAAATTACTAGAAGTAGTTTGTGATAATGACAAAGTTGTAGCAGTTGATACGTCAATGGGATCAATTGAATGTGATTATTATGTTAATTGCGGTGGATTTTGGGCTCGTAAAATTGGACAGTGTAGCAACCCTACAGTAAAAATACCTCTTCATCCAGTTGAACATTACTACCTGTGTACAAATCCAATACCGAATCTTAATTCTCTTATGCCTGGTTTGTATACTAAATAATTATACATTTAATATTGATTGATTTCGTGAATTATTGTGTTTTGTTGATTAGTGTTATCATATGTGACAACTTACATCCATACTTTTGGTTAAATACTGACTTCTCGTACCCAATATAGGTTCCATCTTTAGATTTAATATTATTTATTGCTTTATTTACAACAGATGGAACCTTAATTGGTCCAAACATGTCAATATTGAGTTAAATGTATAAATCAATCCAGAATGAAAGAAAAAAATACTAGTAAAATTTCAATTAATCTTGTAATTGTTACAGTTGTTCGAGACCTAGATGGCTATATTTATTTGAGAGAGTTAAATGGATGTATATTAGCTGGTGGATTTGAACCTGTTGCTAAACCTGCGTTTGAAAACATGAAATGTCCAGGTAATTTATAATTCTGATAAGTTTTCATTAGAAAAAACTTACAAATTTGTATGTATAGTTTAAACTAAAATAAAGTATTGGGTCTTATACATATTAATTGATTTGAGAAAAGTTATTATTTTGTTGAGGTTGTTCTCGTTTGGTCCTAGGGCTTCATGCATATTGTCTGGGATTTCTTGGTTTTGTCTTTCTTCCGTATAGGCTCGACAGTGGATGAGCTGGTGTTTTATTGATTGAAGTATTCCACATGATTGGCACACTGAGGGTTTGTCTTTACTCATTAGATGACCGTGAGATATTTTTGTGTGACCTATTCGAAGTCTGTGGATAGTTACTTCATCTCTTCGATTGAATGTTTGGGGTCTGGGCCAGTAGATTGTGGTGTTTTTGATTTCTCTGAGCTTGTTGTTAGATGTTCGTCACCATTCAAGTTCTCATTGATTGAAACATTTGGTTGTTCAAATTTTTATGAATATCAATTAGGGAGGAGTAAGATACCTAATTTATTGATCAAAATTACTACAAATTTGGGTACAGTTTATCTTGTTACAGTATTATAGATAAATAGTTTTATTTTACTCGGGTACAAATTCTACTGACAACTAACTGGCATATTATATTATATATTTAATCTATGGCATTATTTTATGCATAATATGCAAAATATTATTTAATATTTATAATAATTTATAATTATTTATAATAATTTATACATAGGTATATTTTACTAACAAAAGAATTTTTTAGTTTCAATGCGTAGTTTACTAGATTCTTTAACTTTATATTGTAATTATTGTGTACCTAGTTATAATTGCTCTTATGTGGTTGCAGATACTTCAGCTGGCAGAGAATTACTTGCAGACTGGGATCACTTTTATGTGTTATTTGAACAAATATTACACCGAATGCCTTCTTTAGCAAACGCTTCTCTTAATAATTTAGTGAATATTGCGGAAACTTTTTCTCCCGACTGTAAATGGATTGTTGGCCAAGCACCAGAAGTATGTGAATCATTTAAAGTTTTCAAACAATATAGCACTAAACATTATTTATTAATTCAATTTTTTTATAATCAGTGGTTCTATACATTTAACAGTGACAGAGTAAAACTGGTTGAACTCCATAAAAAAAAAAAAAAATTAAAATATACTCTGTTTTTTTTTTAAGAAGACACGTTCCTTGCATTGCGACTGACTGCTCTGAGCAATCAAAGGCCAAATTTTTTTCCCTTATTTACAAAGGACAGCGGTTAACTTAACAGTAAGCGTATGACTACATTGTAGCACCGATAATAGCGCTAAACACTTAGGGCGGTAAATAGTAAATTATGAAAAAATTATGGAGTTCTAAGGGGATATACAAACAGCAACAAGTATTGGTTTCAGAGAGGAAGTCTTCTTAGAAAAAATGAAGTCCAGTTGAACTGATACATATATTGTTTTTCTTCTCAAAAGCTTGCTATAATACACTTCTTAAGAGTATGAAAATGTCAAATTTTATTTGAATCTGAAGTTTTTAATCTAAATTTTCTACTAGTCTACCGATAAAAATATATAAAACAAGTCTCTTAAGATCATCAGTTGCTCATATAGTCATATCCATTACACTCGTTAAAATTATTTTCATATTAATTGCATCGAGCTAACTAAAAAACGTTGTTTGTTTGTACCTTTCTAATTTATGATAAACATAATATCTTAAAAACTTTTATTGAAAGGTCCTTTATTGTATTAGTGAGTAGCCAGTTTGGTAATTGTTACTGCATTAAAAATATTTGTAAAAGTTAAATTTATTTATTCTAAATATTAATGTTTTATTTATTCTTATAATTTTTTATCAACTCACTACATTAAATATGACTTGAGTTATTTACAAATAAATAAATTTTTTCCTCATAGTGTCACAATAGTACGGTTAGCTAGCGCCTAGCATAAACTGTAGCTAGAATCATCTGCAATATAACAGTGAATAAGATATTATCTTATTACATATCTAATTGTTCACTTTTACTTGATATGCTTGAAGCATTTAAAAAATAAGTTCATCACTATAAATACTATTGTATAAAAATATGATTAAGAAAAAAAGTTTTATTGCAAAATATCTATTTGTTTATGTACATATTAGATTGAAAATTACTATGTGGCTGCTGGCATGAAAACAGTAGGTATATCGGCCGCAGGTGGCGTCGGACTAGGAACAGCTCAAACTATTGTTAATGGTTATTCACAGTTTGATATGTACGAGTTAGACATGAGTCGTTTCTTAGGACTACATAATAATAGAAAATTCCTAAGAGACCGAGTTAGAGAAGTAACGGGTATGTTGAACCAATAAATTATTATTTAAGAAGTATGAAATATCTTAATAAGAGTCTAAATATTAAAGTATACAATATCTTTGCTCTTATCTTAAAGTATTATTTTTTTATTAAAACAATTTTTTTCTAGGCAGACATTATTCCCTTCAGTATCCTAATAATGAATTTAAAACTGGACGTAATTTAAGAATGTCTCCAATCTACCCAAAATTGAAAGAAGCTGGTGCTGTGTTTGAGCAAGTTATGGGTTATGAGAGGCCCACTTGGTTTGACTCAGAATTAGCTAAAGGTTTGTTGTATTTCGAACATATTTAAAAAATAAATTTTACCTTGGGTCTGGGTCAAAATCCCAACGTTTATTATCTCGACAATTACAATCTTGCCAGTTGAAAATTTCCAGTAATTTTAATTATTCTAACTAAAATCTTGATAGTAAAATTTTATAAAAATGTTTACATAATATATTTTAGAAATATTTTATTTTATATACAAATTACAATTTGAATTAAACCATTATTAATGACAGTAAAATCTTTTTCAAAAATTATTAGATAGGTAATAAAATGTATAAAATACTATACATATAAATAACAACCCTTTTTCTACAAAAAATTTTGTTTTTATTTGAAACAAATACGTATTTCGGAAACTATGTTTCCATCCTCAGTTGATCCTCAGACTGAGGATGGAAACATAGTTTCCGAAATACGTATTTGTTTCAAATAAAAACAAAATTTTTTGTAGAAAAAGGGTTGTTATTTATATGTATAATATTAATTTCTACAAGTAACTCATTACCAATATATAAAATACTAATTCTATAATGTTTTTTTGACAGTAAAATTGTTTTTCAAAAATAATTTTTGAAGTGTATTCAATTCTAGTTTTACAATGTTTTTTGACAAAATTTTCTGCTTGCTGCGCATGCTGAACAACCTTATAAGTTGAAGTGGGGTAGGTGCCTAATCCGGCATAAGTACAATTTCAGATTTTATGATGGGAAAAATAAATTTTATGAAATTTTATTAGAATATTGATAAATAACTATTAAATATTTATAATTAAAATCTAGTTTAGATTTTTATCTAGATTTACGTACTTAATTATAAAATAATATTGTTAATTCGGATTATCATTTAATTAATTTGTACTTTATAACTATTTAAAATAAAAGGTATAGGTATAGTAATAAATATTTTTTATTTATTTTCAAAATATGGTTTGAAAAAAATAATATTTTGACCATTGAATTTTAGTTAGAATAATTTTAGTTGTTGAAATATCTGTGATCTTCACCAGTTGCGATTATAAACGTCAGGATTGTATGTGTCGGCATTTTGACTATACCTAAGTATTTTGAATTGATCCCTTGTTCATATAATATGTATTATTTAGCACATTTAAATGGTTGTGCCGACTCAAAAAAATTGAACACAGCCACGACACAGACATTTGGAAAACCACATTGGTTTGACATTGTTGAGGCTGAGTATGAAGCATGTAGAGAAAATGTTAGTCTGTTAGATTATTCTTCTTTTACCAAACTAGATATTCAAGTGAGTAAACAAAACATTTTTTTTTTTTTTTTTTTGTTATGTTAAAAATATCAAATGTATATAATATATATACATTTG
>CM029360.1:15779679-15854029 GCA_017140985.1 Hormaphis cornu
CCTGTATATTATATATGTTTTAATTGTGATAAAAACGGTTGTATGCAAGACAAGAACCATTCTTAAAATTATTATGTTAGAATAGGTATTATTTTTATTTTTTTTTGTGGAGAACTTCATCTATGACACAGTATTTTTTATTTTTCACTATAATCATTAATAGTAAACAAAATAATAATTTCATTATATTATTGGGCTATGTAGAAAAAAAAAACATTCTGCACCACAGCACACCATGATCCAAAAAACTCGTACATGTTTGTAGTAATACTAGTAATAGAGTAATAGATAATATAAAGTTAGTATTAGTAATTATTTATGAAATAAAAATATAGCATAATAGCTCCATAATTTTTAGTTTTCACCTAAATTGATAATGATTGACAGTAATAAACCTGCTTTTAATATTAAATGAGTAATATAGCTTTAAAAACTCTACCGACTTTCAAAAGAAGTTATCTTAATTTACAAATAATATGCGTTTAACATTTAACCTACCAACTACCCAGTACTCCGTGATGTTCTTCATAATCAAAATTACTAGCGTCAAGTTCAAGATTTATTCTGAAACAAAAGTGCTAAAGTCAGCAGAAAAACTCGTCACCTAAGGATTAAAAAACAACATTTTACAATCGCCACAAAATTTAAAATGTCTATTAGATACTTTACCAAAATCTTGATTTTTCTATGACTTTAAACAAGTGCAGTCATTCTAAGGATCTTAGTGTTCATTGGAGTTTGGTAAAAAAACAAAAAAACAAACCAAAAATGTGTTTACTATACAAACGTTAGATTGGATTTGTTTTACTTCTTAGTTCAATAAACACCATGTAGATTCAATTGTGTGTACAGATTACAGACTAGTCAAAAGTTGTGATGAACTATCCAAAAACTATAAATGGTGTTTTAGTAACTTGAAATGTATATTTATTGTTTATAACAATATAATAATTTCCCAAGTAAACAAAACTACCCCAAAAATTACTTCTTTCTTATGACATCAAAATCTGTGTACGTATAATCATCAATATCGTTTTCGTTCTTAAATTCTACTTTTTCGATGTGGCTCGTTGGACTTCCAACCTTTTCCAACCATGTTTTCATTTCGGCGACTTTCTCTGGAGATCCTTGAATCGAACCGATAACCGTACCTTTCGAAGTGTTTTGACACCAACCTCGTAATCCTAGCTTCTTGCCTTGTTCCTGTGTGCATTTGCGAAAAAATACTTTTTGCACTTGCCCATAAACTTCAAAATCAATTGCTTTAAGTCGAGCTGACATTGTTGCGATTGATTCAAGTAAACTATTGGTAGTGTTAAAAATCAATATACACAATAATATTATCGTGTTAGTTCAAAAGTTATAATATTGGATTATTTCCTATTTATTTTTTAGTAATCACCAAACAACACTAAGAATCGTTAATAAAAATAATTTCAATACAGTACAGGTAGTTAGTTTTAATCTATTCTGTGGTTTTACATTGAGTGAGACTGTGATAGACATTATCAGTTTACTAACAACAATACTTTGTTGATAAAAAAGCATTATTGTGACCATGGGGACTGGTAACAATGTATTTGAGCGGGAAAAATAAAAAATCTAGCCAGGATTACTTGAACAGAAAAATTTGATTTAATGAGCTAGTCAACAGTTTACTAAAGAAATTCAAGTACACCTATTTTATTGATTGGTCAAGTTTACAGAACCTAAAAAATGACTCTCCATACGCTTAGGCAACTCAACACTAGTCTTGTAGTGTCTATAGTCTTTTTATAGTAAATCTCTTTCTTTTTAGTTATGTTAAATGCAAATTTTTACTTTGCTTATTATATACCTATTTGCTAATTGGAGTATAATATTATAACATTTTCTACATTTTTAGTGTAATTTTGTATTGTGCATCATTAAAATGTACCTTTGTTTAATATTTAGTTATGTTATATTGTTTTTTAGAGCTAAAGTCTCGCATCTTAACTAATAACTATAGAGTAGGTATAATAATATGTAAATTATTTTCAAACATTACAGTTTTTAATTTGTTATTTGTAATTTTATTTTGTATAAAATAAATCCAATAACTATTTGAAACAGAATTATCCTACCTAATTTACTACCATAATTCAAAATACAGTGCAATCATTCTTCATTTATTATTGTTATTTATACAATACCGATGTATATGTTTCTAGTCTAAAGGCCGTGAAGTGGTCGACTCGTTACAGTATCTGTGTTCAAATGATGTAGACGTGCCAATTGGCAGTATAATTCATACCGGCATGCAAAATGTCCGCGGTGGTTATGAAAATGATTGTAGTCTCATCAGACTGTCAGAAAATCAGTAAATCAATTAGTTATATTACATCTTGAATTTCGATCTGTATTAAAATATACATAGTATAATTTAATTATTTTATTTCAGTTACATGATGATAGCTCCAACGATTCAACAAACTCGTTGCAAAATTTGGATTCAGCGCCACTTGCCAACAGATAATTCAGTATCTTTGACTGACGTAACTTCCATGTTCACTGCTATTTGTATTATGGGACCTTTTACTCGACACTTGCTTTCTGACCTAACTGAAACCGATTTAAGTCCTAAATCATTTCCTTTTTTCACCTACAAAGAATTAGATGTTGGCTTAGCAAATGGTATTAGAGCATTAAATCTTACTCATACTGGAGAACTAGGTTATGTTCTGTACATACCAAATGAGGTAAATTATAATTTATAATATTCAAACAATGGTACTCTCAACCAAACTATTGAGTTACAAAGTTATTAAAATAAGAAACTTTTATTATTTATGTTATAAATTTTTTTTTTCACTTATATTTATGCCTAATTTGTTTATCATAAAAATGTTCCTTTTTTTACCTATTAAATATGTTCTGCTTTTCTCTACGAGTCAGCGCTGCCGTCAGTGTATAATAATGTATCACACAGATAAAGTTCACTCACATAAAGTTAGCAGCGCAATTACCACAGACACACATAAAAACATTCCAACAAATTTGTTGGAGTATATTTTTCCAGTTGGACCATTTTTATTTTTGCACTGCTAACTTTGCGCTAGCAGCGCATTTTTTGGTTGGACAAAAGGTCATCCATCAGAAATTTAGAGCTCTATTTGTTGGACATTGTTGGATGATTTTTCAATTTTGTTGGAGTTTATTTTCGCCACAGGAAATAAAGTTCTCTAGTTTGTACACTGAAAATTTCATAACTCTGCTATAAAAACTGTTCCCACAAAGTTGGTCCCTGCAAAACAGTTTTTAGTATATTGTTACTGAAAAAATAATTTAATTACGCTATAACACAGATTAAGTTCTTTACTTTGTACAGTTAAATGTTTGTAGCTCTACGACTAATATTGTTCCCAAAAAGTTGGTTTGCGCAGAACAAATTTCGTGTCCGAATTTTGAGTGATGAGACGTCCTCTTAACTACTATACTTAGTAATTGTAACGAGTTTGACTGAGAAGATTCAAATGCTGATGAAAAAATTATACATCATTAAAATTCCATACTAAGCAGTTGAACTGGTAAAAACTTCAAAAAAATCATCGAAATAATTTGAAATTTTAGATTCTGAGTGTAGCAAAGAATAGTTTGTTTTTACAATGGGATTAATTTTTTTTTTTTTTATATCTTCTCTATTTCAAATATGTGAGTATTGCTCCAATCTTAAAATATAATTTCTCCAAGGATACATAACTGAACCAAGATAATACTTTATAATTTTAAATTTATATTTTTATGTTAACTCTTAATAACAAAAAACAATTTTTCTTTTGTAATATGTAGTTATTTTTTATAATTGTAGTTTGCTCTGCACGTTTACAATTCGTTAATTCAAGCTGGGAAGAGATACAATATGAAACATGCTGGTTGTTATGCAATGAAAGCATTAAGAGTTGAAAAATTCTATGCATTTTGGGGTCAAGACTTGGATACATCAACCACACCACTAGAATGTGGAAGAACTTGGAGAGTGAAGTTTGATGTAAGCATGTTTTCATATTACTTGTTAATAGTTATTAGGTAATTAAATATTAATGTGGGATAAAGTATGAAGTATAAAGTAAACATCAGGCTGAATTATAAACTTTTTACAATATTAAAACTAATTATAAAACAATTTTTTTTATCTAAATAAATTAAAAATTGTACTTGATTTTTATAGTAATTAGAGGAACATTATACTAATTTTATCGTTTTTAATGACTATGATGATCATTTGTACAACTGTGCATAATCAAGATTTCTAAAATGTCAAAATACTTGTTATTTTGTAGATCAATTTACTCCTAATATTCCCAAAGTTTTTCTAATTTTACATGATCAATGTAATTTGTTTGTAGTGTTTTTTATAGAGATAAATTTTCTATCCCTCTTGTCAATTAAATTGACTAACACAGAAGACATATTTTAGCTACGCTCTTTCCTACGATTCTATATTTAAAAAAAAAAAATGTATTGATATCATTAAATATTAAAAATTATAAGCAGATTTTAATAGTTAGACTTATAAAACAATAAAATAATCCTTTTCTAATCTGGTAATACACACAATTGTTTTATTATTATTAAGAATAAAGAAATAAAATATAAAAAGCTAGATTATTAGCCTACATTTACAATCTTAACTCAAAGTTATTAAGGCTTATAGTATTACTTAAGAAAAATGCACCTAGTTTACAGATAAAATACTAAAATATTTTGTAAAAGTTATGTTCTCTTAGTGCTTTTTGTTCATTGTGGTTAAAAATGGTTTACCATGTTCCTTGACGTGGAGAACCTAAGGCAATCTCTGTTAATGTGAGATATTGCTTTCCTCTATATTTAGTACTTTTATTTATTCATTTATTTCTTTTAGTTTTTTTTATGATTCTCACTGTATTGTTATTTTATTCTATTTAAACAATTAGTATATAAAAATAAACATCCACACCTTGTTGAACATTAAAAATGAATTTGTTTTTTAAATATAATTCATAATTATGTCAATAAATAGTAAATTCCTAAATTTTGTTTGTGATTGAGATGTATAAACTTGTAAATACGTATGTAATGTAAACTGTGTGTTAATTTTTTTTAGAAAGGAATAAATTTTATTGGAAGAGATGCATTACTGCGTCAACGAGAAGAGGGTATTAAGCGAATATATGTGCAACTGTTATTGAACGATCATGATCCTGATACAGAATTATGGTCTTGGGGCGGTGAGCCAATATACAGAGATAAAAAATACGTGGGTGCTACTACAACAACTAGTTACGGATACACATTTAAAAAACAAGTTGGTTTTGTGAATTTTAGTAATTAGTAATTCTGGTTTTAAACAAATTACTTATTACTGTATGTAATTCACTTGTAAATTTTTTTCAGGTATGTTTGGGATTTGTTCAAAATTTTGATAGTAAAGGAAATACGATACCGTTGACAAATGAGTACGTATTATCTGGAGAATATGAAGTAGAAATAGCAGGCATTCGATATCCCGCAAAAGTAAACATAAACAGTCCAAACTTGCCAACAAAATATCCAGACAAAGAGCGTGAAGCATATCATGCTACAAGAGAGATAAGACAAAATTCCTAAACGGTTACTACAAACGCAAATGCAACTGGACTGTCTATTAAATAAAATGTACCTACACCCCATATTGTTGTCTTCATAAAATTAGTTCAGATTTTTCTATGTTCGGTAAAATTATTTTCTGTTCAACTGTATCGGTTTTATTATACTGACTTGTCTTAATTGTAAAAAAAAAAAAGTATTATAAATCATTAACAAACACCAAATTATTTAATTGACACTTGTCATAAATGTGTGCTCAATTTAATCAATCATGTTAATACATTAGTCATTATTTTTGTTTACATATAGATACTACTATAGTTTACGACTATTTATTTAGTTCTAGTTAACGTAGTTTAAGTTTGTTTTTTTAAAAGCATAGAAATTTCGAGTAAATCAGAAACAAAAATAATATATTTAAGTAAAACAAAGTACACTTTTGATTCTTTTTAAGTATTAAATTTGTGAATATAAACTCTAGTCTTTGTATAAATCGTTATTAAATTAACAAGCTAGTTTTTAGATGATTTATGAGTATATTATGTGAATTTTCTATTCTTGACAATGTTTCAAAAAGCTTTGACATTAATAGTTTACTAATAATTTGTGTTTTATTTTGTATTCAAAACATTAACATTAAATATATACGTACAAAAAAGTTCAATATATTTTCTGTCATTGTTTTTGCTGATTTAAGTATACAGTGACGTAACCATGGGATTTAGAAGTTCAAACACCCTCATGAACTTTTTTGAAATTCTGATTGTAGCAAAGAATGTACAGATTTTATTTTTTAAATCATTATTTTTTTTATAGAATTACTCTAAAAAAAAAAAAAATTCTCTAATTGGTCCAAAATGGTGCTATTATTGAAGATTTTTTTTCTAGGGTCCTATCTGCAGTCACCAAAAAAATTCAAGTGGACTACCAACAGAATTACAAACAAAACACCAGGATTTTCAATATAATTATAGTTAAAAAGAGAGTATTTTTGAGGTCAGAATTTGTTTGGCGTAGTTACTTCTTTGGGAATGCCAATTTTAAAGAAGTTGTGGTTCAAACTTATTATTTAAATATATGAATCATTGCATTCCAAAAAACAACTCTGAGCAAGTTCAGTTCTAGTATTTGTTCTGGAAAAAACCAAATTTAAGAAAGTGATCAGCTATATTAAATTACCTACCTACCTGAAATATGATATTTAGGAAATCTTCACACCAAAAAATTCTCAACCGACCTCAATTGTACTTTTTTTTCTTTTATGAAATACCTACTTTGTTTATTTTATGTTATACAGTACTGAATAAAAAGATTGGAACACACCTTACGTATTGATAAGTTCAGAAATTTTTTTAGAAAAATATATCACAAACATAACCACTAAGTTTTTCTATTTTTCATAAGATTGTCACTATCATCTTTATCAAGTAACCCGAGCTGAGCTCATTTCAGAATCGTTATTTTCATGAGCAATTTATCTTACATACAATAATAACACTAAACTTTTCTTCTATTTAAAGGCTATCAGAAAAAATTAAGGCCACAGTATTACTTATATTTAAATGTGCATGTCAAGTTTAATTCACAAATATTATGTCGGAAAATACTTGTAAGCAAATTAGATTCTTAATCAGTCTATATATTTGCAATTGTTTACGATCATTGTTACAGACTATTGAATAACAAAATACATTTTACCACATTAATGCTTGTCTGACTTCTAAAATAACTACCTGCCCAAAAATTTTCAGCCATTCAGACTATCAAAACATACTATAATATGACAATAACATAGTGTTAACAATTTAACAATGTGTTTACAGCGTAGATGATTTAATCTAAAACACTAATAACTATAAACAAAACAATCAAAATCAAAGCTGTGATTATTAGATTTAATTAAGTGCAGCGAGAATACAATCACTTAGAAAACTATGGATATACAAAAAAGAAATACACAATTGATTTGTTTTAACTATGGTTTATTATTAATGTTAAATAAATAATACAATATTATATTAACAATAAACCAGTATGAACGGACCTAGTATTGTTTGAGTTTACATAAAAACATTTCCCAAAAATAATCAGGATCATAACTGAAAAAAATCAACAGATACCAGCACAGATGATTACACGAAAAATTGGAATGAGAAGCCCAGTAAATGAAAAATGAATGTTGCACTTTTGTCAGGAATGTTAAATGTTTATTCTACAACTGTGTCCACTGAATTACATTAATTTTATACTGCACAATATTGTTCAATTTCATTGGAAAATGAAATTTACATGAGGCGTTTGAGTTCGTCATAGAAGACCAACACCAAGGCGCCACCAGTACCTCTGAGTACATTAGAGAATGCACCCTTGAAGAAGGCACCGACACCTTCATTTTTGTAAAGCTTGCCCCAGCAGTCCACCGTGCTCTTGTACATGCGTTCGTTGGCAGCACGGCCAGACTGCATCATCATGCGACGTCTGACAGTGTCGAATGGATAGGACATGATACCGGCAAATGTTGTTACGAATTGGGCGATACCCCATGAGACTAAGAACGGTGTGTTTTTGGGATCAGGCAGCATTCCCTTGGCAGTGTCGAAGAACCCAAAGTAGGCAGCACGGTAGATGATAATACCTTGGACGGATACAATGAAACCACGGTACAAACCAATGGGACCGTCAGATTTAATAGTTTTAGCAATACAATCGCCAAGACCTTTGAACTGCCTTTCAGCTGGACCTTTTCCAACATCAGCTCCCAATCTGTAAAGGAAACGCGCGTTGGTTTAGAAGATATTAACTGGGCAAAAATGTAAAAAAATTACTAGAATCTCACCTTGTACGAGCGTAATCGAGTGGATAAACAAAGCATAGAGAAGTAGCTCCAGCGGCACCACCCGATGCCAAGTTACCGGCGAAATACCGCCAGAACTGGGTCTTTTTATCAACACCATCCATGAAGATAGTTTTGTACACATCCTTGAATGCAAAGTTCAAAGCTTGTGTTGGAAAGTATCTGATGACATTGGCAAAGTTGCCTCTCCAAAAACTGGCAAAACCTTGTTCTTTTGGGATTCTAACCAAACAATCGACAATTCCTATAAAAAATTAACATAATGATTATGAGGGCTTAACACAAAATATCTACAAAGCCATTTTAAGATAGAAATCAATCTACAAATACCTAGAGAAATACCTAAAATAAATTTATTCTTCAAAGGCTACCTAGATGGATAAATAAAATAGTTGATTCTATTAATCGATAGGTGTAAAATGATTTAGGTTCATGAATACCTACTGAATACTGATGATACACATCATCTCATGTGAAACCAGCCTTTATAGTTCACACAGATTTCTAACAATCCACTTATCGAACTATAGGTAGGTAACAGGAGTATCTTGGAAAACGGAAACAGCTACTATCGGGGAATGCTATTTAATCAGTAAAATGTATATAGTTACTATCTAACCTAACCGCCTCGCCTTTAACCTTTGTCCTAAATACTTTACCCTTTTAACTTAATTATAACATACGTAAATATTCTCTTGTAAATCATTCAATTGCTGTACGGACAAACGATAATAAGACGTAAGAACGGAAAATAGTACCTTACATAGGTGTTATACGTTAGGGTACGATAGTAGAGGGGAGCGATGCTCTATAGCCTACACTCTATAAATACGTGCAAAATATTTTAAGGACAATAGACCATCTTTAAACCGCGTGGAATCTAGTGAGATCCGGTTAGAACAACATTAAATCAAAACAAAACGGAAAAAAGTCGTCGCTCTTTCCCAGTGATGGCGATGGATGATAATCGAATTAGAAAAATTTCTTTTGCTAAAGTGTTTATGCGACATTGTCAAGTTAACGGTGGGCGTGAACGCGAAAAATTTTTCTTTACGTTTTACGCGCAGTGTGGACCTACGCCAATCAAACACATCAAGTACCTACCAAACGAAAAACATATTATTAAAAAACGACCAAATTCGATTCGTAATAATTGTACGATCGGATAAGACGTATAACCTAAAAAAAAACCGGACGAGATAACACGTAAGCGGAGATCAAAAAAAAAAAAAATTCTCGCAAAATGGCGCGTCGTCGTCGCCGCCGGTCAGGTCACATCACTGGCGGCGGCGGTGACCTTGAAACAAAGAAGGGATTTATTACTTTCTCGTCGGAAAACACGTTCTCGGACACACGGGAAAACGGAGAAAAACGGAAAAACTTGACCGAAAAAAGAGTTGCTGCTCGCGGAGACGCGACCGACGTAGGCCCCGCCCGCCGATAACCTAATTTACCGGATTTATCGATTTCGCGCCGCCGCCGACGACTTTGCTAAAATTAAACCACGTTTGGATCGTTGTCGACGCGTACCGTGCACGCGGTCCGGGTAGAAAGAAAAAATATATAAATATACAAATATACCAAACGACGGTTTTCTTCGCGTACCTTTGTATTGTTTGTCGGCCGCGATCTGCGTCGACGCGGCTTGCACTTGCAGGATGAGCTTGACGCGCTCGATGGGAGCGACGGCGGTCTTCGACACGGCGGCGGACACGCCGCCGGCCAAGAAGTCCTTTGCGAAACCGTACGGGTCCTTCGGCGCTTTGGTCTCGGCCATTTTTTCGGTCGCGTAGTAGTAGTCGGAAAAAGTATCGGGGAAAAAAAGTTAGAATGAACGGACGCGCGTTCGACACGGAACGGGTGTGCGGCGGCCACGAGCGGTGCGGTGCGAAAGAACGCGATGGATGTCGGCGGGGCGCGCTGCGTACAATTCGGCCGCGGAATGACGTCCTCCCCCCTCCACATCGACTCGCCGAGGCGCGCACAGCATCAGCTGTTTACGGCGGTCGCGCGACTCGGCGGGCTGCTCCGAGATAACCCTAAATGTCGATTTACCAAATTAATAAATAACTAAATTAATTATTTTTAACCCCCCAACGGAGGCGGAAAAATATGACGCGACTTACGAACGTCGAACTATCGTTTTAACCACGGGCCGATATTTTCAGCCAATTGAAATTATTACTGGTTTTTGAGGTTATCTGACGTCGTTTTCCCGCGCATATTCGAAAAAGAGGAGAAAAAAAACCAAAGTCATTTTAATCGCTACGACCGACGTCGCCCATTCGACGGTCCCGTGTCCGCGTCACGGGACGGCCATCGAGAGTTCACGTGCACCTTTCGCGCGTCCTTGCCGTAACGATTATTTCCAAATCTCGCGTGCTCGACGTACCCGCCTCGTATAATACCGAAACCAGCTATCGTTCGTTTTATAGTTGGTAATTGTTTTAAACAATAGCCGTCGCGAAATATGATCCGTCAACAGAAAAAAAAAAAAAAAAAACGTAGTTTTAAAATCTGCGTTCGTTTTATTTCAAGCACTCTGCGTTGCTCAACATATTTGTCGATTGCCTGTAGAGCATGTACAGGCAGACGAAATACGCGAATAGCTTCAATCGTGTTGTGTACAATTTATCTGTCTCTACTGCTGCTGCTTGGATAGATCTAATGAATCTACTCGTTATTAATTATATTTAATAGGCAGTGGAGTTTTCGCAAAAGTGTCGACAGAATTGCAAACGGTCAATTCGGGTACACCCATTATTTTGGTGCGCCGATTTTGGCAGCTCTCTCGCGTAAACTCGCCTATTTCAAGCAAGTTTTTGAAAGTTCCTTGTACGGTTTTTATATTTGTTATAAACGGTGAAAAATCGTTAGAAATGTTGGCGTATGAATAATTGTGTGTATATATATAGAAACATAAAGGAAGTCTGAAATACATTTTGAAAACTTTGATTAATATATTGTGCTCGTACATCTTAAAAGAGCTTTTAAGAAAAAAAAATAATGATATACATTTTCGTAAGCAATTTATAATTCTATCTATAAGCCTGTAAAACTAGTCCTCCCCGCTCCCCTCCGACATCTGTACGTTTCTGGCGATTTGTGTCTATAATTTATGTTTCTTTCGATCTAAAACTTGTTTTTTTCTGGCTACTAAACACTACAGATAACTATAAAATATAATAGGTACTTAACCGATTAGGTCGTAGTTGCTGGTAATCAATACGCATTACACCGTGTTTATTACTATAATTGTAAAATCAATATCGTAGGTTAAACATCTCATTAAATAGACAATGAATAATGCGACGAATTGGTATGTAGTTAAAATGGCGATATTTTTTTACAAAAAATTAACGCGATGGCCTACCGATTATTACACGGTATCGGTTTCATCAATTCGATTGCACAAACACTCGCCAACCCCCAGCGAGCATTTATATTGGTATAAATTTGCGTGTTTTTAGACCGTTACTCGCAAAATTCAAAAATTTGTTTGGAATGAGATATAAATTAAAGCGAAAATCTTGACTTTTTTGAGGTATTCGACGTAAAAATCGGAACACTCCTACACGAAAACGTCATCTGAACGTTTCATAGTTACTTACGCAGTAAAATTTTTAATTTTTTTTGGGGTTTTGGGGATATAACTCGAAAAGTGAACGAAACAACCGGGACATCACTGAAGTCCATTGACCTGTCAGAAAAATTACTGACTTTGAAGAGCATTCCTTCTACACAAAAAAAGTGTTCTCAGAGAAAAACATCATTGTAAAAACAAAAGATTCTGATTTAAAATATCTGAGACCAAAACATCGAAGTTAACTGTAAACCGATTTTAAAAGTCGGAGCATTTCTTCCGCACGAAAACGTCATCAAACTCGCCGCCGTGAAATTCTCCAAAACTCCCAATATTTTTTTTTTTTTTTTGGTTTTTCGAGTACCTATGTGTAATATAACTCAATGAGTAAATTGAAAAAAAAAAAAAAACAATCTATACCACCGGAGTCCACGTAGACCTATCAGAAGAGGTACTGACTTAAAAAATCGAAGCATTCCTTTTACCCGAAAAATTGTTGAGAAAAAAAAAATCAATAAATTCTTCGCCACGCTTAGATTCTAAAATTATTAACTTCACAGATTAGTCGAGTACTATGAAATAAATAGCTATTAATAATACAATTAAGTAAGTACCTATTGTGTATCGAGTGCCTGTGCCAAAGTGTGCAAATAGTTTTTCTTCCGTCTAACAGCACAACCAATATTGGGTCGAGGAGTCCACCCGCACGTGTGCACGTCTCCTTCAGAGGCTTACACTTTGAAACACGTTCATGACTACCCAATAGCACTTGCCAAATACTACCCCCCATTAATATATTATTGCAGCGGTAGCCAACCTTTTTAGTTTCGCGGACCACTAATTTTGTAAAAAAATATTTGAGGCCCACCCAAAGCCTACATATACGTTTTCATAAAATTATAATATATAGGTACATGTATATATAATATTATATATTGTATACATACATACATGTATGTATAGTTATTAGGAATGTATAATAATATTATTTTAATTATATAAAATATTTAATATTATACCTATAGCTCGCGGCCCAGCACCATGCTGCTTGCGGCCCATGGGTTGGGAACCGCTGTATTATTTATTGTATTTACACAGCTAGGCGTGTTTCAATCGAAATCGCGCTTTGCAGTAGAACGCTCCCTTCGTGTTAAGTTAAAACAGAAGACGATAAACATTAGCATCTAAAATACCTACTGTTGTTTTTCACGAACATTTTAATATTAAAACATGTATTAGTTTGATAAAATATATTGCCAATTTCACTAAGATTTTCTACCAACGTTTTAGATAAATCACGAAACTGAAAGATCGGACGTGGATCCACGACTTTTACTACAACAGTAGAATAATTGTACCTGTACGTTTTCTATTACAATAAATATAATATATATAAAATAATAAAATTACAATGTTGAGCTAATTAGTGGAAAAAATTAACTGCAATAAGTCAAGTTAATTCAATTAAATTGTTTGCTGTTGAAAAAAAATAAATAAAAAATAATTACACGAGTCAAACGTTAAGATAATAATGAAATAAAAGTCTAAAGTATTTAATAAATGATCAGAATAAAAAATTCAACGAGTTAGTTTTGGCTGTTTGGGTTCCGCTTGATAACAAAAGAGATAACTTTTAATTTGCAACAATGGTGGTAATTAACTATAAAAAGTTGAGTCAGTGCGATACAACTGAATAAACAAAAATACTTAACTATTTAATGCCTTGGTCAAATTATTTTTAGGAGAATCATGAACCCCAATAACTTTGTGTAAAGTCAATCTAACGCTTTCAACTGCAATTTCACTAAATTTTGTTCCACAAAATGGCCATGAAAAGCTGACACAGGGAAACTTAAATCATATTTTACGAAACAACTTTATATTCGTTGCAGTTAATAAAAAAACACATATCGACAACGGGGAAGGGGCTCTTTCCCCTGAACCACTTATAGTTAAAACGGTCCAGATTTATGCGTAGGCTGGAGCCTAGCTAGTGGCTGGCACTATGCACACGCATACGTAAAAATAAAAATAAAAATCACTCAAGCACATTCTGAACGTACGTGGGCTGTATTTAATATGAAAATAATGTAACTCCCCTCGCAGAAACACAAAAACATTCGATATGTTAAAAATAACCTTAACATACAAATACAGGACAATAAAACAACCAAATGATGACATATTACACTCCATGAGCAAGAGAACGCGAGTAGATTATACATCCAAATGGCAATGACGTATCAACGTTGAATTTCCTCCATCGAGTGACATCAACGTTCCCCCGGATCGGCAGCAGATACAGATACCAAACAACTGACCATGGGAAGTGATGGCTTGGCAATGTCAATGGTCTAAAACATTGGTAGAGGGGTAGGATGCACCGTTTTTGCCGAGAGTTGGTCGTCACCAACCTCTCGCTGCACATAGTTAATACAAAGCGAGTAGACAGGACGATACTTTTAAGGATAATGATAAATAATTAGTCCAGACGAGGGTAATAAAAACACAAATAATGTAAATTGATAATATAATCCATCTGAACAGTCTTTACAATACACATCAGACATAACATAGTGTTTTACAAAATATTAGAGGTTTTTGATTAAGTATCAGAGACGCTTTAAGTAATAAATTAACATTTACATTATCTTTAAAGTACAATTTAACTCTTAGAGAGAGAAATTTATAACATACAATAATAGCAGAAAAAATTATATTTTTCAAATTATTATATAGTATATACAATATGTATTTAAATGTGTTATGTTCTAGAGTCAAAACAATAAAAACGAATGACTGATTGATACAAATATAAACATACATTTCATATTTTTATTTTAATAAAAACTTAGTCCGAAATCACTTCACAAAAATGAATACAACTTATGAAATGCAGAAAATATTTCAATAATTAGAATTTTTAATCAGATTAGAAGATTTCTAGTAGATATCAATACTTAAAAGTAAGACATCTTAAGCTCAGTAAATAATAAACATTACAATGTTTTAACAACCAGAACAAAATGAAAATAAAACATTTTCTTAATAAAATATAGCACTGATAAATTATTTATCAATGAATTTATCAATAAAAAAAAAAATCGTATTTATTTAAAAATGATTTAACAGAGCTCTAGGTTTGTGAATGATAATTGTATTATTAAATTAACTAATTAATTTGTAAAACACCTTTTTGTACAGTTGTAAAAGGCCTGACAGTGGATGATTAGTCTTCTGGGAGTAAAGACCATTATTTAGCATAACCAAATTCTTTAGCATCATCTTCAGTGATGTCACCATATTCCCACATGTGTAACCGATCCTTTTTCGCCTTTTCTTGAGCTTCAATGTACTCGGCCAACTAAAAAGTAATAATTATTAATTGAACATCTTAAACAAAGATTTAAAATTAAGTACCAATTTTTGCAAATATCTTTCACGCCGTCTTTCAACCAACAAAAACCCTTCTTCGACCAATTTTTTGACAAGATCTTCTTTCTTTTCAGCGTCTTTTACAGTAATGTGAGTGACGTTATCGTACGTGTACTCTTCATTGATGTTGATGGTCTTATTAATGAACTCATCACGCACTTCCAAAATAGAATCTTCTTGATATTCAGGCAACTTGGGCAGCTTAACAAGGGCAAATCCATATTCCTTTGCGTACGGTCGGTCATTTTTAAACTGTTGCGGCAAACTAGCACACTCGTTGACAGTCACTACATCTCGGTTGCCATAGTCAATATACAAAACATGAATATTAGCTCCGGCAACCTTTTCTACTTTGGCCCTATACCATTGCTGATCTTCCTTAAACTTGGCTGCACACACTTCACCTATATTTGATAAATATCAACAAACAATCAACAATATAAATTAATCAACTGTAATATTATGAAGTGATTTAAGACTTTTTAAGAAACACATATTTGACAAAAAAAAAAAAATCAAACAAGTATTCATTATTAAGTAGTAAGAATAGTAACAGCTTAGTTGTACACTAATAGTATACATAGTTATCAAAACACGTATGAAAGAATGAAAACACAAATAATGTAAATATTTTGTTAAGTAGTTATTAAGAGTTTAAAACATAAAATTTATAAACATGTATATATTTATTGAATTAAAGTAAAAGCTAAATTTGTAATTGTTTAGAAATAAAATGCAACTGAGAAATTACGGCAACTAAAAAATTAGGTCATTAGAATTTACCTACAGTTAATAAACGATAAGATTAATTACTAATTTAGTTCATACAAATCTTATGAAAATAAAATAGAATAAAACTATATTTAGACGAATGAATGAACAATAGTTAATAATTATGTCTGAAAAAATTACAGGTAAGCAGCGCACAACCAAACAGGCAGGTAACATTAATTACATTTGTAATCAAAAATATACTACCATATAGAATAGTCATTGACCTGAAGTTAAAAATAAATTGTACAGCACACTTATCATACCTACTATGTCACTAACTATATACATGGCATATTTTTAAAGATTTAAACTTTAAAAATTCTACAGTCAACTGTTAATGTTTTCTTCTTTGCCTTCCTTCCAACAGCTCAGTGTCCGTCCACCCTTGTCCTATATCTCCACTTGTCACGATCATTCACATCCCATACACACACACACTCTATCAAACATCATATCATTATCAATTGTTTCTTCTATCCATCTCTTCTTTGGTTTTCCTCTACTTCTTTATCCTTAAAACATTTAGTTTCATAAACGTTCTTACTGCTTTAGTTTTCTCTCTCCTCATCAACAGTCAACTGTTAATGTACCTATTGATAATATTTATAATAGGCAGTAAATACTATTTTACCTCGTTTTGGACTGTAAGAACCAGCAATAGGAGGATTGGATTCAAAATGTTTTCGCAAGTTATCAGTTAGACTTTCCAATTTAGGTCCTTCAGATACAGGTTGCACAAAAACATGCAACTCAGGACTTATCTCTGACACAAGTACTTCAACATAATTGGTTTTACGTTCCTTTACTACGTCTTCATGGGTAGGTTTGTTAGTGTTATTGTTGGTCTCAGATTCAGGTTCCTCGACATAATTTTTCCATATCTGAATACAAACAGAGTTTTAAATTAGTAAACACTAAATATTAAATTAAGATTTTTGTTTTCAGTTACATTTAGTTTCTTATCTTTTGCTTCTTTCTCTGCTTGTTGCAAAAGCTTGAAGTACTCAGAACGTTCAGCTGATCTATGCACTTTGGCTAGTCCTTCTTTGACAAGTGCCAAAGAAAGATTGGTGTTACCAATAAATAGCCAGCCAATCATGCTTCCACCCTTATTACAGGATTCAACAGTGATTTCAACTTCACGGTGCATAATCTTCTCTTTAGTAAAAGCTAATGCTTCTTGATGATATTCTTCAGCTGCTGAGGGTTGATCACCACCTTGGTTTGGTCGCTCACCACTTGGACAGGTAATTCCTACAAGACAAATTAAAAACATTTTACAGTTATAATTCAAACACAATAAATTATCAAAATGAACTTAAATTGAATTAAGTTGTACATAAAATTGTTAGTTGTGTTAATGTTGACAAGGTTTCAAGTTTTAACATTGTTAGTTTTTCATGAAAAAATACTGGTGATTGTCACGTACGTGGCAATTTTTCCAAAAGCCAATTTTATAATTCAAGAATTTTTATCATAGCCATAACCAATAACTTAACTCTATAGGGAGTCTACCAAAATCAAGATTAGATCCAAGCTTTCTGTTAGCGCTCAGAATACTTTACAAAACCTTCAATTAAAAAATCACTACCTGTCACGTGACATTCACTTGCATTTTTTTGACACTAACTATTGTAAATTTAAAATACTGAGTTAATTGCTTTAAATAATATTTAAAAAAATCATGACACCACAAAATGGCGCACATAAAATTTTTTTTTTTTAAATGTGGTCAAACAGCCATTTAGTGGTGCTATTAAACAAATAGTACTTAACTACTATTTATACATTTTACCACGAACCAGCTAAAAGGAAGGTAATAAGCGAGTATTCTCTTCTGACATAAAGACGCATTCTTGAACCACTGGCAACATACTCAACTAAAGCTTCAAACCTAGGAAAGCGTTGTAAACTAGGCAATAGAGCCTTGGCACGGACAGAATCCTAAACAATCAATAATAATAATAATAATAATAATGATAAACAATAATTTGAATTAAAACAAATAAATAAAATACAAACCCCAGCACTCGAACAGTCAGTAATACGTTGTTTTGGAGGAGTAGATTTTGAATATAGACCTTTATGTGACTGTTTGGCAATTTCTTCAGCTTTTTTTAAATCGTCAAAGCACTGAGACATTTGGTCATCTCTTGGGTTATTCATAACAGTTGCCAAACCTTCTTTAACTAATTCTTCAGCTAGATTGCTGTTAAAAATTATTCAAATGGTTGAACAATGAATATACTATTTCTGTTATTAGATTGAAAACTTACATTCCATTAATTGTAACAGTAGCACATATTTTTTCTTCAAATTTATCTGACTTAGGTTGAATGTAATCAACAGATGCATTAACTTTTTTCCCAATACAACGAGTTCTCAAAAATTCACGCGCTTCATAAGCCCAAGGAATTTCATAGAAATGTTTAGCCAATGTCCGAGGGGCTCGAGGAGCAGATGGTTGATCATCTCCAGTAGGGTCACTAAAAAGGAAAGATATTATATAGGTAGACTGAAATTGAATAAAAAGTTGTAAAATAAAATGTATAATATATATACCCTCTTGGTGCTTCAACTCCAAGCCTTGCTGGTTTAATATTGGACAAGAATATTTTCTTAGGTTTTTCATGATTGGAAGTCTTTAATAATAATGCCTCTTCTCTGACAATTTCAATAACAGTCCCAACTATTTCTTTTTCAGGAATCTAAAAGTAAAATAAAATTATAAATTACCAATTGGATGGGCAGTGTAGCGACGACTTTGATTTGGAGAAGTCACAGTTTTGAGTGGGTCATTGATTTTAAGTTTATATTAAATATGGGAATATTGCTTATGCCTATTAAAACTCTGAGCAAGAGCTCAGATAGTCAAATACTTAACAAGTACTTATTTTTTTTAGTTTAATATTTGGATTAAATTTTTTTTAAAACTTTTAAATGTATTTATCCTAATAATGCGTGAAATTTGTTTAATTTCCTATTGTTATTGTTGTATGATAAATGTTTAATATAAGGTTGGACCTCTAAAAAAAAAAAAAAAAAAAATGTGTAAAAGTAATTTGAGGTCAGGAAGGATGCTTGTTTGGAGTGACAAACATTGCTTAGGATTAGGTTACAACTAAAGGTTCCTTACTGGCTTGAAAATTGTAGTTTTAATGTTTTTATTAAATATTATGTACAAACAATGGAAAGTTTACAAGTTAATAATATTTTTGAACAAGCTTAGAGATCAAAATGTTTCAACAGCATAAATGAAAATGTGTTTAAGTTTAAATTATTGAATTTCAAAACCTACACAATTTATATAAAAAATAACTATATAATTATTAAAAACAGTAGTTCTATATTTAGTTCAAAAATGAGCTTCAATATATAAAATTTATACTGAAAAAATATAATATTAATTCTTTAGGTTTTTATATACCTCAGGTCCTGTATGTTGATAGTTCTGCCATTTTCTCAACTTCTTTTCTTTAGCTTGTCGTTCTGCTGCTCTTAACTTGTCAGCACTTCCTTCCAAGTATTTCATACTACGATTTTGACATGTAGCAAAACCTTGCTTAACCAATTCAACAGCAATTTCACCAGCCTTTCATAAATCATAAATGTTACTCATCTTATTTTGTTATGAAATGTTACACTAAAATAAACAATTTAAAATTAAATTACTGGATGATAAATGGTTCCAAAGAAAGATGGTGTCTTATTGTTGGAAAGTACGCCTTCTAAAGTAACTTCAACATCTTTTTGCAACAGACGAACTTCAACAAAGAATTTCGCTTCAACTCCAAATTCTTCTCCATCAGGGGAGCACTTAATAAAAAAGAATTACAATTTAACCAAGGATTTTACATAACACCAGATATACTTTAGGTTTTTACATTCTTGCCAATATGTTAAATAAACCAACTCATGTACAAGTGTTATAGAAAAGCAATTTTTTATAAGTTTCAAATAATATGTTACCTTAATACCAGAAAGATACAAAGTTATCATATTTCCTTCAGGCAACAACATTAATTTGATAGTAGATCCATCAATAACAGACTCAACAACAGCCTTAATGCGTTTCTTAGAATTTTTCTTTAGAAATGCATCAACATCCTCAATAGAATTATTCTTTTTTGATGAGTTCTGAAAACATAATACAAAAGTTGTTATAAAATTTGTCAATTTCATTATTTTGTAAGAAACGAAAAATGACTGGTATGACACATTATTAAAATGAGCTGTAAACAAATAAAAATGTTCACAACTATAATTAATGTATGATTCATAAATAGTAAATACCTTTGCATTAGTATCCCATTTACCAACTTTGGCTGCTTTTGCCTTAGCCTGAAGATCTACAAGTGTTTGAACATCAGGAGTCGGGTTATTTGACTTGACAGTTTTAACAGTCACCAAACCATTTTCAACAAGATCATTAACAATGTTGTTTTCTTAAAAGAAGTTAAACAATAATGAAACATGATTTAAATTTTCTAAGAATTTAAATGTCTTACCCAACGTCGGGTAAAAAATGTCACCATAATACCGAGGTTTTCCACCGCTAGTTACTAGACTTGCAGTTTTAAAATACACCTTTTTGCCAACAAGTTTCTTGCGAAGAAATTCTCGAGCTTCCCATGCAAATGGCTCATCATCAGTACCTTTGGATGTTGGATCATTGTTAGCTCTAAATTTAATGGATTAAGTTAAAATAAATTATATTTTATCATGTTTTAATGACAAACAAAATGACAAACCTTATTTTTCCAACTATATAAAAAAAATAGCGAGTAAGTCATAGCTTTTGATTGGATACTGTTTTGAATGGCTAAGTACAAAATAATGTATTACATTGAATTGGGAAGCAAAGATATATCTCAGCTTAGAAAAGTAGTAATCATAAGTGAGCTCAGTAAATCAAATACTTAAATACTAGTTTTTTCCTCTTTGCTCTTCCTCCAAACTATTTGGGGTCGGCTATCTTTGTCCTATACGTCCATATGGTTATGTTATAAGAACATAGATATAATTTTTGGACTTTTACTAAAGCACCTTTGATATTCTAGGATTTGCCATTTCTCATATTATGTAAAAGTCCAAACTACAATAAATCATTTGGAGTTTGATAAGTATATTTGGTGAATCTTAAGAATTAGCAAGAGTGATCAGTGTTCAATCAAGTTCAAAATTCAGGCATTTACCACAAACAATTGGTAAAACTGAATTGAACCAGTAAATCTTAGGATTTCCTAGTGTTTGTACTTTTATCAAAATATATTACACACACACACACACAATGTTGATCGAAAACCAAGTAATCACTGCTGCTTAGGTGGGCCAAGTAACACTCAAGTATTGGAAAAGGTAAATGGCATTAACCTACTAATTATAATAAGTAAAAATATTAATAATGACCCAGTCTTAGTAAAAGTGTAAACAAAGTGCACAAAATAAAGCAAAATTTACATTAAGTTTTGATAAAAACTTCCTCTTAAATCCTTAATTTATTATGTTTATAACAAAACAAGCCGTGGCCCAAGGTACAGAAAATGAAAAGGTACTTATAATAAAAACAGTATTAATTAATGACTTAAGAATAGGTATTGTTCCAATTTCAATTATATTATAGCGTATAGGAAATGCACCAAAAATACTATACAATAATATTATAAGGTAAACCACCTTAAACTTTTTTCATGAATAATAGATATTTACAAACGTACAAATTAAATTTTCTTTTTCAAATTTTTTATTTGATTGGTTATCGATGATGAAACAATCAAAAAACGTTATGGATAACAATTTAATACTAAAACCAACCCTATAACACAGAAATTGATAGTTGGGTTAATTTTAACAAATAACTTACGGTCGGCGACCCAATTTAGGCGCAATGATGTTGTTCAATGTTATCTGTTTTTCCTTGGGATAACCAGTATACACTTCTTCACGAATAGTGATAGAATCACCAGAGTTCACCTGAGCAAAAATCAAAACAAATTAGGTACATACTCGGTAATGTATATATAACCTGCATTCATCATAATTAATAAGTATACTGTGTACCTATAGGTAGAAAAACAAAGTATGGGTACTTAAAAATACAATATTTTTATTTAGTAAATAACCTATTTAACCTCATGCAATCCAATAAGTCATACCCTTGCTCAAACCTAATGAAATTAAAATATATAGCAACAAAATATGATCTCATAAAAATAAAATACCCAGTAATACAAATGTTAGGTATGAAATAAATTATCAACCGAGATAATTATGTTCTTTACTTTAGGTACTTTCACACATATTTACAACACATTTTTAATATTTCAAAATTTTCTTTAAAATGAACCTAGGTATCTAATATTAATTTTAAAACCAAATAAATCTAAAGGGGATCGAGGGCCTAAATTTTTTTCTCAGTCAGTCATTGGAATTACAACATTTTCCTTGCAAAATATACCGATAAGGATTCTTAGAACTGAATATTCATTATGAAGTTTACTTGAAAAAGACTTTCCACCATTGTTTTTTAATTTTTAGAAATAAGATTCTATTTTACATCAAAAACTCGTTTGGCAGTAATCACAACTTGTAGAATTGTTATATTTGATTAAAAAATATTTTTTTTCTGGCGATTGCTTTGCCCACAGTCTCTTTTTATCTTGTTGCGTAGACCCGGCAGAATTTTTTACTGAATACATTGACTTATCTAAACATACCTAGGTACTCACCAACGTCGGACAAAATTACAAAAAACAAAAAAAGTATGTAATACTACAGGTAACAAGTACTTTTAACCAAGTACAATTTTAAAATAAAATTATTTATAAATTACCATACCTAGGTAACATAATTTTATGCAGTTTAAATAAATTGAATCAGATTTTACAGTGGGAAATGAAATCGCTTTGGTTTTACTCAAAAAGAAAACCGTTCCCGGCCAGTAGTAAGTGTGTCATACGCACTATCAATTCCTAGTTCCTAGGACGTTGTTAACAATCGGGCAAAAAGCTCTACACGAGTGTAAGAATTATTTCGCACAAACACACAAGGACTTTATTAGTTTATAGGAATGAACGATTTTTCTTTTTCTTTCTCACACCCTTGTTACAACGTTTCAAAAATGATTGTGCAAAAAGAAATTGGCGGAAATCATAGGCAATTTTGAACCGCTATTTGAGAGTTGGTACACAGCGTGTTTGGCACTCGCTTGCTGCGCTCTCGTCTAACACGATTATGTCCTAGCTTTAAAGTGCAAATCAAACGGTGCAAGACCGATGTGCTTTGGTGCTGCGCTAATGAAAAAACCACCGGAAGAACTTTTTGCCAAGGCAACAGGGTGGCAATGCATTAACACGTTTCCACTACCGCAAAATTCTTGTAATTCTCCGGAACCACGTACGACCTCCGAATTCTGATTACACTATTATTCAAATAGGAAATCAAACACTCCCGTAAACTATAGAAACGTGCCAAAACGATGGTCAATATTGTTGCTCAAACGTTCAGCGTGCCTCTTGCAGTTTTAGCGCTTACTCATAAAGCTAAGAAATTTCCGCCGTATTAAAAACCCACTGATCAATGATCTTTACTCCACGACTACCTACTACCTAGAGATTCAAATTCGGTCGGAAACGAATGACACAGTTATAATACAGTGAAATACTACAGCAGCGCGCGGACAACGCGAAACCTCGTGTTCCGGCGCGTTTTGTTACCTGTTTCACGATTCCTTCGTAGACCCTGACGGGCTCCTTGGCTGGCGACGCGGCACCGGGCGGCTGGTTCGTCATTGTGCGTGTTCACGGTATACGACGAAACACGCGTGGTGCGGGTAGGATCGAATCGACTCGGGGTGGATCACCGGACGACGGCGGCCAGGATTACGGTTATTTTTTATTATTCCGACAAATCACTGCTGCAGTGCTGTTGCGGGCGATTTAATGTATTTTTTTCAGTTTTTTGAAAGCGTTCAGCGTACCTCTCGTAGGTAGTGTAGTGTAACGTGTACGTGGTTAGGAGCCGAATGTCACGTGGCTTTTGATGAAGAGGCGGCGACGGCGGCGGCGGCGGCGGCGGCGGTCAGGACGTGGTGGTAGACGGGGTTGTGTTTCAGCAGCGCGGACGGATCACGAGCACGTTGTTTGCGGTGTACATGACGACGACGGAGACGACGGAGTGCGTTGGTTGGAAATCGTTCGAATGTCGCGCGCGGCAACAGTACTGTTATAATAATAAAAATCACGGCAAGAAATTCTTGACGTAACCGTCACAGTTATTACAATATTGAACAAAAAAAAAAAAAAACCCTCTGCGGTGCGGAGGAGAAGCAGACGTACAACGTGTGCGGAAAAACGGTATGTGTCGTCCGGTCAGCGCACGGGGTGAACGTGAAAATAAAATATATGATGAAAAAAAAAAAAAAAAAACCAAAACAAAACGTAACAATACGCGAGAAATGGGCCAGATCAGCAGCGGCGGAGTCGGCGCGCTCGGCGGCGTGCGCGCGTAGAAGGACGTGGCGGACGCGCGCGGTGCGCAAACAGGCTGGCACACACGCGCGCACGCACGCGCTCGCGACAATCACGCGTCGCGAACGTCCGCGGACATTTGCGCGCGCGGACGTGTCGGCGGCCGAAACCCGAAGTCTGATCTGGTCGCCGTATTATTAATTTTACGTTCCTCCGGATCGATTTGTGGCGCTTCAAACGGACCGCTGTACACGGTACGAATCGAAAAATATGTACGGATATTGTACGATAATACAGCCGTGGTTCAAAATATTATAATCGGTGGTTGTAACGCCAGCGTAAAATAGTATAAACACCCCGTGTAAAAAAAAAAAGGACCCTCGCCCTAAATGTTCCTTATAGCGTGTCATTTTCATACCAATTGCCATTTTTGTTTTACCTACTCTGTTCGATGAGAGAACGCACGGAATCCGCGCATGTAGACTGACGGCGGAGCCAATCAAATGCAAATGCGCGCGATTTGTGACGTGCGGACCGTTCCCGCCGACCAATCATCGGCCGGTAATGGGTTATAACATGCGCAAAACAAACCAATTTTCGTCGGGCGGCCCGTGCGTTCTCTCATCGAACAGAGTATAGACAAATAATCGAAATGACACAGTTGTCTGCTGCCGATCAAAATCGCGGTACAATTTTTATCATAACACGTAAAAAACGTTGAATAGTGTTTATAAGAAAAAAAAAACACCTCGTTGAGGTATTTTAAAACATTTTCTAGAACATAAAAGCGTATCATCAGTACGAAAGCAAAAAATACGAAGTAATATTAAAACTTAATCGAGTTGGTTTTTGAGAGGGCTCGAGTTTAGGGGATCCAAGTGCACTGTCGTCAACAACTTTGGCCACGTGTCGTGTTCTGCTCTGCCGGTTAGCTCACACATTGGTGCGTCGAGACAAAAACAAATAGTTAATACGACGGTTTCTAAAGAGAATGAAAACATTCATCAAGACACGGTTGTCGCGACAGCAACAAAATGTTTTCGAAACATTAATAATAATTGTACCGTAGTCCCGCGATTGGTTCCGGAAAAAATGTTCCTATTCTGTTTCTACTTGTGAAAACCCCGGTTTTCAACGTCAAACGTGTGTCTCGGTGTTGTTTTGCGTTTTACGACGATAGCAATAATTACTATTCGTCGATGCTAAATTCGAAGCGAACGGACTTTGTCGAAAGTATTCTTGATCGCGGGTTGCCTGAATATCTTTTTACGTACAAAAATGTAAAAAAAAAAAATCAAACGCGGAACTTCCGTGTTGGAAGTACGCTCGAATAATAGAAAAATAAAATCGAGATGTTAGGTCGATTTTGTGTCACCTATACTGCAGATTCCTTGGGAAAGTCGGGATACGCGCGCCAGTCTGTATATAGAAACTTAACGATGACCCGACGTCGGTGGTGGCCCCCGCGTCGCGCATGGTCGACCGGTTAGTCGCCTTTTGTGAGGTTATGTTTTATAATATCGTAATCGTAATAATATATTAATTTATAGTGTTATTACTGTTGTTTTGTCCAACGGGAGAGAATCAAAATAATATCATATACGTTTATTCATAGAAAATGTTATTATGCTATTGTGTATTCGGAGCACGAGCAACTATCACGTAAGCTACAGCTGTAGTTCGTTGTCAACAATAATTATTGTTCTCGTCAGTGTTCGAGCGCGGTGTTACTTGGACTTGGAATAGAATCTTTAAAAAAAAAAAAAAAAAATTTCGTCAAACGAATTACGTTCGGCGTCGCTGCCTCTACGTACGACGTCGACGTGCCACGCCGCGCCGCGGCGCTCACAGTTGCGGCAACGTGCGCCGTCGAAGCAGCTGTTTTTAAAATCCGTTTTGCCGCGCTTTTACTTCTCGCCGTCTGACGCGCGTTTCTCTTCGTCGTTTCCTTTTTTTCTTTTTTTATAATATCATAATGATCAAATGTTCCGTCGTATTAAATCATACGATAAGTAAAAGATTAGGACGGGCTGGTCACGTCTGGAGGTCTGAAGGTTAGATGCAATTACAATTTTTACCGGGAGAGACTGAACGGAAAAAGCCCAATAGGGGTCGGCCGAGACAAAGATGGGGCGAAGACGAACATATTACTCGTGTATAGAATTTCACGAGGAACAAGAATTGAAGACGGAGATAAATGGAGAAGAGTGGTTTAGACAGCGAAGGTCCTACATTGACTGTAAAAGCTGAGAAAAAAAAAATCGTCGCGGTACGGTTATTATAACATTATTCAACCGTTCGCTGCAGTCGTTTTTTATCGGTTTGATGTTTTATAACGCATTTTGTTTAAGCGCACTGCTAAAAATAGATTTAGGTTTACCATCAGTGGTCGCGGAGTGACTCAAAATAAATGGAAGGATGCCTCGGACCTCAGTAATTCAGGTTTCATCATGAGCAAACAAACGCGCCCCCTGAAAATTCTGACTGCAGAATAGCCTCCAGAAAATGTTTTAAAATAGTCAAGTCAAAGCCACAAATAGCGTCTTGTATGGCAAAATAGTTCGATAGTTGTATTTAGTTTGAAAATAAAAGTCTTAGGGTGATGCGTTATTATGGACAAAAGCAGTACATGG
This sequence comes from Hormaphis cornu, assembly GCA_017140985.1. Classification (NCBI taxonomy): domain Eukaryota; kingdom Metazoa; phylum Arthropoda; class Insecta; order Hemiptera; family Hormaphididae; genus Hormaphis; species Hormaphis cornu. The sequence goes on from CM029360.1 coordinate 15,807,013, forward strand.
AGGGATGAAGAATTGAAATTTTAAAAAGTAAAGGGATCTCATCCCTCTGTATCCAACTTTATTTCTGTGTATCATATTTTATTTTACTTAAGCCGCGACAAATTTTCGTTCCGTCTATATTTTGTTGGCCTGGCTAAACGTTTGACGACTTTATAACACTCTTGGCCTACGAAATAGATACATTACATAATGTATAACTGACATCATCATTGATTTTCGCTAACAAATTGTGTCCAAAGGAAATGAGAAAATTATAAAAACTATACCCGTTGACAATATTATGTAACGATCGAATAATAATTCGTCAGCTGACTTAGATCCAAGATTAAACCACACCTTACAAAAACTATAGAATAATTTTAAACAAAGACATTTAACCATAAATTATTGAAGTATAGAGCAATTTTTGGCCGTCCCGAAACACTTTATCGGGATACCGGTGTATTAATAACAATTTAGCACATTCTAACCGGTTTATCCTTATGTTATTGTTACCGATAAAATATTGAGACAGCTAACGTCCAACAGTGACTAATATAGTGCCTATTTCCAAGAGTAGTTTTATTCGTCATGACAGATAATCAATACGTTTCGTTTTGAAAGTAGTAAATGTGTATAATATTGAGATAATATCAGTCATAATTAGAGCTCGGATGTTTATGACTAAAATTCTATTAAAATATGCATTTAAAAATGTAAAAATATGCAATTATACGCCATAAAATATATTAAATATAAATTTTTTTTGAATAACTGTATGCAAAAAAAAAAAAAAAAGAGGTTAATATTAATTCAAAAAACTGATATACTCTTTTAATGTAGATTAATTAAAATTACCTTATTACAAAATTCACATATTAAAAACGAAAAGAAAATGATAAATGCATTTTAAATATCAGAATTACATTGAATAACAATTATTTTGCTGATGTTTTCAAATTTGAACGATCTTCGACGATCTGACAGTATGTTTTTATAAGTTGAAAATGACCGCTCCGCGTCTACAGAGTTAATTGGCGCGTGCTTAAAATTAAATAACGATGTTAGTTTCTATAACTTCAAGTGATTCTGTTTCGCCGTCTAATATCTAAGAAATTTTGGACAATACTTTATATCCAGAATTTTTAAAATTTTGTGTATATTGTTTTACCTAGAGGAGCTGATGCTGCAACTGCTAATTTATTCTACGGGTTTTCATTATAAAATTTTTTTAAATATTTTTAATTCAAATTATAAAATATATGCTACTAGATCTAGAAATAATCAATATATGCATTTATATGCTGAAAAATGTCAAATATGCAAAATAAGTTTGCATGATTGTAATCTAGACTTTATGAATCGAATTTATACATATCATACTCGGGTTCGATTCATACTGCGCGAAAAAAATATGCTTAGTCATTAACAGCTCTAGAGTCTAGTCATCATAATGAATCATGTAACAATCATCGTTCATAAACTTATAAATTTTAATTTTCACAATAATAATATTATACCGTTTAAATTACAATTTATAAATGTAAAATGTTATATTATACACAGTAAGCCGTAGGACACAACGACGGTCGACGATTATAGTACTTATAAGTTATACATATTGTTATAATTATAATCTAAAATGTGAATTTTGACGGAATTGCAACGTATTATTACTATTTATTCAGGAACAAAATACGCATTTTTACATAATATTCTACGAAAAACACCAATGATGACTTCCAGTGGCGCAACCAGGGGGGGTGTTTTGGGTGTCTGGACACCCCCCTTGGACCGTATTTTTTATTTAATAACTATTGAAAAGTGATCTATTTATATTTTTAATGAGACAGACACCCCCCTCAAAATATCCTAGTTGCGCTACTGATGACTTCCTACAAGCGTTGGTAAACACACGAACTCAATTTTAATTTCAATTTGTAAGAAATTATTTTTTTATCAAAACATCCAGAGCTCGTAGAGAGAAAAATTACAATCTAAAGATGTTGTCGACCCTTGAAAATTTAAAATTAAATTTTGTGGTTAACCGGAAATTTGTACACGTAATTTAAACAATCATTCTCCGAGCACTGTCGAAAAATCTGATCGGTCGATACAATTTTGTAGCCGGCTATTTTGCGTTACCGTAAATGAAACAAATGGAAAAACCAAGCAAGCAAACAAAATAAAACAAACGATGAACCGAATGGTCAGAGAATGTTGGGACCCGCAAAGTTGCGCCTGATAGTACTCAAATAAGCAATCAAACTAGCAGTCATGACGCGCACATGAATATTGTGGCGTGTGTGCCAGAAACAACCGGCAGAAGAGGAAAAGAGAAACAAACAACTTAATTTGTACACAATGGACTAGGAAAAATGAATTTAGTTATGTTTTGGGTCCATATACACTGCATGGATTCGGTCTGGTGCGATAACCTCTCAAGTCGCAACAAATCGCAAACGCATTTCGCTAACAGGTTACCGATCGTTTTTAACGAGTTTTATATAATTAGACAATGTCCAATGCGGTATCGTAGAGCATTTTTTTTTTATCAAAAACCACCCCTTCCCCATTTCACTTCAATTGGTTATTTCACTTCAATATTCTACAATAACCCAAAAATTATTTATCGATATACTTTTACTATTTAAAATTTTATAGATAGCACACCATCTTTCTTCAACACGAACATTATTATTCTGCCATTTTTCTAAATTTAAACTCACGAAATTGAAATAAAAATACGATACGTAGGTGGTAGTGGCTATAATAAACACAATCGCTTTACTGTCCGTACGTTACTATTCGACATATTTTGTTGTTGACTTTTAGATTAAACAAATTAATACATGTAATAATATCTAAATATATCATCGATTATAAATAGTATTATATTTTATTTTAGTTCGTAATGCACATGCTATTATACGACGTGTACATGCTTATTTTATTATTATTGTCTATTTGTGTTGTTCGTCGGTATCGGCACTAGACGTTTGTTCCACGGAAATTTTAGTCTGTTATTTATAACTTTGATTTCAAGTTTTAAATATAAACTGTTTTATATTTGGTTCATCAATTTATTTTATTCTTTTACAAAAAAACATAAATTATAATTTAATTATTTGGAAATAACGGGATTAAAACGGGACAATCTTCTAAAAACGGGATAAAAAGCGTCCCGTTCGAAGTTTTTTGGGACAACGGGACACGATGATCAAAAAGGGGACAATCCCGTTTTAAACGGGACGTATGGTCACTCTAGTCTTGTAGCATATTGTACCTACTGCAATATCTGATGAGTTTTGTAGACAGCTATATATTATATAACGAATATATACTTTAATAATTTTTTAAAGCCATTGATTTTACGAGTTTATTCTCTTTTTCAGTTCCATGCCAATCGATTTGTCAGTTTTTGACATAATATGAGTGTTGCTGTTCGCGTCTACTGGTGGCGATTTTTCATCATCGTAGTCATAGATCTTCAGATCCTTTACATAATACCAAACGCCGATGTCTAACATTGTGCCGATGAACAAGAAACCTGCAAAAATTGTGTGTCCATCACAATAGTATAATAAATTTGTACACATAAAAAACAAACAAGTAAAAAAAAACATTAACTGTTCAATACACGTCCTCAAAAAATGATTCGGAATGTATTCGAATATTGTTAATATTGTTAATGAGTGTGCCTAACACATTGGCGCGCACAAGATCTTTGAATTGGGTTTGGGGTTGATGTGATTTATATGAATGCGAGAACAACAGGGGATTTGTCCTTTCCAAAATCTGACGTGTTGTGTTGATTTTTATTAATAGTATTTTTTACGGTCTACAGAGAAGTGGTTTATTATTTATAATAAAATCTGTAGGTACAATGTTACAGAATAACAAAAATTCCTATCTTGTAAAGTATAATATAGTAATTAAATATTTGTTTGAAAAAATGTAACTTATAAATGCGGCGTCGAAACATATTTATAATCGAAGAAACAAAAAAAAAAAAATCACTCCAATCCCAAGTATTAATAATATTTTAAAAACGATACAGTTTTTTTTTTAAATACTATTAAACATTTTCAAAAAATTGTAAATTCAATTCAAAAAGTTAATAGTAGGTTCAAGATGCGGATCATGTCTCACAAAAAGTATAATCCTTAAAATAGCAACGGTTATGTGTCGGTCGGTTATGGTTGAAATGAAACTTACTTTTAAAAATCGAATTTTACTATTCAAAAAGTAATACTTACTGCCTCCAGTAATGTTCAAGTAGTATTTCAATCGTTGACCATCGTACAGCCAACAGTTGCCGTCAACACCACATTTACCACCCCATACTATGCACGTAGCATCTGTGGAATACGTAAAAGTTATTTTATATTGACTCAATTCCACTTTAAGTTGACAATTTAATTCATTGGGGGGTTTATTTTTTCGCAAAAAACACGGTAATGTACCATTTTGAACATTTTTATCCATACACACAACTTACCGACAATTGTACCGTACAACACGGGTCCGGGCATGAACGCCACCAGAGCCATGACTACTTCAGAGAAACCCAGAGATAAAGACTTGTCTTCTTCTTTCACACACCTGTGGCGAATAAAATGTTTTTTATTATTAAATAATACCGATGACAATGAGCGTATACGTATGAGTACATTTGAAGCAACATCATTTTTACAGACTGTTACATGGCTTTATTGAAACAATGTTATCGCGATTTGATTATTGATGATAAAATAGTATGTTTCATGCTATAATAATCGTCGGTCGTAAAATATACCTATAGGTCATCGATCCGAAAATATTTGGATGTTATTTGTTACGGTAATAATACTTTTGAACCTCTCGCGATAATTCGATTAAATAAAGTACATAATTAAATTGAGTAAAATGTGGAAGATCGCAACATCACGAAATGTTTTATGTGGCTGGCGCAGTATAGTGGATAATACAATTTTACAAAAAAAAAAAAATAATAACAATAATAAATCAAACAGTAATTCAGCTTAAATTAAATAGTTGAAAAAAAAACAATTTGAGATCCAGTGAAAATCAACCTAAAGTCTATGGAATGATTATTTTTCTTTTTTAAACATCTTCGGGGTTCATTTTCGACACCATAATATGGAACATTTACTTTTAAAGATATAGTCTAGATGCACCCATCCTATATGATTTTTTTATTTAAACTCAAATTAGACTAAATTAGTTTTTTTTGAAATTAGGTAATAATGACGTTTTGTTCACGTTAGGTAATTTTGGAGTTTTGAACGGATATTTTTGAAAAAATTTATATTTTACAATAAATGTCGTATAAATATATTTTGGCGTTTTGATTTCATGAAGCACGAAAAATCTAACTAAAGTCTCTAATAATAAAAGAAAAAACTATATTATGCCTAACATGTCAGTTAACATATTAAACACGTAAGGAATTATAGAAATGGGAATAAAATAATAAAAATTAACAATGCAATTGTTTACTAAGAGGTCTCTGTCCCTCTGTATTTTAGATCTAAAACATGTCTGATAAGAACAACCAGTACAACTAAATCCGTTGATCGAAATAAATGATGAAAACAATTTTGGATTAAAAATGAAGTTTTTTTTTATCATTTATAAATTAGGTACTCGACAAAAACGAAAAAAAAAAAAAATAAAAATTGTGTTTTAAAAACTATTTTCAAAAATGAAAATCCGGGTGACACAAACAGCGTTGTTAGGTCATTGTTCTTATAGTTCTGATGGAACTAGCAAAAGTCTATAAAGTGAGTACAATTAAATTTAAGGGGCTTAAATAGGCAACTAAATTTCAAGATTATTGGTATAATGTGTGACAAAAGTACAGAAATAACTTTTTTATTATTTAACTATGCAATTAATAATAGTATTGTTTTCAACTATCTAAATAAGTATACTGTGTATTTTTTAAAAACTTAAATTAATATAAAACGCTACAGTATGTTGTCCTTAAAATATTTATGTATTTACTTTTTAAATACGGTTATGAATAGTATGTCAAAACTTTTACTTAAACTTTATTATTTAAATTATGATTATTATTGCAATTTTAGTGTACTAGTGTTTGCCGGAATGATAAACAGGAACGTTGTGATAGTTATTGTGATAGTCCAAACTAATTAATATTAAAATCGAAAGATTTGACGATCTACTCCAAAATAACAATTTTTCTGCTTCATTAAGGTCATAGAGATATTTTTTATTTCAGAAAAAAAATATTTTTAAAAACTATGAATTTGTGATAAACATTCTTACCTAAATTGAATTATAGTGTTGCCGGAACGACCAGTAGATGACAAGAACCGCATAGTGCCCATTAAAAGAAGAAATATTAAGAAATGATAACTACAGTCAGCCGGACACACTCCTTCGGTTGCCATGCCTGACCCTTCAATACAAGAACAGTTGCTGAACGTCTAAGGTGAAATAAAATTTGGTTATGTAAATGTTGTAGCGTGTATCATTAGTAATATGTAATCCGTTTTAATATTTCATTAAAATAATGAATTGAAATAATGAAAAATATACTTTAATAACTCATAATAAAAACATAATAATTTTTTCGCATCTCATTTACGTATAGGTACTTTTAAATATCATGGTATTTTTGTAATTAAATACTAACGGTGAAATTATAGTTTTGATTTTTAAATAAATTATAAAACAGCTCGATTTCTTTTATGTTCAAAAGCATCAATCATTTTCATTTTAGGAACGAAACAAAATAATCATGAAATTATAACTTATTTAACATAAAACGTTGTGTACCTTTCTATACTACAAATTTGTAATTTTATTTGTTGTCAAACTGTGTTTAGATTTACTTTGTCCTGTCAAAGTAACACAAGGAAACCAAATGAAAAAATAATAACTGAGATTAATACAGTTAAATTTATCATAATTTATTTTCAAAAAAAGTGTCGTCGATTATTGTTTCAAGCGAGGTGTCGTCCGCAACATATTCCGGTCACGGTTACGCTTTGCAGACCATACTTTAAAGACGAGAATGTTCTAAACAAAGTCTTAATATTCATCAATGTGGTCTTATAAATCCAAACTTAATATCGATTTTTGATAACGTCACTACGCTCAAACCAAATAACGTTTTTATTTTTTTAAATAATTAAATTAAGAAAGTTGATTTTAGATTCCGAACGGAGGGTGGAAGTTTACAAAAATTAAAGATTTGTTTTTTTTTTTTAATTAATTCAAAAATGAAAAAATATCAGTACAACAATGTCGAGTTAATGATTAGTGTTTTAATAGTCACTTGAACTCCTTCGATGCGGACGGCTGGCTGAGAACAGCCCGCGTAACATGGCGAATAATACGTTGTGATCTTGTCAAACGAACAGATGGGATTGTAGCTCATCGATTTCCCACAGTTGCAGCCTACGTTGCAGTCCATCGTCAAATTCCATCTGATCAGAAAGCGACAAAGCAATATTAAATACCTATTTCATCCAAAATCAATTAGTTTAAAAAATTGGTTAGGGGGGGGGAGGGTCAATAAAAACACAACTAAAACAAATTTTAATTAAAGGTGTTTAAATATAATTAGTAAGAGTTACTGTATAGTGAGTTATTAATTATATGAATAGAAAGTCTACTTAGGAATAAATTATTTGAGATGCACTAATTAAACTTTTGAAGGCCATATCAATACATATTATAATATGTACTGTTCAAACGTTCCAGAATTGTGATGTTTATGGAGATCTACAAAACCTAAGTATGCGTACATAGTATGGTGGTGGAGTGAGCGTTAAAGACACATGGAAAGGAGGTATAAGAAGGTAATTTATATTTTAGACATTTTATGTTTTAACTTTTGAAGTTAATGAGTTTTTCACGGAGGTGTTAAATGTTCACTTAAAATACGGAAACGGTTAAGTCTTATTTCCGGACCTCTCTATCTGTGCCAACAAAAATATTTTTATAAAGGGATAAATAGTAATAATATTATTCGCTTACTAACGTTTTGTCTGCGTTCCACTGGCCATGCAAATCGTCAGAAGCGCACCCGAGTAAAATGTACGCCAAATGACCTATTACTTCTAAGCCTTCTGTGATGAAGTTCCACATGGCCAGCGTTCTCGGCGACGGCTTGAACTTGGAAATCACCAGGCCCGAAGTAACGATGCCTAGACCGGAGCTCAGGATGCCTATGGCGCCCGAAACGAAGTTTGAATTGGATGCCGTCTGCCGGAATTGTGTCTCTATGTACTTGGGCATGAACGTCCAGTAGCCGATTAGGCCGAGTATGAAAAATGAGTTACTCGCCGAATTGAACAAAAGTATTTTGTTTGTCATGATTCGTTTCATAGACGTTTTGAAATCTGAAATAATTCGCTTGTATACTGTTTATAAAATATAATTTGTATTTTTCATACCTAATCAGAAACATATTGTTAGCTACTACAAAGCATACTACGCCATTCCTGTAAGTAATATTTCGGTAAGTATAGAGCGTTTTTTATCGATTTTAATCGAAATTATCCTTAAATTAACTTATTTTTATATTTTTTAAAATTTTTAAACTGTCAAAAAATAAGCTGACAACAATTATTAGTATCATGCAAACAACAATAGCCACCAGAACGCGAATATGATTGTAAATAGCGGAGCATTTTTGAAGAAGTTATTCACTGGAGAGGGGGGGGGGTATACACATCATGTTAAAATTAATACATCAAAGAATCTAAATATATTTATAACATATTACGTAATACGATTAATATGTCGGCTCATAAAACTTTTCTCTTAAGAGAGATTTAATTTTTTCGAAGAAACAATTGGGCATCAACAGGTGCATTGATTTGAGGATAGTTAGTTCTTTTTTAAAATTCAGTCAACTGGTCAACATATTCCTATTTCAAGTTCCATGATTTGAAATCTATCTTGCCAGCACATAACTATTTTAAAATACAACTTAATACAAGCATATGTGACTAACTAAATGTTGAAATTTAATCAAAAACGTTTTTAAACTCGTAAAATTCATAATAAAGGTAAACTAATTTGTATGCTAAATATTTTCCACACATTATATACACAAAATAATAATTTTATAAATTAAGAAAGTTGAAAAATCATTGTAGAAGCTATATCGTATAATTTTCATGCACCTTGAAAACATAAACGTTGTAAGTAATTCACTATAAACTCACCAGTTGAAACTGGTACATTATTGTTTTGTGGTTGTTCTTTTTTACGGGCCGCCGCTCTAGGTAATATTCTCGGAAACAATAACATCATAATAGAAAACATAATACAACTGATTCCAATAGGTATCCAACCTAAAAATATAAAATATAAAATATTTTAATTTTAATTAAAAAATTATACAAAGATAAACAATTACTTATGAGTTGTGTGTAATAGAAATATAGTATAACGAAAAAATGTGTATTGCGACGGATAAAGGGCTGGATAGATATGATAATAAGCATAATATAGTCTGTAAGGTTCTTAGTTGTTTTTGTCAACGCAGTTTTCAACATTCTTTAAAATAATGTGTTAAGTACGTTAACGTGTTTTATTATCTCTGTAAAAATGAAATGTTAATCTGTCAGTTTTAGTTATTAATTACTACGTTATTGAACGTACATAATTTTTCAAAATTACCTTCATTGTAAATCAAAATAACATGACATTAATTTATTGGAAATTTTGTTGATATTTTAAGCTGAAAATGTGAATTTGTTAGCAGTGATTTTAAAGAAAATATGAACTTAATTTATTTTTAATTTCAGTACACAAAGTTATAAAAAAAAAATATCCTAATTACAATAAAAATAATTATTAAAAGAGAATTCGTTTAAAGAGCGAGTATGTTTTAGGTTAAACGGCATCAATTACAGTAATTTATTTATGTTTTCTCACACCAAATTACAAACATTAAATTTTTAAACCAAATCTTCGGATATAATACATTATTGGAAATTCGTTTAGTATGAAAATACAAGTTTTTGAACCATAATATTTATTTCAAAACAAAGTTAGGTTAGGTTTTTTTATATAGGTCATTCATTTTTTGTGTTTTTTTTTTTTTGTGAGCATGATATTATAATTTTTTGCTTTTAATGTCCACTTTTATTTTAAGTCTTGCATGCTAATGTCACTTTAAGATACATTTTGAAAGAATAAGAACAAAGTACGAACATTCATCAATCAAAATTAGTGATAAATCAATGTTTTTTATTAAGTATAGTTTAGTGAACAATCAATTAATTTCATAAATAAATCTAATAATACCAAAAACTTTTACTATTTTGTAATGTATAAGATTTTGTAAAGACTTTGTCTACATTATGAGCTTGTAGTGAAATTTATAACTAGAAAATTGTATCAATCTGAACCGTTCAGACCGAAATATTGGTATTGCTCAGTACATATTGTTTAGTACTAGTATATATGTAAGTTCTCAAAGCATTCTATAGTACATTGTCCCACAAAACAACCCGAATCACAAAATGATACACTTTTTAATTGCGTATACGTATTTCCACAACGAAATTGTCATCTTCAGCGAGGAGGTGTTGAAGATTCGCGCTGAAGATGACACCCACATCACACACCCCTCTTCCTTAGTTACGCCACTTTTTTTACTTCAATCTTTACCAAACACTGGTGAAAGTAAACCAGTCAAGATTAGCGATTGTGAGTTGATCACTGCTCTGGACGGGACGTTGTTTTACAAAAGAGAATTTTATGCGCAGGTACCATACTTACCCATCCACCACGCACCAATCCATCGCGGATCTTCGTTCGTTATGGTCGGCGTTAAAGAAGGTTCGATAAAACGTGTCAGTGTGTACGCTGAAAGCATGTATCCGCACATAGGTCCCGCCATCCGTATGCACTGGACGACAGCTGCAATATTGTTATAATTCGGTATTGTTTATCTTCGATTCAATGAATAAAATTATGGAAATTTTTTTTTTTTTATAGATTCTCGCCTCGCATAGAACCACCTCCCAAGTGCAGGCTGGTAAATCAACGCGTGACAAAATCAATTGTTGATCGATAACGACTTATATTGATTTATGAATCGACTTGTGAAAATCAAAAATTCAAATTAGAAATCACTTGTTTAATTATAACGAATTGACAGTTTTTACAAATTTTTTTAATGAACAAAACAATTTCTACTGAAATATTTAGGCCTATTTATTTGTTAGGTTCTTACCGCTATGGGTAATTGTAATTGTTAAAGTTATCAAGGTGCTTTATCTTTCTAAATGTGCAGTCGCCCCACGGAAACGATTACAAAAAAATTTAAGATTAAAAAAAAACACGTTGGGTTTCAAAGCAAAAAATAAATCCAGTACAACGCCAACGCAGCTATTTATATAGCGTTATACTGTAAACTTGGTACCACTTATAAGTTATACCTAATATATAATACATTTTATCAATCATATCGATTATTTTAACAAGTTTTTTTTCAAGTTTTCGGGTATTTGAGGACTGAGGAACCTGGTCGCTAATTTCAATATAAACGATACCTTTCAGAATTCAAAGGAACCTAATTCCCTGCAAATCGCATCGCCAATTATATACGTTAAACAATTAATTAATGTGTTCTAAAACAAAATCAATACAATTCACCCAACCGTTGTTCTCAGACATAAAACAACGTTAGTCACAGATATTCAAAAGTAGCTAAAAAGTTAAGCTAAGCTAAAATGTTAATTATTTTTGTTTTTAACCTACTTAGTTAAAACTTGTGTTGCATTAATTCAACTTTTTATAGTTAATTATTACCATTGTTCAAAGTTAAGTTAATTTTTTTGGTTGACAACCAAAACCGAATTCATTGACTTTTTTTTTTGATAATTTATTTTCCTAACTATACGTAGTATTTGAAAATATTTAAAATTGGGCGTTTTACGACTTGTGAAATTTCAACTGAGCTAAATTCATCTAATTTTCTCTCTTTAATTTTAACTTATCTAGTTATTTTTTCGTCATAGTTAAACCTTTAACTGAAGGCGGTTCAACTGAATTGACTTAACTAATCGCTGCAGTTAGTTTTTTTCATTAGTTTGCCCAACATCACAGATATTATTTACAGATATGATAGTAATATGTACTCACCCAGCAGCACGGGTACAGTGTTCTTGCGGACGTTGTCGTCCAAGTATGCAGCGCCGCACGTCCAGTACAGCGAACCTCCCAGGCCCAGCATTGCGTGCGCGGCGCACAGCAGAAAAGCCGCCACGTTCCACAACTGTTCATTTTGGCAGTCTTCGATCAACGGTTCGCCATCGCAAATCTTGTCATTTTGTCCTGTTTCGCCATCATATATAAGCGCGACACTTCGGTTTTAAAATTGTGTTGTACATTTGATTTATTTTTTTTTTTAGCTCACTTGTTATGTTACTCTGTAGCGAAGTGTTGTTTGTGTTGCTCCCGTACTCGACGGTGTATTGGAGGACTTCATCGCCTGCTCCGTAGATAAAGTGTGGCAGGAGTCGAACAAAACAGGATAGACCGACGAACATGGATCCGATGGCCAGCCATCTCGTTCGATGTCCTCGACCGGCAAAGTGCGCCGTGACCAGGAACGACAAGAGTGAAAATAAGTCCCAGGTGCTCGAAATGATGCCTACATACGGGTGCAAACAAATCACAGTAGATCAATTACGTGTAAAAATAATATGTTCAATATAAGAGAATGACAATATCATTGTATATGCTTTTCTTTAGTTCTCTAACACGTTCGTTTGTTCGGGTATTTTTCAAATCGTGCATAATTAATTTAATCCACTTCCCGATACCGTAGAAGGCTGAGATTCGGCACCGGTTTTATTTACGACGACAATACACTATGGTAAAGTCAGAAACCATAGGTCCTAAAGGCCTTGGGGCTTTTTAATTTTACCTAATTTCCGTTACCCTATGCTGAAATTCGGCACATGACTTTAAACGATTACAAAATTCATTCGCAATCATTAAGTATCACGAAATTAGAATAAAAAGTAAAAAATAAAAATAAATATATGCATTTTTTTTAAAAATATGCTTTTTTAAAAAAATAAAAGTGAGCTAAAAAGTAAAAAATTTATAGGTACCTACTGTAAAAACATTTTCAAACTTTTGAATTAAAAAAAACGCGGGCTTTTTACAACATTCGATAAACTTTTAAACTTCACATATTTCGTTCGGCCCACGCTTTTCTTTCAATTCAAAAATAATTCTTACTTTTTAGCTCACTTTTTATCATATTTTAGTAAAACATACTGAAATTTTTTTCTTATTATTTATTTAATTAGTTAAAATTATTACAACTGATTATCTAAGTAATCAAAAATTGTAAAAATACTCTAAATCAGCTACATAGGACTTTTATGTATGTTTTCAAAATAAATATTATTTATATTATGTTATGTCAGTACCCTCTAAATCTAAATTATTTTTGAAGTATGACTAGTACCTACAGTGTTGGTTCTACACATATTTCTCTGGTTTTAACAGGTATCATATTATTTATTTATGGAATATGGAACGGGACAGAATATATTGAACACTTAACTGGTACTCTATAGTTTAATTTTGAAAGTAAGCATTGTTTTAATGTAATAATATTATTGACTTGCTTTGCTTTATTACTATGAACGGTGCTTGCAGGCTGAGAACGTATGTGAGTGAAAAACAGATGAAATATCATATCGAATTGCTTTGGTGATTAAAAGGTATAAACAAAATATGACCTCGATCAGTGACGAATAGAACTTTTTTTTTTTTTTTTTTTCAACGAAGTATTGTATTTTTTTTAAACTTCTTAAATTACTCATTAACGCTAAAATTTAAATGATACACTTTTTAAATTAATTTATTGATTTCTAATAATTCGTTAAAATTTATATTTCTATAATATTGTATAACATCCATTTTTAGCGAGGCCTTCACCTCAAAAAACCCGATTCGCCACGTCACCGATCTCATACAGGTCCTGTATGAGATGGATGATCATGTATCCTGTATTATCGTCGCTTGTCCACACAAAGCTGCAAAACAATATTGTGCGTTTAGCTGATTCCTCTTATCGCCATTATATAATATAGCATTTTAAGTTTTATCAAACGGTCCACACTTACCACTCATCTGACTGGAGAATTTAAATCTTTTCTCCATAGTGGTCAGCGTACCGTTGAAGTACGAAGATAACATGAATTGGTTGAGACCCAGCAGCCCGTAAACGATTACGTACATTTTTTTGCTGGCGAAGATCTGCAGCCATTTGGGTTTGAACAGCCACAGTCCGCAATACGTATCCTCGATGGCCGGGTCCGAAGGTTCGTCACTCATTATTCTTTATTTTTCATTTATTCTGAACACGCAACAAAAAAAAAAAAAACCAAATAAATTCTCGTTGTTTTAACGAGAATACACAAATATCTTTCAAAGCGTGTTGAATCATATTATGATATTATCGTTAAAGCGTAGTGTGTACATTTGAAAATTTTAGAGAAATTAACTCGCATAATATTTTACGTAGGTTCATGCACGATTCCGTCACGCATTTTTTTTTTTTCATACCTAGTCGATTGAATTTTATCATACGTGTTTTTACTTCAAAATTATCTTTAAATTCTGATAATTTCCTAGGCGACATACACGAAACATTTATTTTATTGACATAATGTCACCCTGTTAATGGCATTTATGTTTTGGCCGTAAATTTTTTTTTATTATGCTGACCCTAAAATTTAAAAAATTATAAAATTTTAGTCGAGATTCATCGGTATTTTTACAAAATGAATCGTAAAATTGTTCATTTTATTGGCTGTCAAACACGAGCGTTTTGGAGCCTGAACTTTTCATGCCTGCAGTTTTTAATTTACATTTCGTACGGCATACCACGCATTATATGTTGAAAATTATTATTTTTCAAATTTGGTATAGCATTCATACTCATTTCTAACAAACGTATAAAACTTGTACTAATTTATGAATTAAATCGTATGCAAGTTTAAAGAGGTCTGCATAGTTATGTTTGTTGAAATTAGCCGTTTTAAAGATTTTACCTGAGTAGAAAAAACGTATGGATTCTGTGTAAATTAATTGACGCGTCTTGATTCTACACTTATATTAAACATAACTAAATTTATTCTTCAATTTCAATACAAGAAGTAGAATATTAAAATGTTATAATGTAAACTGTTATGGATGAAAAAGGTAAACTAAGTGCGATTTTTACAGAAAACGTTTTTCGATACATTTTGATGGTCGGTCTTTACGTTTCTAACGACTTGTAGGCTTTATAGATTCTTTCAGTTACCTAATTGTGTTACAGTACGAAACATTTTGAATAAAACGGTGTTTATCGAGTAAAAACGTAGAGAATTTTACAATCCGAGCTTATGATATTGCGTTTGTGTTTTGTACATGATGCAGAGCAGTTTTAAAACAATATTTCAAAATGAGCAAGAACGTATTATTATACAAATAAATTATTGTACACTAAATTTAATTAAGAGCTTACGTAAAAAAAAAAAAAAAATAGAAAAATACGAGACGAATACCGAGGTCAAAACCGACTTGACGTATTGTTGAAATATTACGATTTATTATAAAGTACGATTATTTTTTTTTTTTTTTTACCACGGTTCCGTACCGTTTCATATTTCAACCTTGCCGTCTCTCTAATGTGCAATTTGCAGAATTACAGTGCATCACACACAATTTACGTTTAATGCTATACTATTATGCGTTTCATAAATGTGTACCATGTGGTAGCAATAAGTAATAATGCATAAATCATAAGTCAAATGGAACTGAAACGTTCCAGAACAAGTACCTACAAAGCATAGAAAATTTGCTCATGTCTTATTGAAACAATTGTAAGACTAATCGTTGATTTTTACGAACGTGAATAATGGATTGGTTCCTATTTACAACAACGAGAACGGAAGCAAAGTTCCCAAGCTGTGTACGTAGTTGACCATAGTAAAAAACGGTTTGCTTTTATGCGAACACGCCTAGTTCACGTAAACAAAAGGGGAATGTGAAAACAATATAATATTAGTTTATCTTATACACGCGTTTGTACTATGTTACAATCAAAACAAATGCATGTTTTAAAAAACTTAGATGCAATAGATTAATCCAAAGATCACTAGGTTGTATACAAATGAGGAAAATTATTTATATACATAATCTGTTATAATTATTTTAGTCGTTAAATTAGGTACAAGGCCTTGTATCTTTAATTATGATTGCACTACAGAATATCCATTATTGTTTTTGTTTTGTTACCTAACACATTTGCATTAGATATTATTGATTTTGCAATGGGAAATGATCAACGTTTATCTCGTCCAACTTATCTCAACTGATGCTGCTGATTGTATTTAATACATTTTGAAAAACCAATTTTACTGTCGTATAGTATATACATATAAGATAAAAATTATATTTTGATCATAGTTGAATTTATTTGTAGACAAGTACCTATTTAGTATCTCGAGATAGCTGGGACCAGAAAATTCTTCACTTGCCATAATATTTAGGTCAATATTTAAATTTTAATATTGATTTAGGCAGATATTACCCAAAAATAAAATGAAAGTTAGGAAACAATACCGCGGTTTTCGGTATTCAGTAGTATGGTATAAAACTTGAAACCTAGTAGGTACCCAAGTCTGCAGATAATTTGCATTCAAAGCATTGGGGTTGAAAATCATTGAAAATCGTCAAAAGTGAGTTCTGTATTTTCGAATGACAACAAAAAAACGGATTACTGTCGGATCTTCCTGCAGTCAAATGTATATATATAATAATGGAGCTAATTACTATAGTCAGCAAGTCCAAGTCATTATATATTGTTATCTAAACTACCTATAACAATGGTACCTATATTGTAATAAGAATTTGTGCCACGGATGAAAACAACAGAGATCCGTTTCCAGCAGAAATGGGTCATCGACCAACTGTGACCTTAACGCGGAATGTGTGTAGTTTCACTGTTCTACTGCGAACCAGTTAAGCCGTTGAGTAAAAAAGTATACAGAGACACACTGCCAACTTTTATCCGTAGTAAACTAATCGAATCAATATATTCTAAATTGTAGAAAAATAAAATAAAATAATTCATTTGGCATATCATTGTCAAGGAGATACCAAACTGCCCACACTGACAATTATTACTATAAAAGCGTCTAAAAAGGCAACTTTTATTTATATGCATAGATCATTTTGATTGAATTACCCCCCAAAAATGTAAAACACGTAAATGTTATTTGTTGTATGTTCGATACTTGACATAGGTACTTTATAAATCGGTATGGACGTAAATAAAAATTATATTATAAATTAATTATAAATTTGAATTATTCAACAGTCTCTTTTGAAAGTTGTTCGTAAAATTATTTTGAATTGAAATTCTAACCCTAAAAATGTATTATCAAAATAAAATATTTTTATAAAAACAATTAGGTGCCAACATCAAAAACAATTTTTCTTTTCTTAAATATCGAAATTGAATAATATTATGTTACGTAGAATGAATATCTCTGATGGCGTATGATAATACTATTGGTACAACCGTAAGTTAAGTATTTTGGTCATGATGATTCTCGGATATCAATCATCGGCGTGGAAACTGAACAAATACCGTCTAATCAATGGAAAAATTACGCAGTGATAAAAACGCACGTTACACTAAAATTAACTCATTCTAAATATATGGTGGTCAATATTTTATCATTTTATAAAAATGGGGAAAACACAACTCCTTTATAGGTTTTTGAAATAAATATTCTTACAGACATTATTTTAGTATTAGTAACGCCAAGCACTTAGTAAAATATATAAATATATACATATTAAACTGCAATTTAACAATTTTCTTTTAATCACAAGTTTCTCTAAAATCCATTTGGTAAGCATGATTTTTGCAATAAAAATTCATAATAAATTTAAAAAAATACATGAATGGTAAAAAGAAAACAAAAAAAGTTACTAGTTTAAAATCACTTTTTCTTCGACAGTTATCTAATAGCCAACTAACCAAAGCTAGGCTGTACATTTAAAATCGTTGGATTTTAATAGCTGATTGCTTAAAATAAACATAACAGCAATACATAAGAGGCCCGGCCCGTTAATTTATAATAAATACGTTCGAGCGAACTTGGGATTGGTATTTGTATTTTTATAAATAAATTATTATTTCTAGGGTTTTACTCGACCTCCCTTATTCAAAGTATAGTTAATGATGGACACGGTTTTTGTTGGAGATAATATAATTTCGAGTTTCAAACGATACAAAGGCAAAAAGTACTGATACAATTAAAAAACCTTTATGTAGTAAATTTTTTAGTTCATCTCGCGTTGTGACCGAATGGTTCTGTTGCGGCGATCTGCATGAAAACCTAATAGGTATACCTAAAAAACATTTGCGGCTATTAACATCCAAGTTGCAATTGAGTGGATTAGCGAGAGGTTAGACTAGTACAAATAATAATTTACTATATTATTGTTGAATCCATTTATTTTTAATACGACTTCCCGTCCATTTTGGCGCTGTTGTCATACATCCACGCTTGGCGTTTAAGTAATTTACAAGGCTACAACTTTAAACGCTCCAAGTCAATTTTAGCTTTGACCTATCATCTACTTACTTATCTATCATTAATCTTTTACCAGCTTCATACTTGAATCGTAAATGTTTACGACATTTATTTAAAATATAATTTACATATTAATTTTGAATTTTGAACGGTCCCGAAACAATTTTTTTATCACACAAGGGTGAACAATATCTAAGTTCAATATGAAATATATTTTACGAATGTAAATATAATGCATTTAATCTAATATTAGGGTATTAATTTGAAAAAAGGCGGAAATTCTAGGTCCGGTGGGAAAAGCTTGCAAATCAAAATGGATTTCTTTCAAAATTTACAATTCTGAGCTGCCTATCTAAGTTTATCTTTTTTGTGGTATTACTCGTTAAGATCAGAGCACTCCTTCTATTCTAAAAAGTGTTTCCAGGAAAAAAAAACATCGTTGTACACTATTTGCTTTGCTCAGAATCTTAAAATTGGTTCTGGGATCAGAAATTTTAAAATATTATTTGATTTGAGAATTTATAAATATCATTGTATTTATTTACAAAGAAAAAAAAAATTTTAATTTAAAAATAAATCAAAACTTGTTTAATAAATACAATTTCTTTATATCATTGATTTACATAATGTTTTCATATAAATTTGAAAATGATAAAATTAACTTTATTGAATTAAACTATATAATTACTTACCCATCATTTCAATGTTTTACAAATTCATCAGCCCATTTTTTTTTTTTATGAAACTAGTTGGACCTTTTTTTTACAAAGATCATTATGTTTGTTTTGTTTTAGAAAAATCAATACTCTTGGATAAACTCCATTTTTCTAACAATTTAATGTAATTCATAAAATTTGTTTTGTACATTTTATAGTATTTTTTCCTAGAAAAGTACACCGCACTGTACTTAACATAATCGATTTTTTATTTATTTTATCTAAGTGATTATTAAATATACATATTTTTTTGTTCAGTTTTTCCGGTTAAATGAAATTACGACAAACAGAAATCGGTTGTTCTTTCTCATTTCGTAAATAACAAGCCCGCAACTTTTACGTCTGTAGGTACTTACTTTACTTTGGACGTGTGAAATTGGCTAGTAATATTGGAATTGAGTTTGTCCGGTGTTCGCGCACAGGCTAGTAAACATCTCGTGGTTGTCGTATAATTTTTTTTTTCTCGAATCGCAACAATTTTTTAAAAGCAAAAACGACAAACGAGCGATAATGTAATTATTATGATGTTACGTTGAAACGAAACGCGTCGGGTCACGCGTGAACCGCACTTGGCCGTGGAGAACCGTAACGTAGCGGTGCGCCTCGGAC
The DNA here is from genome assembly GCA_017140985.1 of Hormaphis cornu. Taxonomy (NCBI): domain Eukaryota; kingdom Metazoa; phylum Arthropoda; class Insecta; order Hemiptera; family Hormaphididae; genus Hormaphis; species Hormaphis cornu. The sequence continues at coordinate 15,826,934 of CM029360.1, forward strand.
ACTGTACCAGTAGTAGAACGTGGTTCGGCTGCATCTACCGTTTCCCTACCTCATGGCGATTTCCTATCCCTCCGTTTTGCCAAAACCTAACGAATGAAAAAAATTTCAGCAACAAACAATTTCTCGATTTTGAATGAGTCTTAAACACTTCAAAATGTATTTGAAATTTGATTGAAATTTATATGAGTAGAAACGTATCCAAGAAAATTTTGATAGCTGATCGCAAAATGTTTAAACTATGGGTAAAATGCAAAATAAGGTTAAATTATAAGCTTGGGTATACTCTTTTTTTTACACGCAATTAAAAAAAAAAAAAAAAAATTATTATAATAATCTGTCTAAAGATTGAATAGTGTACAACAGTTTTGTTGGACAGTCATAGTGAAGAATATTCGACACAAACATGTTTTAATGTAAAACTTCTTAAGTGCGCCACTGATGACCATTTAATACTATGTATAACATATCGTTAAAATTTATATAATGGTCACCCATCTATACTTGCACACAAAATATGTATGAAATAAATGATAGTAATTATATTCGAAACAAATCAATTAAAACGTTTACATTTTTCTTTTGTTCACGAAATTGAAAATAATTTTATTCAATTAACTAATAATAATAACTTAATACTTTTGTGAATTAAAACCGAAAAATTATAAATTTTTATAAAAACGTTGTAAGTATCAGTATAAATTATCTTTTCGAATTAAAAAATGTATGACGCGTGTATAAAAAATTTACCTACTTCCGTTTATTCATCGAAACGATTAGTTGGTTTTAATTAGATTTGTTTCTCAGCAAACCGCAAACATTTACTATTATATGACTGTTACAAAGTAAGGTTAAATAACTTTAATCTTAATCTTTCTCCGTGGTGTCTATTATTGCTCACAATGAATTTTACCGTCACTTTTTAAACTTTGGATTTTCATTATTCAACTATAGTGAATTTCAACTCGACGTAAGATAGTAAACATTGAACTATAGGTACGTGTAATCCGAAATAGACACTAGACTACTTGACGTGAAAATCATGTACTCAAACATTACATTTTAAATACTATGTTACGAGAAATCATTTATAAATTTGTTAATAATACTCGCATAATACAATATAAGAGATTTATCTTTCTTTGAACGGGTTCATCCAATTCGTGTTTTTACGTTATTCAATTGACGACGGTTTTGTGTACCAGTCATACTCATTATTCAAAAGTAATTTTTAAAAGAAATAAAAGTAGGGTAAACGGTGCGTGAAGAAACCAAAAATATTTTATATTAAGCTAACACGATTGTTTATTTATATTCTAGCACATGCTATAAAAAATAATTATAATAATTAGAACCAAATCAAGTGGACCTAATGAACTCAATCAATACCGCGATTGATAAAAAACAACAAACGGATATAATATTATCATGATCGTACTGCACTAAATACCAAGTTTATGATTGATATTTTGTTTTCTTAGTTGTTTCCGTCGGATTCCGGGTTCGCCGTGAGACCATTAAGTACATTGAACGTCAAGTCTCTTATTTCTTTGGCACTAAGCACAATGTTAAAATCTTGTTCCAACGCTTGTTGGATGTCGGTTCCCATCAACGAGTCCATACCGAGTTCAGTTAGAGTAGATGTACCCAAAACGGTTTTTGGGTCTTTGATACCTGTAATCATCGAGTAAAATAATAAGTTAAACTGATATGAGATGATTTCGTAAGAAATAATATAATACGAGAAATAAGTATTATGAACTCATTGTGAGAGTCATGCATTTGAAATTTCAACCGTTTAAACACGTCTGTTTGTTCTGAGTAAGATTGGTACCTATGTTTAAATAAAAAAAAAAAAAATTGAAACCTATCAAAAAGTGACGATTGGATCTTTTATTTCGGCGTATAGACTTATCTGCGCCTAGGATGGTAGTTTGTAAGTTAATTTAATATAATTTATTGTGTTAATTTGCCATAATGTGTTTGCCGTTACTCGTAAGTCGATAACAACACTATACTCGCCTAAAACTTTCGCAACCACATCTACTGGTCCGACAGACGTAGCTTCGACGTTGGTTATTTTTTTCTCTACGAGAACAGCACTCGAGAGCACGGGTTGCGTCTGTTGCATAAATTTGTCTACGACGTTCAAACAAGACGCCATTCTCTGCGGCAATGTGCCACCGACGGTCGCATTGTTATCGTCATACGTGTCCAAAATTGTGCCTACGTCTCCGATAGCACCCCACTCGACGACAGTCTGAAAATATTACTATTTGTTATGAACGATTGTGCGAACCTGGGTGAACTGTTTTATTTAATTTTAGTCATTCATTTCAAATTATTGTAGAAATATAAAGAAAATCAATGAGAAATATCTCCCTCAAAAGCGATAATTTTTAAGTAATATTCACGTTTTATTTTTAACATTCAGCGGAAGATATTGGGCATAGGGTTTTTAAAGTGCCTGGTAAAAGTGTTGTTGTTTAGGAATTAGTTTTGTAAATGTATCTAAGAATAGAACAGTATATCCGAATTCCTTATACAGTAACTATCTACAAAACGTAATATATATTTTAAACGAATGATGTTGGTGATGTATTAAAATTTAAACGTTCAACAGGACAATAGGTACGTAGGTACAATGATTACCGACGGGTATCCGGCGGCTTGGCGAGCTTCGGATATTTTCGTCAAAGCAGCGTCGGCATAACCGTAGTTGGCTTGACCGGCTATACCGTGGCCCGAAGTCGCCGAAGACCAAAGGAAAAAGTGTTTTAGCTGTGGACAAAGGTTTCTCGACGCGATGTCGAGATTTACGGTGAACGCAGTTTTCTGGTCAAACGCTGAGCGGAAATCGACAGCGGTCAAATCCGTGTTTGACACGTTGTGTAACACGGCCTCCAGTTGGAATATTCCCGCAACGGGTCCTAACTTGTTGGCTTCCTTTAGCAGCGCTTCGGCTCCTTCGGGTTTGGCCGAGTCGTATTCGACAATGATCGCTTGAACGTTTTTTTCTTCCCATCTTCTGATGAAGAGCGATTGGAATCCACTTTGCACACCACTGCCGGACACCAACACTAATTTTCTCGCGCCTCTGGTCACTAAGAAGTTGGCCATTTGTAAGCCAAAATCGTTGAGACCACCTGTAAAAATCGTGCGCGAAACGTAATTCGATTTCACGGGGAAAACGGATAAATCTACTCATAAACTCACCAATTACGATGTATGTTTTTTCTGGATCGACAAAAGTTTTCGGTACGGCCAAAATTTTTTTCGGTGTTGGGACAACAACTTTTTTCGGTTCTTCGTCGCGAATTTTGAGCACGATTTTACCGAAATAATTGAAGCTGACAGTTATTCTACATAAACCAAATAATTTTGTAATTTTATAGGTGAATTAAACGCCATTTTCATCGCGTGAACAAGAAAGTTTGGAAATTTGAATAAGAAAAATTGAAGAAGGGATGATCGTATGTTAGTACAAATAGTACAAATTTAACGTTTATGGAGCATTACGTAAGTGAAAAATTGGATGTCAAATATTATCTTTTAGACGAAGATTTGATTTTAAAAATAAAACTTTTTCTCACTTAAAAGCTTCTTCTAAACTTTTCTCAGAATCGTAAACGTTTGAGGCTAATGGCTGTACATCACCAGATTTGATTCCGTTCGCTATAAGTTTGTGCAACTCTTGTTTATCAGTTTTAGAATATCTGCCGTGGAATAATGTTTTCAAGTTCATTTTGATAATTGTTAGGTTTTTCAGATTTCCAGTTACACCTGATAAAATGATTAATTAATATACATAGGTAATATTATTTTACGCCGTCTTTTCAATACTAACCGATGGACTCAATAGCTTGCTTTTGTTTTTCAAATTCTACAATTCGTCCGCTTTGAGCCACGATGTGAATGAAACTTTGTAATTTGTACGGCGTAGACTCGAGTGTGTTGAAGATCAAGTTCACACCTTGGCCATTGGTTTTTTCGAGAATTTCTTGCTCCGCAAATTTACCGTTGACAATGTTTTCTTTCGGGACCTAAAACATTGTTTATGATGATGTTATGTTGAATATTCGTAAACAAACTAATTTCAATAACAAACTTTTGGGTAATTTTTGTGTAGATACTGTCTTTGCGATTCGTTTTCGACGGAAACGTATATGTTCACGTTGCTGTTTTGTAGAATGTTTAACGCGGCTAAAACTGTGTAATTAGTACCTGAAGTAAGGAACACTGAATCGTTGGGTTGGATTTTTCCACGTACAAACAACGCGTAATAAGCCTGAAATATTACAAATTATTACGATATCTATTATGTACAGGTACGCTACTTAAAATATTATTGAAGTAGATCACATAATTTTAGCCTGAATAGATGAATTACAGTAATAGCTTAACAGTAACTAACTGGCTTAGATAAGTGTTTGAATATTGTTCGGATACTTATTTTTGGGTTTTTCAACGGTAAATCGATTAATGTTGACAAACAATTTACTTAATGCAAAAACAAAATCAAACACGAAGAATGTATTTTGTCAAGTTTTCTAAATTGCATCATTTAAATCAAAAAAGGGAAAAATCTTTATTTTTATAGTATTGTATTTTTAGTATTTTTATTGTATTTTGATTTTTAACCTCAGTAGTTTTTGAAAATAATTCAAAGTTAAATTTACTGGTACACACACATGTTAGTTGGCACTAATTAATTTACCAAAATTAAGACACATTTTTTATAATATCCGATTTACATTTTGACATAATTATACCTAATGTAGGAGAGTAATCTAAAATAACCAAAAAATTTGAACATAAAGTAAACGTAGTATAAATGTATGAAAAATAGTTAAAAAATATAAATATTATATTTGTTGTTATATTTAGGTGATTGTTAAGTTGTTTATCAGGGTGATTCGCAATTGATAATCTTGTGAATAAGATTTTTGATTTTCCGGGATTTTCTCGCAGGATTTCATTAAAATAACCTGAATTTTGTACACCAATTTTCCTTCGCGAATAACCCACCGGTTGTTTTAGTTAATTTGTAAGTTCAACTCCCTATTTATAGTTTCAAACTTGTTAATTTTTAAATTCAACAATTAAACTAATGATGATACAATAAAACGGAGAAATTTCTCGATGCGAATAACAATGCGTACTTACTAAAACGTAAGCAACGGAAACTGTAGAGGCTTGTTCTAAGGTCCATTTTTCAGGAACTTCCCAAAGTGTCGAGCTGTCAGCAATCACGTGCGTGGCGAGAGCGCTGCCGGTTACCAAACCGAACACCCTCTGTCCTTTAGCATTGCGACCGGCGAATTCTCTGCCCAAATACGAGCCCTGATTTGCCACGTCCTTGTTGAAAAATGGCATCCACGAGCCCTCGGCGAACAGCACGTCCATGTGGTTTATCGGCGCGTAGTATACGGTGCACAACTCTTGTCCCGGATGGTCTTGTGGTCTAGAAAATTCAAACATCATACCTACCGTTTTACTGTACTCAAAATTCATGCTCACTTGAAGTATTGAAGACGACCTTCGATCCATTTCAGTGTTGACAAATCGCCGACTTTTGTCGGAGCGATAAACGCGTATTCTTTTGGCACAGCTGTATTGTTCGACTGGTCTTCCAAAAGGAAATGACGGTTACTGCCCCAAACGCCATCACGGTACACGTTGACCAGTAAATCTTTTTTCAACTGTTTTCGATAGAAATCGGATGTCAGAGAGAATTGTGGTGCCTTTGGATCCTCGATAAATAGACATCTAGTTTATTAAAAAAAATTAAAACGATTGACTGTAAAAATGGTTAATTGTTATCACTTTCCGTTCGGATAAAATTACCTCAACGCGTTTCCGTTTTGTTCTAAACGGACACAGTTCACGAAACCTAAGATTCCAGAGTATTCGATTCCTTGACTGACCAAAAGTACTTGCTTATTATCCTGTTCGGACTGCTGGATAACCGATTTGAATGTTTCAATCCAAGAGAAATCGTTTTTGGTACAATTGACCACAATTGGCTCCGTTAAGCTCACGACCTGCAATCGGGTAAAGTATTATTAAAATTGATTTTTTTCGTATCTTATAATAACTCTACGTCAATAGCGCTTTTACTAACTTTTCGTAAAAGAACAAAAGTTGTGTTTTCATGCGATTGCAAGTTAGCCACCAATTCTAACCCCGTTGATTTAATTTGTTGTTCAGTTGGTTTTTTGCTCTCGACCAACAACAAGCAGCCACCGGCCTTTAAGCTTTCTACGGAATTTTTCACCAAAACGGAATTTTTTAATTGGTCAACAGCAATTACTAGATGGCAGTTAGAATCAATTGCTTCGGGTCTATACACGTCCTTCTCGGAAACTCGTATGCCGAACTCTTCGAATTGTTCTGCGATCGGAGTCGGATCGTCGGTAAACACTGTTACTTCCACCTTTTGAAATTAAGCGAGCATTTAAATAAATATTATATGGTGGCAAATATATGTTTTCTATAAAATAAACTAACACTTGGCATGGGTTCAGTATTGATTACGTCAATAATTGACTTGGCGTAAAGCGATTCCGATTTTCTGCCGGTTCCGATCTCGGCAACTTTTAACTTAAAACTTCCTCCACTATTTTCAAAAGCCAATTGAACACAAGTGCTTAAAGCGTACTTAGTCGGCTGCAAATATAATTATGATAAAAAAGTAAAGATTATTCTATGTTATTATTTGCAAACAGTTTACCTTTTCAGAGATGTATGGCTGAAAAGTGTAAAATTCTAAATTGGGATCTTTTTGTCCTTTGTTTCTAAGGGGAACCTGTTCTAGTTTCAATCCCCGGACTTCAACGCTTCCGGCCTTAATTACGTCAACATACTTGTAATAAGTGGCTGAGATAACTGTATAATCATTGTACAAGTAATAAAATTAATAGTAATAAACATATTTTTGAGTTATATCCTTGCGAATATTACCATTTATGGATTTTTTAACATCGTTTTGTTGTTTTAAAGGATCGACAACAACTTTTTTCACAAATTTCGGTACGTGCAAATTGTATTCATCCAATTGGAATACTGGTATTTGGAATAAATTTTCCAAAAATGCAAACCAATTTCCATCAAAAACTACTTTGGCATTATGTCCTAAAAAACATTTTTTTTTCAGTACATAATTAAAGTCAAAGCATTATGCATTCAATGTTTTAATTTCTTTATAAGATAAACACATTTTGAGTGTTTTATTAAAAGGTATCTAATCTATGAGCGATTTTTTTAAATTTAGGAATAAACCATTTAGAAAAGAATTAATTTATTTAGGTATCTGGTATACATATTCAATTATGCTTGGAATTTTAGTGTTCTTAAAAACAAAGTTATGCAACATAGTATTCTCTAACAAAAAAAAAATAAAAAAAAAACCGTTACCAATAATAGTGTAAGATTGTTAACATTATTATGTTGAATACGTTTTTAACTTAAAAAAATTCACGAAATTTGTCTTTGACCTTATAATTATTATTAAATCCATTCGTACATTGCCAATAATGTAAAAACTATAAATGCATATAAAATGCATGTTAAATTGCTTTACCTTTATTGTCGATTGATTGGATGCCTCTAAATTGCCCATTGTAATCGTATCCTTTTAAACGCAATTCCTTATAAATTTCTGCTGATTCTAATGGTAAAAATTTGTCTTTTTTAATTGTGGGCGAAGATAAATTCAATAACTCCTTGTCAATTGTAGTTGGAGTGCTGATTTGGCCGGACGCAACAATACCATTTGATTCTTTGAGTTCAAATTGTCCCGATGCTAATATATTTAAAACAAACTTGACAGAACCTAAATTAGAAATAATAATATTAACATTAAATGTTTTTGCTTAGATTATTATTCTCCTCAACAGTTCACCTTCTTTAGGTAAAACAGTCTTTCTCAAAAACTCCACATTATTAAAGATAACAGCGAGCTCTTCTGGTTCCTGCTTCAATAACTTGGCAAAACCTTTCCAAACCAAAGCCTGTAAAGTAAATTTTTATTTGTATTTTTTTTAACACGTTTGCTGCTGACAATGCCAATTGGCGTCAACCAATGTAACCGATTTTAATGTACTCGCAATTCAATCAGCGTTAGGACACATTATGCTTTTATTTTTGGTCAGCGTTATATCATACAATGTGTTAAAAATCATTTTGTTGGCTGTAAACATTTCAGAAAATAAAGATTTCCCCCCGTATTTAGGTAGGAAAAATTTAATCGGATTAGTGTTGGACCTAATGTAAGTATTGATGTTATGTATAAAAAAATAGGGATAACGCTGTTTCTAGAAAAATGCGATCACGTCTCTTGAACTATTGCCAGCTTTTCTAAAACCAACACTTTATGCTAAAAAAAAACACATGAAACAGGAAGAAAAGGACGAGCACTTTGTAATAGATGGTGCAGTGTTTGCGCAAATATGTGTTCAACTTAATATCTTACCAAATAACCAGCGTACGGCAAAATAAGTTGATCGTCAATCGTAGTGGTTTTCAAAAAATTGTACTCATCAGTACTGATATCCACTTCCAACGAAATTTCACCAGATTTTGAAGCAGGCTGTAAATTTTTCAAAATGCTTTGTAAGTATATTTTATGAAATCGAGTAAGTCGTTTTACAAAATACCTTGCCGTGAAAACCGATAACATTCCATTTTACCGAGTGATCCCATTCGACTAATGATTGAATCATAGGCGTACGGGCTGATACTGGGAATTTCACTGGTGGATGAAGGTGTTCAACTTGAGGCTGAAGACCAGCGTTAAACAAGCTAAAATAAAATAAACACAATTTTAAACTCCATCACGTTAAATTAATAATATTTGATTTACGTACTCCCCAACGCTCAACAAGAGTTGCTTGTATGCATCGTTAGAGTCTTTAATGAGGTTTATGAATACTGAACTAGAACTTTCATTACTCGCAAAATAGTTTTCAACTTGTAATTGTGGAAGAAATTGAATGTAAATTGCTTCTTTTGGACATTTTTCTAGTGAATTCTAGTAAAAAATTAAAATATAGTAAGGCAATAATATTGCATAAAAAAAATCACAAATATTAAACACACTCGAAGTGATAATTTAGTCGATAAGCTGTTAACAAAGTACGTTGATGATACCGAATGACTTCCTAATGATTGCGAAGCGCTTATCCAGCGAGAAGAAAAAGATTTCGTTTTAGGGACAACCTGTAATGAATAAAAATTATAGCAATTAAAATAAATCAAAATAAGTAAATCTAGAATTATACACAATACTACGTTTAGTGTCGTGTTTAAGTAAAATGGTGATAGACTACTCACGGATTGTAAGACAGATTGTAATTGTTTGGAAACTTTGGATAACTCTTGGGAGGACAACCCTGAAAACGAATAAATATATTTAAAAGTTGGTTTCCAAACGATTTTCCTGCTGGAAACGCTTACCATTTTGTGATAGAGTTACTTTTGCTTCTGACAACACGCTCCCAATAGCATACGCAGACAAAACAGCTTCTTCGGCGGTTAAAACACCGTCGGCATAAGCAGCAGCCAGTTCACCAAATGATTCTCCTACAATGTAATCTGGAGATATTTTCAAATGGTTTAGAACATGCAGAAGAGCAATCTAAAACGTGGGGAAAAAAATAAAACCAAGTTATTAATAGACTCCAAATTTAAATTATTTAAATAGAAAATGTTTAACGTTAAAATCATATAGGTATACTTGAATAACGATTGAAGCTACAACGGATGCCAAAGGATCTTGAAGTGTTACGGCGTTAACCGTCTTAAGCACCGAGTATAAATTAAAACCTTTTTTGTCCAACAAGTTTGCACTTTGTGTAATTGACTCGTTAAATATGTGTAATTTTTGTAACTGGCTGCCTATATCTGCCCAGTTAGTTTTTGCACCGGGCAGAACAAAAACGACAGGTTTTTTGTAACCATCAAACGGCTAAAATAAATAAATCATGGTAAAAAAATATTACAATAACGGAATTTTTTGATTTATTTTGTGTCTTACAGTAATTTGACGTGTTTTATCGTACATTCCGTTGAACAAAATGTATCCTCTATACTTGTGGCCAACGATGTTTTCACTTTGAACGCCATACAACAAAGCGTAAAACTCTTTGTCTCTGGGCAGTTGGTCGATCTGATGTAGACAGAGAAAAAAATTGATAGAACTTTAAGCGTATTAATAACTGCATTTGAATGAAATTGAAAAATATTAGCCAGGTACCCTATTTATCATAAATTTGATTGCACTTTCGTTTCTCGCCGACGCGATCACTAATCTAGGCAATTCCTCTTCGAGGGTTACTGTGTTTTCCTTCTTCTTGGTGTACGATTTCATCAGACAATGTCCGTTAGCGCCTCCCACTCCAAATGAGTTGACTGCCACAATACCACCGTCCCAGGGTTCTACCTTGGTCACGACCTTTAACAATATTTTATTATATTTTCATTATTGCCTTAGTTTATGTGACACTTTGTTATACTAACGGATAATCGACCGTCTACTAAGGCGGGGATGTCTGGATTTGGGATATTATAATGTAAGTTGGGTGGCAAAAGTCTACATTCCATGGCGACGAGCACTTTTAAGACGGCGCTTAACGCAGACGCAGGTTCCCCGTGACCCATATTGGACTTCATGGCTCCAATGCGAAGCGGAAGAGTTCTTCCTTTGCAAAACACATCGACGATTGCGCCGACTTCTTGACGATCACCCACCTGAAATCAAAATATTTACATACCTATTTAAAAACGAGAACGAGGAAACGATTCATTTTTATTGTTTTTAAACTTAATACAAAATTTATGTTATGTTCTAATTGTTAACCATAAATGTATAAAAACTATTAGCACATGACTTTTTCTGTATCTATGCAATGAACACAATACCTCATACACATGTGCTGTCGGTCCGTCCATTCTTTTAACGCGGTTTGTTTCTTTGGTAGGTAACTTATGAACGTGATCTTTTACGCACAATCGGAAACGATTTGTTTTTCATTATAGTCGTTATTGTTATTATTACCTATCACTCTATTGTCAATACCTATATAGTATAATATATAAATCATCTTGACGCGTCATATTATAATAGAAAAAGGCATAAATATTTTACGCATTATTTATGATTAAACTACGAAATAAATGAATGTGTACGAATGTATACATTTATTTTTATTTTTTATAGGTTGTATAATTTGTATAATTTTGAGTAAACATTTAGGTATCTATAAATTGTACTAACTTTTGATTTATACTGATCAAGTTTAAGTACTCTTAAGTGAGTTATACTAAATGTTAGATTTTGAAATTATTTTAGTTAGTGTTTTGCGTGATCGTATTGTCGAATCGTTGATAGTTTTCATTAATCGTGCCTACCCTTGTTTTCTTTACTTGCTTTTGGACAAAATTTAAACCAATGAACCCACGATAATTGTATGGTCAATTGACCCGTACATTTCAAGTACCTAACTATTTTTGCGTTTCCTGTCTTAAGGTAATACAGAATCATTTGAAAATTGTATAGATTTCATCGTACTTTGGTTGCAGATCCATGGGCTTCCATGAAAGCCAAATGAGTCGCGTTTACGCCGATTTCTTCTTGAACATTTGTGAACAGAGACACTTGCATTTCCCGCGACGGAAAAGTGATACCTTCGTCTTTATAACCGTCGGCGTTACTACCGGCATTCAACACACTGGCGTAGATACGTTTCGCTACTTTAGCTCTCTGTAACAACACAGCAACGGCACCTTCTGATCGCACGTATCCATCACCTGTTTGAATAATACCATTTAAAAGTCACGAATTCAATAGTATAGTGGAAAATCGTCGATTTTTTTATGTTCAACCCTTTTCATTTTATATTTTCAGGTTTGACCATTGTACGTATCACCGAAGTATATAAAAATTGTGTAAAAAATAGTTGAAAATAATGCTATCGAGTAAACTAATCAAATAGCATACCTTCGGCGTCAAACGATCGACACTTGCCTCCCGGCGACAGCATATTGAGTTTTTGGAACATGAGGCACACGGTCGGGTTGAGGACAAGATCGGTACCACCTACGATGCAATTATCGCAAACGCCGTCTTGGATGAGCTTAAAGCCTTGGTGCAGGGCAATCAGACTAGTGGAAGATGCCGTGTCGATGGAATAACTAGGTCCTGATGAGAAAGGTCAACGTTTAAAAAGAGAAATGTAGATTTGTAATTTCAAAACAAATCGCTGATTCACCTTTTAAATCGAAATATTGCGACACGCGATTGGCGCACATGGTTCTCGACGTGCCCAAATATTCATAACCGTTAACCTTTTCCCCGTCTTTCGACCACCAATCGCAAGTTTCACTCGATGACAGAGCCACTATAACGCCGGTACGGGTGCCCTTCAAAGCCATTGGGTGAAGTCCTTAAAATTGAGTGAGTACAAAAATAGCGTTACTCGTTTATTTTAATCAAACAATATCGACCGTTGACACGGCTAAAATTTTGGGGAACAATTGTAATTTTGTCGAAAAAATTTAAAAAATATTACCATATTTTATTATAATCAGAACCATGATGACAACAAAAAATCTAAAAATTTTCAGAAGTTTTCTTCGACAACCTATTTCAAACCATTTAAAAGTTTAAAACTATAAAATTCATAACAATATTGCTGTATAACAAATACTGAGATGCTTATGATAAAACATTGTCGACAACATTTTAAAATGTTAAGCGAGTTTAAATAGCATAGCGAAAGTACTAAAATATCTAAATGTTATTCATCAAATGGTAGGTGTTGATAAATAGTCTTCTTAATTTCATAGTGCGATAAAAAAAACTAACTTACAAAAATACTCGATAAGCTCAACTATTAAGAAATGGAAAACAAAATAGAGTAACAAGTTAACCAAATCTGTAATATTTCATATTTGTAACACACATAAACTACGTTTTATACTCATAAAAATAGGTAATAGATATCAATAATTTACTAAAAAACGAAACTTTTAGTTTGGTAGTTTTTGTTTTTCACTTAACAAACCTGCATCGACGATGGTTTCGTAAACGACTTCTAAGAACATTCTTTGTTGCGGATCAGCACGTTCGGCAAAGGCCGGAGGATAGTGGAAAAATTCAGCGTCGAATTGCGTTATGTCTTTCATTTTACCAGTTCTCATGATGGCACCATACAAACCTATAGAAAATATAAATCAATAACAATTTGATGAAAATATTTTCAAGCCAAAAAGTATAAATTATTTGAGGAGCTATTACGTTTCAACAGCGCGTAATTTCATTGTTATAATCAAAATAACACGGTTTTAACAATACTATTTTTATGCGTTCGCAGAAACTACGGGGCGGATATTTTTGAGAATTTTTTGATGCAGATTTTGTTTCACATAACGAATTTAATTTTAATCCTAAAATAACGAATTCGTGTAAGTTACGAATTTTTTCCCGAAAATAAGTCAAAGGTATGACCAATTTTCGACGATTTTTCAACGCCTAAAAAAAAAAAAAATCGTGACTATAGATTTTCAAAATTTTTTAGTAACATTCGTATTTACACGTTAGCGACCCTGTATTCTCTGGAAAATCATATTTTTTTACTGAACAAAATTTAAAGCTTTGCTCAACGTTTTTCGAAATCTCTCGAAACTTGTTTTTCGGACGCACATTTCAAAAAAAAAACCCCACACACAAAACAATACACTCTTCGCTACACTCGGAATCTAAATACTAGTAAGTTTTTGAACTTACCGTACGGCCATCTGCGTGGGTCGTCGTTGACCATGTCTTCACCGGTCAACAGTTTCTCACGCAGCTCATCGATGCTGTCGCACTCGGGCAGCCGACCAGAGAACCCCGTGATGACGATGTCGTCGGGCTGGAAGCCGAACTCGTCGGAAAGCACGTCGACCGGTTGGACGGACGATCCCGGGGTAGCGTTTGGAGCCATAGTTGTTGTGAATTCGGGGCGACAAAAAGAGAAAACGAATCCACGCGGGAAAAAATTTTTTTCCAAAAAACACTTGGAAAACGCAAACGGTAAGACGTCTTTGCAGATAGTATATATATATTATAGTATTTACGGGACAAGTACGAAATAAACGACGTGAGTGTGCGTGTGTTTGAAGTCCCGTTTAAATATGTTCACGAGTTACGAAACCGAGTGACGAAACGCGACGTTTTTTACAGGATTTTTTTACTCGGAAAGGGCTTACATAAAGACGTTCCATAACGCGCCAACGTGTTGTGTAACTGATAAACGATAAAACATCTTACGTAGTCCGTTGTACGTTTAGTTTTTTTTTTTTTTTTACATAGCCATTTCGACTTTTGAAAAAGCATTTCTGTTGAATAACGGATGCGTATCGATGCGTACCTACCTGGATATCTAAAAACGAAATTTTTTTCTCGATCTTACCGACAATTAGATAACAGGCTAAGCTATTGGAAATTCGCGCAAATTTTTTTTGTAGAATAGAACACGATCACATGGGTCATCTTCAACAATATAATATATTCTGTCTACCTATAAGTACAGCGCAAATAACTAATTCGAGGTTTCTACAGTAATTTGGATTTAGGAATCACGTTTGTTCTTCAAACTAATATGAGTGAAAAGTTCAAATTGAAAACATAGTTATTTTAATCGGAAATGTATAAAACCGATTCGACGCCTCTAATATTTTTGTTTTTATTTAAATTAGCAGCTAAAATAAACAATGATCAACCAGTAGATTTTGAACGTAGTGATAATAATAATGTATTGAATGATTTCTGTCATTCCTCTTTTTTTGGGAAGTTAAATGTTCTTATACTTTTGTATACCTTTGAAATTCGGCCCAAGATGATAGATACTATCTTTATATGAACCTTATAAAAAAATGTGTTTTAAAAGTTATAATTAAAAAAAAACGAAAATTATGCAATATTCAAGAGTCTCCAAATAAAATGAACTTTTACCCATTATTGGAATGGATGAAATAAACACCCACACGAAATCGGAACCGACTTAGAAGTGATCCAAAGAAATAGGAAATTTTTGAAATTGTTAATTTTCGCAGTTATTGTTTCCTCAAATTTACAAATTTAATCAGTTTACACAGTTTTGGTTTATAGACGTTTTTACAACGATACGTTTTCCATCCATGTTACGACGTGTTTTTGGCTATAATTTAATTGCGATTCTCACTCGTTATCTGATGAGTTGTAATGAGTGAGTTTTTAACGTCATTCAAATTTCAAAAATTTCGCTCACATTAGAGCTATTTATAGAACACTGATATTTGTTTATAATTGTGTAAGTTTTATTTAAGTATTTAACAGGTCATAATTAAGAATCGAAAGTGTTACACAAAAATCAAACCATATATATCTTCCAAACCAGTGACCCACCCGAAACTGTGACTTACTCCAATCCAAAGTCACTATATTTTTTAGATTCTGAGTTAAGTAAAATATGTATTGATTTTACAATGATGATTTATAATTCCTTTTTTTTTTCTGCTAACACTTATTTGAGTGATACTCGTAGAATCGCACCAATCTTAATGAATAATATTGTAATAATCGATTATTTGACGAAAGTAACATAAACTTAGTCTTATTTTTAATATTTTCTGAATTAAGATCCAAAAACAAATAAGTTAAAATTTTGAAAAGTGGTGCTGCGAATGACCTGAAATATTCACACACAATTAAAAAAGTATTCACCGTATTTGTAAATAGAATTGGAACTAGTTTTGATAAATTTGAACGTTTTGTTTTTGAAAAAGTCTTGAAATTGTAGTGCGGTATTTGCCTACCTATATGTGGTTGAAAAGTTTCAAAATAAAAATAATTATGGTTCGTAAAAACTTACATTGGTTTTTTTATACATTTTGGAGTAAAATGAAGAAAAACTGGAGAGAACTTTGTAATTTTGTAAGTTTTGTTTAATAAAACACGATATTTTTATTCTATATAGTAACAACTTTTACAAAAGTTTAAAAAATAAATTTTACTTTGTATACGATATTAAAATATTTTGATCGTCGATTTGTATATATGTAATATATATTTTACGCTTGTTCATCGTTGTATACGATTGTTTTCATCGTTTTCATTCTTTTTGGAAATTAATTTTCCTAAAAATATGCAACTTAATTGAAATTTAAACACGGTATTGGAATCGATAAAAGCAAAACGCTTACAAAATTTATACAATAATTTCGAAACTATTTCCAAACTAGTGGACAAACCAAAGTTGGGATATATTTTAAAATTAAGTTTAGGCATATACTTTTTTTTTATAGTTTTGGCTTCATTTTTCCTTTAGTTTTCAGTTTAAAGATTTGAAACTTGAGTTTTGCTTTTAAGTCTAGCAACACATTTTTTATACGAATTGGTTCAAAAATTAGAAAATTGGTTCATAAGTTTTTTGTTTAGCTACCTGTACGTTATAGACATTATATATTGTTAGTATTTTATTATTTTATTCTATTAGTTTGTTTTTATTTTATTAATAATAATATTATAGCTTGTTTATTTGTATACAACTCTTTGACAATTTGTTAAAATTAATAGAAATTTTTATATATTATTAAAATTAATCAAGTACAAACATGGTGAAAGTTTCAAACTATTTTGATCATTTTTTAACAATACATAAAACTTTCAAATTTTTGATATTTCAATTATTTTACTCATTGAGTTTGCTCATGAACATTATTGTTATTATTGTTATAAGAATTGGTTCCTACTCCCTACTTTTTCTTTAAATAAAATAATAATTACATATTTTTATACTCTAATTTAATTTAAAATATTTTAAATTTTAATATTTTTAGAATATATTGGTTTAACAATGTTTTTTTTTTTTTGTCAACATTTTTTCGGGTAGAAGTTGTGTGTGTCTTCACCACATTTGAGCCAAATAAAAAACATTACAATTTAGAATTTGTAGAGTATTCGACTTACTAAAACTAGAATTGTAATTTTTGCAAGTCTTCCATTGCTTACGAATCTAATATAAACATCAAATCAGTGATCCAGCCAATGATGTGCCCTATTCTAAATCGAAGTCGTTACTCTAGTAAGCCTCCCACTAGATCCAATATAGCTTTTATAATTTTTTTTATTTCAAGTTTATAGATAGTTATAAACAAAAATATTTTTTAAGATTTTATAAAAATAACTAATAATATGCCTTTAAAAATGAAAAATACCATGTTTTTTACCCTGAAGAAGAAGGTTAGTGAAAAAGATGTTATAAATAAAAATATATGATTTTGTTGAAAATAATACGTTCATTATTAAATATTAACACGTTGAGTTCTGAGCGTATATTTTTGGATATCTCTTTTATTTACAACATTGTAGCTCCATCAACGATAGTTTTTTACTCAGCTTAATTAATTTTTCAGTTCCGTCGTTTAATTCCAGAAACCGGTCAACATTTTACATATCTAAGCACAGAACATTGTATGGGTTCTTTTCTCCAATAAATAAAGCTTTGGTTTCTTGTAATAACCTAAATAAGGACATTGCCTTTTTTCATTCTTCTCAGGTAGCAATACGAGCTAGTATTTTATCATTTTAATATTCTGTTTTTATGTTTTATCTAGGTTTATTATTTTGTACATTTATTTAATAAATTACGTTATGCTTTCAACTGTTACTTATGAATATTTCTTATTATATATTTCTTATTATATATTATTTTGATACTATGTTATAATTGATTAGTTGAAACTTAGTTTGTAAATATTATTCTGTACTCAGTACCTTTGGGCGTGTATTCAATAAAATAAAATTAAAAAAATAAAAATGTGTACAAACTATTTCTTATATTTAGCAAGCATACAGTACCTGTTGCGTATTTACCTGAAATAATTATAATTGGCTACCTACTTACTTTTATTTTGTTTATTATCAAAAAACTGTTGCATTAACTTTCTTTTATATTGTAATTTTTTCTTTGAAAACCTATTGATATTACATTTTAAAAAATATTGCGTACCTTATTATAATTGTTCACGATAAATTAAACTAGTTTATAACTATCACGCCATATTTATTATACCATAAAAATCATGTTTTCACGAGTTTCAGTTCTCATATCCAATACCATTTGAAAATGCATTTTTGATATGCAGCATACAATAAGTATATTATTACATTCAAAGTGATATGGAAAATCTCATCTTAAAAAATTCTATTGGAGGTTATATGATTGTAGTTTGAGAGTAAAGATATTAGAGAGAACTAAGAAATTAGAATTTTATTCAAGCCAAAAACGGTACACAAAATATTTGTTGGATAATATCAATTATTATGTATAGCACGAGTATCATATATTTAATCATGATTTCCCTTAGAGTATTTAAAACAAACAATTTAAACAAATTAATAATGATTTATTAGTTAAGTATGTGTAAGAGAGTGTGTAAGTAGTGTAGAAAAAACAAAATAATAATAATTTTCATTACTAACTTAGATTTTATGTTTTATTTATTGAAGATTATAAATTGAATTATTAATTGTATTAGAATAAACGCATTGCAGAAAAGCTTGTCTCCTATAAATAAAACTACAATGATCACTATAACCGTATGGGTAATCAGGCGAGTAGACTCAAGATTTTTGCTCGAAGGACTGAGAACGTCATTTGTCTTAACTGTTCAACTTCCACAAACGAGTTGGTTTGCTCTTTGATGACGTTTTGAACTTTTGGAGCAAGAAGCATGTCCAGACCAAGTTGAACAAGAGTGAAAGATGGTTCGATTTCCGACAAAGATTTGTAACCTAAAAAAAGAAAAACGTAAATATATTCGACTAACAATATGTGATGATAAAAATATATTTACAAATAAACACATTGTACGTGTCATAGATGTTCTAAAAATATTCTTTTAATCTGTGCAATTTGAATGTCAATTCAGGAAACAACATTTATGATAGTTACAGTACCAAATTAGGAAGATCTTTTCAAAATGCAAAGCTTATAAAGTCGTTAGTGTAACCCTTCAACTATATAACTTAAACGATTTTTAAAGGCGTGAAAAGCATATTGTCTTTTATTATAAAAACCACTTACAACTACTAAATAAAAGCTTTTTGATTTTTAAATCGAGCTCAAATGTTCTTATAGGTACATATTCAATAGAAGGTTATTTTTCCAGATAATTAGATATTAGATAATTTTCATATTTGGATGTACAATGAAGTACATATTATATATTTAATATCGCTTTTAATATTATTTTTAACTTAAACTTTGAGCAAAGTTATTACGAAAACGTGAAAAAATAATTTTTTGGTTATTTCTCTAAATAACTTAAATCCAGTAAAAAATATTAATTACATATTGTTTATGAGTACATATGTTTCTAGTAGCATTAAATATTAATAGTACATGTCAATACTATTAATGTTTTTTTTAAATAGTTTATGTTTTTTATCAGTTTTTTGTATGAACTGAGCAACACAAATTTAATATATAATTTTTACGTACTACAAAATAATATCACAATGATTCATAAGTTAATTTTAATTTATAAATTAAATTTTTTTTTTAATTTTTAAAATAGAGTCATAAAAATTACCGAAAATTTTAGCGATTGATAATAATACAGGAGTTGCAGCATCCGAACCATCACTTGGACCCGTAAATTTTGTAAAAGATACGATCGTTGGGTTTTCGGGTTGATTGACAACATTGTCTAGAATACTTAACGCTGAAACAATTGACGAGGCTGCAAAGTTTGGACTGTTAAAACTAGTTGAACTGCTTTCTACTGCACCATACTCTACAACAATCTGAAAACAAATATTAAACAATTATTAGATATAAAACTGGCATATATATTTTTAAGTTGTATTAATTTACAAAATAGATTTGTATTGTATAACTTACTGCAGGATAGCCAGAAAATTTACGAACTTCTGATATCCTGAACACTTCTGCGTTTGCAAAAACGTAGTTAGATTTGGCCTTAGCTCCTCTAGATGCTAGCGATGGAGCTAGAACAACAAAGTGTTCTAGTTGAGGAACTAGTTTCCTACTCAAAGTGTCTAAATTGGCAACAACTTCAGAAACCAAGTTTTTCGCTGTTTTAAAATCATTTTCGTTTAATGACTCCAAATGGCCGGTTTCTGGGGCCTGTTTTTAAACAAGACATTTTCTTAATCACTAATATACATCCAATCCAAATGTTACTTTAAATTAAATTTTTTATTACTTACCGTACTTATGAAGAAAATTCCACTAATTGGACCTAAAACTAACGCTTCTCTGAATATATCTTCAGCACCTTTCACCGTCAATGGATCTGAAATTGATACTACTATGGATACTTTTTTGTTTTTTAAACGGTTGAAAACTATAGTTTGATAACCAGATAACAATTTGTTTTTTGTTACTAAAACAAATTTTCGAGCTCCTCTACTTGCTAAATGTTGAATTAGTTCCGTGCTCAAACTAATATCGTCTCCTGAAAACCAAATATTTTCAGAACCACGGAAAAGTGTTTTTGTATTTTTAGACATTAAATACAATCAACAATATTAGAATTAGTGACCGTAAATTTTTACCACAAATAACAAATGATTTTTCAGATGAAAAGAATAATTTTGATAAAGCGGCTACAGTTATTTTGTCTGAATGCTTGTGTGAATTTTTTTCTTCTTTTCTGATTTCAACAACGTTTCTTCCTAAATTAGAAGCGCAGTTTGCATTGGATTTGAATGCTTCGACCACCTGACTGGCTGAGAATACTGTGGTCGGTAAAGGTTGTATGTTGTTGTTTTTGATAGCCTGACTTATCAACCGTTGAATATATTTGATTTCAGACGATGAAAAATGAATAGTACCAAAAGATATTTTGCTGTACACGATGCTCTTCAAATTTCCAGACACTCCTAAAGAATCAGAAATAGGCGCAAATACTTCAAAGTCAATTAATCGACCGTACTCGGCTAATGAGTTGACAAATTCTTGGCGTTTGCTGTACATCGAGTAAGTATCGAAAATCAAATCCACTCCTCTGCCTTCCGTTTGTTCTAAAATATGTTGCTCAAAACCACCATTGTCTGTTAGGTCAGCAAAACTATCGTCATTTAGCTGTGTAAGGATACAATAGCAATATTTTATTGCTGGTTTGCGCACAGTTTTACAAAGTACGATAATCTATATTATAAATTCATACCTGAGGATACTTTGATTTTAACCATTTTTTCTGATTTTTATTAAATATTCCTACATATGGGATTGCTCCAAGTTCTAAAGCAACAGATATAGCTGCAGAACTGATTCCACTAGCACCAGCATGTATGTACACGGATTCACCCGACTGGACATTTCCTCTAACCACAAGTGCATAGTATGCCTATAATATCCAACAATAAGTAACACATTGCATGAATGGTCTATTATATTTCAATAAAGAGCTAACTAACGTATTCAACGCACCAGACTATAAGTTCTCGGTACAGTGCAAGCTTCTTCTAATGACCACTGATCAGGTATTGGCCAAATGAGATCCTTGTGGACCAATACTGAAGTAGCTAAAGCTCCGCCTGATACCAAACCAATAACTCGTCTTCCACTAGAATCACGTCCCGAAAATTCCATACCCAGATAACTACCCTGAATTTTAATGTTATTTCAAAATTAGAGTTAATCCAATTTTATATTTAAATATAGTTTTTTACTTGTTTCGATACATCTTCGGCAATTCCATTATGTGGTAAAGTACCATTCACAAATTTGACATCTAAACCATTAAGTGCAACGTAGTATGGATAACACAATTGATAATCAGGGTATTCTTTTGAACTAAAATTAGATTAATAAAAGATTCGTTATATATGCCTTAAATATGACTAGAAACAATTTTTAAAAACTTATAACTATGGTATGAAAGCCTACTCGAAATTCGATAATTTTCCTTCAATAAAGTGCAAACTGTTGACATCACCAGCTTTAACAGTACTTATAAAAGCGTGTTCTACTTGAACGGTGGCTTGTTTGTATGGAACATAAACGCATGTTCCCCAAACGCCATTCAAGTACATGTTGATGGATAATCCTTTCTTAAGTTGCGTTTGAAATAACGGAATTGACTCGGAGAATAAAGGTGCTTTGTTATCTTTTATCGACATACATCTATGGAATATATTGTTGGTTAATCTCTATGCACTGCCCATTACAAATCACTAAATATTTACTTGACATATTTTCCATTTGGCTCTTGTCTTAATCCCTTCGTTAATCCTATCACTCCTGTGACATTCAAACTTTGACTCACTAAAACAATATCTCGGTTCTCGTTGTCAGCATTTTTAATATTAGATTTTAAAGGCTCGATCCATGAAAATGAAGATGCTCCAATAGGAAGTATAATTGGACTGCATACTTCAGCAATAGTCTAAAATGAATAAACATTAAAATTATTTTATAAATAATATGCATTAAATATTGATAAAAATTAGAAAAATTTAATACTTTTTTAAACAAGATGTAAAAGTTGTGACCATCAGTATACTTTGCGATAAACTCCACTTCATTATATCTGTGTTTCAAATCAAATTGACGTTCTACACTTAACAAAAAAC
This sequence comes from Hormaphis cornu, assembly GCA_017140985.1. NCBI lineage: Eukaryota > Metazoa > Arthropoda > Insecta > Hemiptera > Hormaphididae > Hormaphis > Hormaphis cornu. The sequence continues at coordinate 15,849,558 of CM029360.1, forward strand.
CGCCGTTTGCAACACCAGATAGTATATTGTTCAATAATTTTTCATTCTCAATTGCACCACTTGACACAACAAAGAACGATTGTTGTTTCAAAACACTAGATGTTAAATCTTGTTCGTAATAAGTCACCGACTTTTCAGATTTGAAACGGTTTGCGTCTTTAGCATACACATTAGCGTTGATCTATCACAAACACAATAACCAATAACAGTGTACAAATGTAAGAATATCAACACATTTAAGTAATTTTTGCTTACCGGTAATAAAGATTTTGTCTTAGCTAAACTTAAAATTTCCGGCAGTAAAAGTTCTTGCTGTACAGTAACTACTTCTGTTATACTTAAAGGTTCACTTGCGTTTTCCAACACAATTTGTATAATATTGTTTAGAGGTTGATCTATAGCCTAATAAAATACGAAGTATAATATCAAAACTGTTAACAATATTTGAGAATGCTACAATTATTTAAATATATACATCGTCTAACACAAATGGTACAAATGTATAGGATTCTAAATCAAAATCTTGTTGCAATTCTTTTCGGATTGGAACCATTGTAGATCTGAGATCTCTAATTTCGACTCCTGCCGACTTAATAACACCAATTTTTTCGTAAACATTAAAAGGTACAATTTCTAAAACAATAAAATGTATTATTAAGAAATGTCCTTTATGTAATCTAATACACCGTAATTGGTACTGTAACATACCTTTAGATGACAAAGCACGATTTTGTTTTTCTGGAGAAATAATCAATTTAAATAAGTATTTTATAGCGTAGAGATCTCTCGTATCAAGTTTCAACAAATGCACTTGTAATAAAGAGTCAATTAATGTAGTCCAGTCTCCATCAAATTTAATTTTTCCACTATTTCCTACCAAAGTATAATAAAAAAAAAAGTAGTTAAATGATGTTAAACTCAGTTAAGTGGCTTATGATAATTGATTAACTTAATACCATTATTGCTGGCCAAATTAATTCCTTGAAACCTTTTGCTGTACTTATAACCTTTGCATGCTAGGTCTTGATAAACATCTGTAGCTGATAGCTGATCAGTTTCATATGATTTAATTTCTGGCAGTTGCGTTTGTTCGTCAGACGTTTGAATTTTGATAAAACCTGATACTACGATTAAGTCACTTTCATGAACTTCAAATTCTCCAGTTCCCGCTAAGATGTTAATAAGGAAAACGAGTTTTCCTAAAAACGAAATAACATGACTTAATAAATGCAGGTGTTGTAAAAATAAATATAGCGGACCTACCGTTTTCTGGGACAGGGACTGTTCTGAAAAACTGAACATTATCAAAAACAACGGGTATTTTATCAACAACTGAAAGTTGCAGTTTAGCTAAAGCCTTCCATACTATTGTCTAAAACATAAATAATAAGTTATGTTTGTTATTAAAATTATTTTATAGTTATTTAACACAAGGTACCCATGTACGAAATATGTTAATGCGTTTTAAGAAATTAAATAGTCAAATTATTACTTTAAACTTACAAGATATGATGCATACGGGAGTGCTTCAACGCCATCAATGTAGTTTCCCTTCCACGATTCTTTTTCAACGTCCACTTCTAGTTTAATTTCACCAGAAGTTTTAGCTTCATCTTCAATAAAACTGACAACAGGCCAATCGTCCGTGTGATTCCATTCAACTAGTGGCTGAAGAGACGGCGTTCCTCTTGATACAGGGTAATTAATTGGAGGATATAGGTTTTCTAATTTTAACTGAAGTCCCGCGTTGAATATTTTCCCAATACTGGACAACAAATTTGATACAGAAGATTTATTTCTTCGCACTAATCCTACATGTGTACATTTAGATCCAACACTCGGTTTTAGTATAGCTTGAAGGAGAGCATGTGGAGCGATTTCTATAACTATTGAATTATCTGGTACATGCTTCAATGCGCTCTTTAATTAAAAAAAAAAATAAAATCATATTACATCTAATGATGAAAAGAGCTTTTTACGGTTTTTAGACTTACATTGAATAAGACTGGTGATACTAAGTTGTTAACGTGATAAGCGACGGATGAGAACTGTGCAATTGGTTCATTCCACCTTGATTCTGGAATAGATGTACTTATCCATTTTGAAGATCGAGGCATGGGGTTTGCGATAACCTATAAAATATGAGACGATTAGTACTTAAATATTTATTGAATTTACCGTTAAAGCAATGTGTAAACTTTAATTTTTACCCCTGCAACTTTTTCTTTGAACACTGGTCCTGCGGCGGCTATATACCAAGAATGGAATGCGACGCCAGAACTGTTTACTTCCCTTGCAAATACACCATCTGCTACTAATTTATTCACGAATTTGGCGATTGAATCGGGTGGTCCCGAAATGGTAACACCATCTTCACTATTATGACAAGCAACTGCTATGTCAGACGGGACGCGTGCATTAGCCTCCTCCCAAGATAAACCTTAAATTCGATCAAGCAAAACAGCATTTGAAAAGCACACAAAACAAAAATTGTATTTATTAACGCACCAACAGCAGCCATTGCACCAGGAGGCAATTTCAAGTCTAAGAGACTACGACCTCTCCAGTATGCAACAATGATGGTCTGTTCAGCTGTTAATGTTCCGTCAGCATATGCACAAGCCAATTCTCCAACTGAGTGTCCAACAATTCCATCTGGGGTAATACCGACAGTGCTCAGAACGTCAACCAGAGCGATCTGTAAACGACCATTAGTCGTTAAGCGATTTTTTAAATATTTTAATTATAAAGAAGCGTAATTCTATTTTTATTAACTCTAAAATTCTAACCTGAATGGCTGCAATCCCCACAAAAGAATTTAACACATTGTCAAATACGGTTTTGTCATTTGAATTAAAAATGGCGTACAGGTCTAAACCAAGAGAACTCAGTGTGTTTGCGGATTTTTCAATTGAATCTTTGAAAGGTGGCAATGCTAATAAATCACGACCCATACCAGTCCATTGACTTCCCATACCAGAAAATACATACCACACTTGACGTTTACCAACTTCAACAACCTGAACAGAATCAATAATATATTTATTTATTGTTCCGCTGAATGTTAGAACTTGATCATGGAGGTAAAAAATACAAATTATTTACCGCTAATTCACGGCTGTTTTCTTCTCCAATAATGCTGTATCCTCTATAATTATGTCCTGGAATGTTTACGGACTGAACTCCATACAAAAGACCATAAAATTCCGGATCTGTGGGCAAAGCTTCTATCTACAGCAATAATATTAAATATAAGAACAAAATATAATTTTTTGTACAAACAGTTTGTAAATTCTCACTCTATTCAACATATAGTTCATTGCGCTCTCATTTCTTGCAGACCCTATCACTAACCGAGGAATGGGATCTTGTTGTAGTGGTTTCTTTTGTTTTTCATAAGATTTCAATAATGCATGAGCATTGAGACCACCAATTCCTACAGCATTGATGGCGGCGTATTGACCCTTCCACGGCAACGGTTTATTGACAACTTGAAGTCGCCCATCTTTTAATGCTGGCACATTGGGGTTTGGACTACGGTAATGAAGTGTTGGGGGGATTTCTTGATATTCCATCGCAAAAACCGTTTTCACAACGCCACAAAGTCCTGATGCTGGTTCACCATCACCTATGTTAGACTTCACAGACCCAATCAATAATGGTTTGGTACGATTTTTACAGTAAACTTCTGTAACAGCGTTGAGTTCTTGAGCGTCACCCAGCTAAAGTTTAAACAGTCAAATTATAAATTAGTTTGTAATAATTTTAGAAAAAATGTTTTTCTTGTGTTTTTTTTAAAAATATTTATCAATAAAAATAATATAATATAATTAATATCAAAATAATATAAAAAAATTTTATTTTAACGATTTTTGTTTTTAAATTTTACAACAATGTCTATTTAGTTTTCTTTTTGGATGTATTTTGACGACAAATTATAACTTGTTCTCATTTTAACCATAATTAGCATGGTGAACAATTTAATTCAATTTTAATTTACAACAGCATAAAATTTTAACTATTGCCTTTTAAAAAATGTATGTGTTCCATAAATTTAATAAATTTTCAAAGTTAAAATTATGTATAGTATAAAATCTTAAAAAAAAGGATATTATTGTAAGATGCCCGTTATAACGAACGGGTTTCATATATACGTATGGACTATTACAAAAATTAAGTAATTCAAATTATCAATATAATAGATAGAAATCAAATGTATATATCAATGGGTAAAACATATTAGTATTTCATGAATCAATTTCCATAGAATGATTTCAGCATATCAGGTACGTGCAACTATATAAGCCAGGGATGCACAACCTTTTCAAGTCGAAGGGCCAAAAATAGGAAAAAGGATCATGTCGAGGGCCAAAGCAGCGCGTGAATATCAAAATTAACAACATTCGCGGGCCAACTTTAAAGGCTACGCGGGCCAATTTCGGCCCGCGTAGCCTTTAAAGTTGGCCCGCGAA
>CM029360.1:15854129-15986372 GCA_017140985.1 Hormaphis cornu
ATGGACTATTACAAAAATTAAGTAATTCAAATTATCAATATAATAGATAGAAATCAAATGTATATATCAATGGGTAAAACATATTAGTATTTCATGAATCAATTTCCATAGAATGATTTCAGCATATCAGGTACGTGCAACTATATAAGCCAGGGATGCACAACCTTTTCAAGTCGAAGGGCCAAAAATAGGAAAAAAGGATCATGTCGAGGGCCAAAGCAGCGCGTGAATATCAAAATTAACAACATTCGCGGGCCAACTTTAAAGGCTACGCGGGCCGAAATTGGCCCGCGGGCCATAGGTTAAGCATCCCTGATATAAGCTATTTAAATTTCGTTTTTACTATGAATTTAATAGGTAAGTACTGTAAAGATCTCAACGTGTGTTATACATACAGTTCTAATAATATCAATGCTGGTGGGTAAAAAAATATTTAGAGCGCATACGGAATACTATTAATATTATGTATATTATGCTCAAGGTATTTTATTACGAGAGCATTGGTTTAGTGTACATTTTGAACCCTTAAAATATTGTAGTAATTTTTTCTTTTATATTAAAAGTACGTGATAAATTTGTAAAAATATTGCAATAAATGTGTGATAGGGCGTACTATGCCCGTTTAAATATAATAAAAAAATAAAAACACTATTTACCTGGTGACCGCACGCGCTACTCTCTATATAGTCAACATCACTGGGGTTAACTTTGGCTAGTTCTAATACTTCTTTGAACAGTTCTATTTGCTGCTCATTGGATGGGTGTATACATCCTTCTAATCGGAAACCTTCGTTGTTAGTGCGTGCATTTGCGACTGTCGCGTATACACGTTTGGCGTTTTTGGCGAGTTGCAAATACACGACGACAATGGCGTCGGTGCGTGCACTTCCTAGACCTAAGTCATCGATAATTATATTTGTATCAAAAGTATTGAAAAAAATCGAAACACATATAACTGCAGCCAATGAGTAGTGAATTTAGCGAAACAAGTTTTAATAGCACGTAACTATAAGAACTCGCTAGAATGTTTAGTCTTCGTTATTATTATTTTGATTGTTCTTATAATTTTCACGAAATAACAATCAGCGAGTAACACTGTTTTTCAGTAAAACGTTATAGAACACTGTTTTAGCTTAACCGGGCTAAAACTAATTGTTACAACAGTATATAATGTTTAGAACGCCAGTTTGGTATGGTTTATCGAGTCTTAAAATCCCAAATCTAAAACCAAAAACGAATTTTAACTACATGTATGATGTTTGGTCGTATTATAAATTTTGATTAAAAACAAATAAATGCGAGAAAAAAAATTATATTAACCGTCAATTGTGTTTTGAAATTAAATATTAACGTGGAGGAAAACATCGAAATGAACGGAAAATTTCTGCGATTCTTTTCGTATTTAATTTTATTGTTCGCGCTATAGTGTTTGACACCTGATTGCTTTTAAACATTATTTCATTTTTTATAATTGTAATATGTTACGACGTTAAAAGTCATGCGTTGCACTTAGAAATTTTATTTTTAATTTTTCCCGCACCAGAAGCGTCAAACGGCTTGCATATTCCTTCCGGCGATATTAATTCCATTTTTTGCATCATCACCGACAACACGGGATTGAGCAGCAACGAACATCCTGCGACCACCACACCGTCGACCTGTCCTGTTTTGAGCATTCTGTAACCATGTTCAAAGGCGAGAAGACTGCCTGAAGATCCGGAGTCGATAGCGTAGCTAGGTCCTACACAATGATAATATCGTCAAAATATAATGTCAACAACTCTAATCTTTAGCACAAAATCAACGTAAAAAACTATTATTTGTTTTAAAATGTTGACTTCTCCATTAATTTTTAGTGTAAATATTTTGAAATTATCAATGCAACTGTTTCAAAAAGTTTTTATCACTTTAAGATTTAAATAAAAACTTTTTTTTTTCTTTAATTTTGCAACTCAAAATATAACGTTTTTCTAAAATGTTCTTATCGTTAAACTTGTATGACGAATAAGTCAGTAAGTTCTCTTGGTTAATAGCAAAACACTTTTTGGTCTACGATAACATCTAAACCCATTTTTTCCGTGAACCATTTCAATTCTATGTGTTAAGAGTTAAAAATACCTAAGACTTATAGAAACTAAAAATTTAAATTCGTAGGTATAGTGAAAACTTCTGTTTGTAAAAAGATGATATCGTTAGTCAGATGAATATCTAAAAAAATTGTATTGAATCCAAAAACTAATAAAACTATGAATCCCATTAAGGTGTCCCAAATACATTCTAATTAGTATTTTTTTTTTTTTACAAAAACTTCAGTCTCCCCAAGGTGCTAAAAAATTTAATTTAGACTATATACTACCTTTCAAGTCCAACGAGTAAGATATACGATTCGGGAACATACACCTGGTGGAGCCCAAAAATTCGTAACCGTTCACCCTTGTGGGTTCGGCGGACCACCAATCAGCACAATCGTTATTTGTCGTGGCAACAACCACTGCGGTGTTTGATCCTCTCATAGACGTCGGGTTCAAACCTGTGAAAACAATGTGTTTGGGTTCAACAGTTCTGAATAAATGAGCAAAAATCGTTATTGTCCGGAAAAAGGTGTACACAAAAAAACACACCTGCGTCAACAAACGCTTCGTATGTACTCTCCAGCATGACACGGATCTGTGGTTCCAACCTTTCGGTCAATTTAGGATGTACGTTGAAAAATGTTGAATCGAATTTTGACAAATTGTGAAGTACTCCGATTTTGGAGTACGCGCCTTGAATGCCTATGCAAAACGTTTGTTTATTTATTTCCATTACAAGCGTGGTTAGAAGAACCAGTTAGTTTATAATTTTTTTTAAAGATTTCCCAAAATATTTAAGAATACTAAACTTTTTGTGATTCAAATTATTTATTTGATATATTTTTTCTGGAATGTCTTATAATATTTACTATAATGTTTATACTACCAAATTTTAATTATAAACATTTCAAAATGTGAGTAAAATAATTTTTACCCTCCGGCCATCTGCTCTCTCCTTCGGATAAAATGTCCGTACCGTTGAACAATTTTTGTTTGAACTCTTCGACGGTCGCACAATGCGGAAAACGACCGGACATCCCAGAAATCACGACATCATCGTCGACGTAATATTTTGGGCCAGGTAAGGCCGTTTCTGCGTTCGGCGCCATGTTTATTGTATTATGTTTATTTAACTGCAGTCGAAATAATTAATTGTTTTTTTTTTTTTTTTTTTTAACTTTAAGCCCGACTACTCGAACGGTTCAATTAGTTGAGAAGAATGAACAAACCACGACGTTTGATAAAGTGCCTACCGAATTAAGAGACCGACCGCCAAAATGTCACTTAAAATCGAATAGGTATCAGTGGCGGTACGTTTAAACTTTAAATACTTCGTGTAAATCGTATGACGCCATTATTACTCAACATAGATTTTTTTCTATTAATGTACACTATTATAACCGTGTGTACATTTTTTATTTTACTTTTGGTTATCTAACTGACAGGCTCCGATAAACTGTCAATGGTTTTAGGTGTCATAACTCAGGTCACGCACTCGTTTTTATTATGAACAATATTTCTCCTTCGTTATGAAGTAAAACATTAAAAAAAAAAAAAAAACCTATATTAAGGCTCTTAAATCGTTATTGGAATACTTATTATTTTAAACATTACATGTTGTATATATTTTGTTGCAAAATGTACTTTTTAAATTAACAACGGCCGTATATATCTTATTCTTATATGATTAAACACTACGTGTCACGTCTTTAACCGTCTTACTAAAAAATTTACGATATTATACAGATTGAGTTCTGGTCTTTCAAAAATCAATGCAGTAAAAATGCAACGTGCTCATAGTAGGTTAATTTACATAAATTTTATGAAAAATTTTAGATTTTACCCGGAACAAACATAAGGGATTTTTCTTTACTATCTCTTTTTAAACTTTTATTCGTAATATATTATAATAATATAGAGATAACTATATTATTTTTACAACAAATTACTGTACAAAAGTATGCGAATTTGTGGGTTTGAAATTTTTTTGTTACCTACCCGTCCGAGTGCAGATTAGTTAAAACTACGGACTTGCATAAACATCATTTGTTTTACGCCACTTGATTTGATATAAATGATATCTATAGTATTTATATGTCAGATATAAAACGGTAAAAGTAAAATTTACTTGTTATTGTGTCAAATGTCGATTCAATATTTTCCAAAACAGGTTGGCAGTATTGCTTGCCTAATGTTTCTGAATTCCGTGGTAGACGAAAAGTACTCTCTATGGATTGACGTCTATGGTTTTGCTCCAGTCTCGTAGTAAATTACAGAATAATTTTTTGCACAATATTATATAAAAGCGGATCAATTTTTCTCAGTCAATGCTATAGTATATTTTCTCTGGTACGTCTGTTATTCATGTTATTTGGTCGCTTCGTCGTCACAGGTAGTATCGACCTTATTTATTATTTACCTACAAAATTGAAAACAATGGGCACAAAAACCAATTCGGAAAATTAGACTTTTCTAAATAACTATAATATTTAAAAAAGTTGACGTCGGGAAGAAGTTTGGTTTAATGAGTCTCGTGACTCGTAATTCAATATTGGGGTGGATATCTACTTTTTATTTTATACGGTGTTATTTTGTAGTTTGACAGTTTAAATCAAACACGAGTTTTAGTTTAAGACTGAAAACGTCCGGATATGCGATACGGGAGTTGATAGACGATGGAATAAAATATAAATATTCTTCATGACCGCAATACGTCAGGCAGTACGTAATTTTATTCGTCTATACTAAACCAACTGTGTATACGACGAATTATTTTTATGCATCAGATTGTAATAATATTTCGTTTGAAAACATTTTTTCAAACTTGCGTTACCCACGAAAGTACCTATAAAAGCATAATCGAAAATTCCAAAAATTTGTACTTGGCACTGTGGTTTGTATATATATAAATTCACGTTTACTTTATACATAATAATGGTTGTACCGGAAACAAAAAATATACACGATTTACAAACTTAGGTAGTAGTTAACACCGCGGTTAAAGATAAAACGGCCGCCAGTAAAAACGATTATTTTGTGGTGACCACAGGTTTTTTTCGCATTGTCATCATCACGATTTCATCAACGAGATTCTGCTACTCATTCTACGGATAAAATTTAAAACAATAATCATCGTAAGAACAAATACATTCTTCGCTGCGCTCAGAATCTAAAAGTAGGCATTCAAGATCGGATGGGAATCCAGTCGGAGTAGTCAAACCGAACGGCCGGTTAACGTGCCCCGGTTATTTTGAAAAGATCAAGACAAGATCTGAAACATTTTTCGTTTTCCCGCGGGGGCTATTTCTAATAACCTGCAGGGTGCATCTGAAAATTTCACCCACGGTTTATGTTATTATTATTATAATTATTGTTTTTCTTAGCGCGATCATGTCGTCCGACCGGGACGGCGGCGACGGCGCGTTCGGAGGAACGCCGACGGAGAGAGCGCTGATGAAGGCCCACCGGGCCGTGGCCCGAATGCGCAAGTCCGTGCAAAAGTCACTGGACCGCGTCTCCCGGGTGTCCGGCTGCGGCGGTCGACCGCGGTCCGTGGAGGCGCGCTACGGGGAGCTGGACAGGCGCATGGCCGTCACTTGGACGGCGCTGAACACGATGGCGGCGTTTTGCGACGCCGCGGACGAAAACGATCAGGGAACGCCGTCGCGGCCGCCGGGGCTGCACGAGGTCGTCGCGCTGTTGGCCAGGGCGTACCGTCTGGAGGAGGAACTGGCGGACGTGGACAAGGAGCGCGACGAGTTGATGCGGGCGGCCGCGGTCGCGAACGACTACAACTGCGCCATTTTCTGAGCTCCGTTTGTTATTATTGTTTTTATTTTTTTTATTCCGTCCATTAATTGCAGCTCGCGTACAACGACCGCGTTTCATTTTTTTTCACCCCGTCGCGTAAACCGAAACGAATCGAAACGGCGAAAAAAAAAAAAAAAAAAACAAACGATTCTCGAGTGTAAGATAGATATCAACGCGTTCTCGTAAATTGAAGAAACTCCGAGAACTCGTACCCGAAATAGCACGGACGGGGGCGCTGTCCACTTGTCACGTTGGTTATCTTGACAGGAAACGCTTACCGGGAACGTAATCGACCGTGTCCCGGGAGGTACTCATTCGGGAACAAAAAATAGTACATTCAAGTAGACCTCCTATACGAGTTCCTGGGGGTGAGGACGTGAATACGTTTCAAACTCGGACATTTTGAAATCCATACAGACCGTCTTAGGACATTCCTGGAAGGTGTACGACACTAAAGTCGTCTTTCCGACGGGGTCTATGCGTCTATACCGACGGTCAGCTAACTTTCCTGACACGTTTTGTGAAATCGTACAATTTTTTAATCGTACAATGATTTCGCTTAATGTGTTTAATCGGTGATCAAAAACTGCGTGTTTAGTTACGTTTACTAACGTCTACTATTAAGTCTGCTTATTTTTGCATACGTTATTTTAATTTATTTGTTTTAAATAGTTATAACGATTTTCAATTTTATGATTTTGACTTGCATAAAATCCTGTCTTTATAGAAGTTTAAAATAGTTCCGATTCCCCGATTTTATACAGCAATAATAGTCGTCATCGAAATGACATTGATGAAACAAATTTAGGCGATAAGAACGATCGACTTTAAAGTGATTTTTTGAATTTTTGATATTGAATTGCGTGTTAAAATAAAAAAAAACTCAACACTTGGCTCAGCTGCATTTTGTGCACTGATGGAGTAAACATTGTTTTACATATTTGCATATAATACAAAGTGAATCGTTTCGTGGATTTGGATTTTTTTGTTTTTACATACAGTATCTATATATATATGTTCTCCACTTGACACTTCAATGTATTACATTGTTCAGTGTGGTTCGAAAGAATAATAATTACAACGATTCACACAAGTATACAGAATGACCATTGTTATTTATGTCATATGAAGTAACAAATTGCATGGCGCGTTATCATTTCAAAATTAATATTCGACTAATAAAAATTTAGTTGGAAAATGTTATTTGTTTTTATCAGAAGGCGTATTAAATTATTTTCCAAAAAATTAAAACAATCGGCGTTTAATAGCATTTAGTTACTTTAGCACTACATAGTTAATAATCATTTACAATCATATACTTGTTCACAATGTTTATACTCATTTATAATCGTACGTTAATATTGTTTTTAATGAAAAATGCGTTAAAAAATATTCTGACTCTTGCATAATAATTTTTTGTGGTGCCTTATTTATATTTGAATAGGTACAATAAAGGTTTATAAAGTTATGTGAACGGATGTATTGTATTGAAAAGATGATTGAGTAAAAATTTCAAAGCCTATAAAGATTATCTCTAGGTATATGCAATTTTAGAGCAATAATATAATAGGTAGGTACATGATACTACTAATACATATATCCAGAAATCATGTAACCAACAAATTATGTAAATAATTGTTATTTGTGTATTGACGTTACACAATAACTGGTACATCATTTATACACAACTGTGATAAGAAAAACGGACTTGTGTACAACATTATATTACTTATCGATGTTAAATTATTGAATGATAAGTAAAAAAGTGTTTGGATCACATAATCTCTAATACTAAAAATAAAAAAAAAAAGCATTAAAACGTTTAACTCTTTAACAAATTGCCCTAACACGCCGTTGCTCAGGTTTAGTTTGCAAGGCAGAGTTAAGGTTGACTTTTTTTTTTCATGATTTTAGACCCACAAAATGTCATAGAAAACAATTAAGTTACTGATGGAAATCTACGTTTTTCTAGCTATCACTGACGTGGTATAAAGATTGCAAAATCCTAATAACCTTTATAATCCTAGTACCAAGATATGATGATCACCTATATCTTCATACCAAACAGAATCAATTCAACATTTTAACCGTGAAATTGTTACAGACAGAGTTACGTTTACATACGTTTGGAATAACTTGAAAATTGTTGGGATACATTTTTTGGATATTAAGAACAACTACCTATATGCAGAAGGGTATACTTTTATCAATTTTATTGTGTGTGTGCTAGACAGTGAGAGTTCCATAAGAAAATCTGGAGGGTCGAATTTTCGAGATTATTGTAAAAAATACGAGTATTTAATGTGTGCCGTGTATCTCAAGAAATTCAACTTAAAATTTTTCTTTCTTTTTTGCCCTTTACGGATTGAATTTTGAAAGTACCGTCATAATAGTCTCTTCTAGTTGATCGAATAAAATTATACCTACTGACTAAATTTCATATTTATAATTTCAATGGTTTTGGCTCACAGCTACGTGGACTAAAAATATAATGATAATTAAAACATTTTAAACGAGACAATTTAAAACTTTGTGAATCATTTATAGGGTTATAGTTTAAGACGTTTTTCGGGTGAATATTGTGCCCGTTTTACGGCGGCGTGGGAAGAAAATCGTGGGCAGAAATGAAGTTCCTATAAATATGAAATTAGCTCCCTTCCACTTTGGCCGATCCGCTTCGAATTTATGTCAATATTTAGCAAATTAATTCCAAATAATTTCAAATTGGTTTTTGGAATTTGCAAAACATAATTATATCAATTATATTATAATTAAACATAATTCTATTTTTAGCGAATCGGTCAAGTTGGGGACTCGGCCGATCCACCCCAAACCAACGCAAGTATTTAGCAAATTAATTCCAAATAATTGTTCGAAATTTTCAATTTTAACAGCATGAGAGTATTATCTTACACCTATTACTAAAAAAACCTAACAAAAATATTAAGAATCCAGAAATCATTCGTGTATCGTGCCGTGGTGTCCAAACAATCTCTGAAAATTTTGTCAAAATCGGTCAAGTTGTCTTTGAATTCATAAAGCGCAAACATACACATATCGCCTTATTATTTTGACTTCATCAAAAATAATATTCTTTTAATGGTAATCGATTGTGTTTTTTAATAACCATTTTCATCATAATTTTTCGTGAAACTAAAACGATGAAAAATTAATTATTAGCTAAGGATTTTAAAAATGTTGTGTATTCAAAGGTACACTAAATGTGTTGCCAATTGCTGTTTATATCTACTGATAAAATAAGCCATTATGTATTAAATTAAAAAAATATTATATAAGTTCAAACGTTTCTTATTAAGTAATAGTCACGTAAGTATTTACGCCAATTAATCAAGTGGGTAATTACACGCTGACAAACATTAAAATCAGTACATATAATATTGCCTTTCGGTCAACAATGTAGTACAAAGACATGTTTTAATAATGTTTTATGGTTAATAAACATGTTCATATTTTAAATTATTTTACTTTTGAATTCATAATTTGATAAAATATTTTAAATTATTTTGTTTGCTATTTGTATCCAATTAAACCGTAATTGGTTAATGGTTTGACACTAATTGTTATTCCCAACCTCCATAAACTGCAGATTGCTTAGTTTAATAGCATGTTAGTGCTTGAAAGTGTTAAATCAGTTAAACTAAATTGGATCCAATTAGAAGAATGGTAAATCGCATTATAAAAAAGAATTGTGTTCTACGTGCCGATAGGCCTTTTTATTGTGTAATAGGTTATTCGACATTCATGCTGATTATCGTACGATAAGAAAGCGGTTTTTTTTTTTTTTTTGCAAAATATCAGAAGTTTTTTCTAAAATTACAAATGGTTTTTAACCTTCAAGTACTGTTATTATTATTTTATCAAAAATACATGTAGAGGTGTATAAATCGAAATTAAAAATCAATTCGGATTAAAAATGTACGGTGGTTTTTTAATGTTTTCTTGGGTTTTTATTTGTACGAGTAATAGTGAGTGCTTATTGCTAGTATTTTACATTTTTTTCTGATTATCATTCAAAACATAGTTTTAGTATTATAGAAATTTATTTCGTTACTAGAAACTTAGACATCATTTTTTTTTTTATATTTTGCATATTCAGTTCTTTTTCGTGTGATAGTGCATACTTGGTTATACTTGAATTTTAAGCGCATATTTTACTGAAAAAAATTTAAATTGTACTTAATTTATCATTAAAATTCATATAAAAAAAAAATGTACTCAAAAGAAATGTGTGAACAGATATTTTTCTCGTCTGCTAAATAATTTATATTTGAAATTATGAATTGCCGAGATTATTATTTTTTTTTAATTACACAGATACCTATACTCAGTTAACATACTACTCATAACATATGTACTCAGTAAACATATACTCAGTTCAAAGACTAGGTATGCGACGTGCATGAGATAATGGAATTTGCTTGGGTTTTCTTGGCCTTTCCTTATCAGTGGTTTGTTACTTATGTATTTTGTACTATAAATTATTATAAATATTATGTATGAATTAAATATGATTTTTTTTATAGCATTTTTACCAATATTTCATTACAATCGTGCATATTAATTTTGATAATTTTAAGTTCATAGACTCCCTAGAGTTAAGCTCTAACACCAATAACGTAGGTGCCTACCCAATTACATGCTATCAAACTTGTGAAGTTGTTTAGGTAAATTTATTTAGACGATTCAAACACTCAAAATAAATTCCAATGTAATGTTAACCAGATAACTGTTATCTTATATTTTATAATTTCTTTTTTATTCAATTTGAAGTGTATATTTCCACAAAAAATAAAAGCATAAAATGATAGGTACTTATACTTTTTTTTAAAAATGATTTTGCAGTTTTTGATATGCATTTCTTTTTAATGGTTCACCTATTAAAATATTAAAATGATCCTCTCAGCAAAATACACATAATAACAGCTGTTTAAGACTTTTTTTATCACAGCACACAGCTATTCCGCAATCGGTACTTTATTTTAATAGTTAGTCATATTTGTTAACGAATAAAGCATTTTTTGACAAAATATATGTTCTGCACTAAATATTATGCTTTTTCTATGTCATTTAACCACTAACCGAATATTTAGAATATAATAACACGCTTACTATGTAATACTACACCATTAAAAATAGTTACATACTTAGAACTACCCTAATTCACGGCATGTTTTGAGTTATGATCCAAAAACTAAAAATTCAAAATTTCCGAAAGTGCTTAAAATTATTTTAAATTTGTATACATTGTTATACTGGGTGTAATGCATTTTTGTTTGAAATCTTAATTGATTTCCATAACTTTTGAACAAATATTATTACTCATGAGTTTTTTAATTTTTTTTTTTCGCAGTAACACCTGCAACAATTCTTCAAATCGATTGAAAATTTTTACATTAATAGAACGTGAGAATACAAACGTCATAAAAATTTCAAAACATTTCGACTAGATACTTTTGAGCTGAGTGTATGACTTCTAATCTACGATTTGTTTAACATTCAATTCGCCTATATTGCTCCGAATCTTATTTTCTAAGCAATGATTTATTACTAGAATTTTTACATAGTACAAACGTCATATTAATTTCTACCTACGCCCTACAAGTTAAAATGTCGATCTACATCATCTTAATCAGTGATCCATTAAAAAATCTACTCCTTTTGGCAAATTCCTTAGACAGCTGATATATATATATATATGTTTCATTTTTGAATAGAAAAAACAAAACTTACAAAAATCAACTTGCGATTTTGACCGTTAAAGTTAAATTACTAATATTTCCAATTTCTATATTTCATAGAAATAATGTTAATACAAGCCTGAACGCTCTTATACGTAGTGCAACTATTTAAAGTAGCTTTTTATCTTTTAAGCCCGAGTCGTTTACAAAATTAATTTATAGTATTTTTTTTTTTTTAGTTCTGATTAATGTTATAGTGATCCGGATTTGATTAAAACTCAACGATACTGACAAATAGTTGTTAAATAGTCTAAAATAAAAATGACTAACCGCACTGGTGTAAACAATCAATATAACAGTATATTACAATTTTAAAAGTTTATTCGTCGTGGTATTTCTCTAAACACTGCAGTAAGTATCGACTATAATCGATTCTTTTTCAATATACAATATCAGAAAAAAAAAAATCTAAAATTTATAGCATCACATTATCGACACTAGAAACTTAAACGTAAAATTCAAAACGTTATTTACAATGACTCGAAAAACTTCGTTTAACAATTAATTTTCTCTAGACTTTTGTTCCTGGCCTGTTTTTGTTTCGTCCACACCTGCACGCTCCGAGTGCACCTTAAGCGGCGGATTTGTCGTCGTGCAACTCCCGCAACTTTTTAACAGTCAGTACTCTGATTTCCGCAATGCTCAGCACCAAGTCGTGATTCCTCTCCAGCGTCTGCTTGATCTCAGCGCCCATCAACGAGTCCATTCCGAGGTCCGCCAAACTCGCGGATTCGTCAATGTTCTTGGTGTCCTTGATGCCCAATATGTGGGCGACCGCGTCTATTGGACTCGCTTGACCCGCAGTCCCGGCACCGCCCTTTCTCTTTTCCGCCAAAACCATCGAAGCCAAAACGGGCTGCGACTGTTGTAGAAACACGTCGAGTGCGCTCAAACACGATGCCATACGTTGCGGCAACGTGCCGCCAACAACCGTATCGTTTCCGCCCATTGTTTCCATGATGAGTCCAACGTCCCCGATAGCGCCCCATTGAATGGCCAACTAGGTAGCAATAAAAAAATTAAAAAAAATTAGTTTCCATATTAACGTGAAATCGTCGATGAAATCAACTTTGACTAGTCGACTTGCGATTTCACTCGAAATCATCACAAAATATTTATATTATAAATCAGTGAATGACTTTTGAATATATAAATGTTTACGAATAAAAAAGTCGAGAATGTATTAAAATGTTTGACTTTTCCTACGGAAAATTAAATATTTTATAAAAAAAAAAAAAAAAAAACACTGCATACGTTTTAAAAATTATCGAAATAAAATTTTTACTTAGACACCTCGACAATTGTCAAAATAATTTAAAATTCATATTATAATGTTTTTTGAATGGTGGTTATACCAGTATTTCAAAATTTTTGTGAAGCTCTGTTGGTCATGACTTTAAAACGGAAAGATATAAAAATCGAAAGTGTATAACGCTATAAAATCTGCAGACGATTTTCGGTTCATCAGTGGTAATTTTGGGAAAGTTAAGTTTTTTTAGATTTTAACTAGTATTTTGGTTGATAAAAAAAATAAAAAATATTGTTAGAGTCGATTTATTTTTTATGCTTAAAACTTAAAAAAAATAATAATGTGAAAGATGCGAAAACACAAATCTTTGGATAAATGCTGAATAAAGTTAAATTGACAGTAACTAGTTGTGAGCACTGTATTTAATAATAATCAAACATTAGGGACGAGAAAGTCGTGAAAATTAGGAAATTACTGCAGTAAAATAAAAATGTATGATAAATTTAATGTAGCGAGTGGAAAATAAAAAGATATTTAAAAGTGTACTAGAAGGAAAATTAATGAAAATATTATGATAGAGCACAAAATTTATAAATAACAACAGAGGCATAAATAGAAAACCTTTTTTTTTTTTAAAATAGTTCAAACATTTTTTTTTTAGTCATAATGTAGGGTTAACAATACCAACAGTTACTTACCCCTGGGAGCCCATTATCTTTTCTCGTTTCACAAATTCTTTCCATAACAGAATTGGCGAAACCATAATTGGTCTGTCCAGCATTACCACGTCCGCAAGATACAGATGAGAATACAACAAAGTAATCAAGTTTAATGCAAGACTTTCTGGTAACAACGTCCAAGTTTTTAGTTCCAGTCACTTTTGGTTTACAAACGATTTCGAAATCTTGAGGTGTTTGGTTTTCTAAAAACGCATCTCTCAACACCTAAAAATTGCCATTGTCCAGTAAAAATATGTCTTAGTAAAATACACTAACAGACTAAACTTTTACCAGAGTTATACACCAAAAAGGTTTTGAAAGCCATTTTGATTTTAAAATTTAGCATTAAAACATCAAATATCAATTGGGCGAGAGCAAAAATATAATATAACAATACAAATATATTTGTGCTTTTATAAGCACTCCGTCTAATTAAAAAGTTTAGCTATGTAATAAAAAAGAAGTTCGTTTGTAAAATATTAAAAATGTATAACGGCTGTTGATTGTCTGTATGCGCAGGCACAGTAAAGCATAGCCATAGCATATTATATTATCTGGTCCTTACTAGCTCAATGGCTGGTTTACTGATCAGTGGGATTACATTTAACCATAATATAACAATTAGAAGTAATATTTAGAAAAGATGTACTAGTTAAATACTTACAGCAGCCAAGTTGAATACTCCTCCGACTGGTCCCAATTTGTTACTGTCGTCAATTAGTTGTTGAGCTCCATTCAATGTCGAACAGTCTGCTTTCGAGATCAATACGTTAACTCCATTTTCTTTCCACTTATTGACGCACACTGATTGATAACCGGTTGTGATGCCACTTCGAGCAGTCAAAACAAGGTTTTTAGCTCCTCTGTCAATCAGCCAGTTACCTAGTTCTAAGCCAAATCCTCCAAGACCTCCGACCAGCACATACGTCTTATCGGGGTTCATATACGATCGTGGAATAGAAGTTACAAGTTTGGTGGCAGGCTTAACTATAGCTTTTGTTTCTTCATCTCTGATTTTTAATACAACCTTTCCAATATGTTTCCCAGACGCCATATACCTGAACGCTTGTTCCACTTGAGATTCAAAAAATACTGTGGCCGGGAGAGGATGGACGGCACCGTTTTTTATACCTTCACTGAGCAGTCTTACTACTTCTTTTTTCTCTTCGTTATTAGATTGTGCGTCAAACAATGAATCCAACAAAATTCCGTGGAACGTTGTGTTTTTAAGAAAAACGGACATTCCCAGTGAACTGTTATTAGACAAATCGAGTTTACCGATTTCAAGGAAACGACCGTCTTTAGCTAAACAACGAACCGATGCTTGAAGTTTATCTTCAGCCAATGAATTCAAAACCAAATCAACACCACGTCCTTTCGTCTCCCTTAGCACGTGACGTTCAAAGCTTGTATTCCGAGAGTTGGAAATATTTTTGTCTGTTAACTGAGAAAAAACATACAACTAAATATAGCCTGTGACACAGTTAAATAGTAAATTGTACCTGAGGGAAAGTCGTTTTTAAGAATTCTCTTTTGTCTGTGCTACCGACGGTGGTATAAACCGTGACTCCCATATGAAGAGCAATGGCAATAGCTGCTTGACCTACACCACCAGTGCCTGCATGAACTAATAATGAATCGCCTTTCTTCATACGACCTCTTACGCAAAGTGCATAATAAGCCTAATAAAAACATATTAAATACATTTAAATTAATCAACTTTTACGTACCTATCGTATTAGAAAAAAATTATTGGATTTATTTCAGTTCATTTAATCAAAATTGTTGTGTCTCACAGTTCCGTAAACGACTGGTATTGTTGAAGCTTGGTCTAATGTCCATTTACTAGGAACTTCCCATAAGAATCCAGGATCGGCGAGTACGCTAGTAGCTAATCCTCTTGCAGCAAGCATACCCATCACTCTCTTACCTTTAGAGTCCCGGCCAGAAAATTCTAATCCGAGAATACAGTCCTACAATAAACAAAATACGCAATAGTTTTAATAAACAAATCACTTAACATTTCTTATCGTAATACATACTTGTCCAGCCAAATCACCGGGAAGTGCATCAGGAGGAAGTTTTCCAGAAGCCAACATTATATCACGGAAGTTTAGCGGTGCATAGTATACAGTACATAATTCAGTATTTGGATTGAATTCAGGCCTATAGATAATATAAAATAGCATTACGAATCAATAAAATTATGGATTTTAATATGACAAAAAAAAAATATTTTTATGTATAAGCATTTTTATATTTGTTTATATTTTGATTACGTTTTCAAACATAATAATCAATACTCACTTATAATATGTCAATGGTCCTTTAATCCATTTCAAACTACTCAAATCCCCTCTTGTTAATGCATTAATATAAGCATGTTCAACTTCTATACTGGGAGAATCCTCTTGATTATTTAATTTCAAATGTCTCATTGATCCCCAGACTCCGTTTGGTTTTAGTATATTGCTAAGTAATTCTTTTTTTAATTGTTCGGCATAAAATGGATTGGTTAATGAGAATTTTGACGCAGAGCTATCTTGAATAAATATTGATCTGACACTAGTACCGCCCGGTTCTTGTTTGAGACAATTCACCAAACCAATAATGCCATTAGTGTGTTCTTCTTGTGCAAACAAAAGTATTTTCTTGCTTGGGTCGGCTTCTGCAGATTTCATAGCTAACTTCAACGTCTCAACCCATTCATACGATTTTTCAGAAACTTGAATTACTTCGAAAACAGATTTATCTTTGATCTAATTTCAAATAAATAAATTAAAATCAATCTAAATAAGTTAATTGTTATAACCTATTTATACTGAGTATTATTAACTATCGACATAAACATAGGTTATTTCTAATTCTATTTTTTATAAATAAAATATAGGTAATTGTTCAAAATTTCAAAAAATGATTGTTTATTGTATAACTCCTACACGTATAATTAATCAAGAGAATATAAATGCCCTACCCCAAAAATTGTATTTAGTTCACTACAGTAATAGAAATAAAAAATTTAAGTTTAACAAACTATGGTACATAGTAGTAGATTTTAATTACAAAAAACACTGATGTTTTTTTTCCTGTGATCATTTTGTTGGCTGGAAGGAGTCCAATCGGACAATTTAAAAAGCATCAATAAATTGAAAGATATTTGTTGAAATAATAACTGCTAAAAACAAAAAAAAAACTATGTAAAAATGGCAATTATATGGTACCAAATTTATGTCAGCCTATTTTTGAAATTTTAACCCCATGTAGAAATGTTCTTTTGTTGATATAATGACGTTTCAAGACTCTAAACTAAAAGTCCAAGGGTTTAAAGAAACAATTTATTTAAAAATTGATAAATTCCTAAAAGTCGAAGTTTTTATATAAATCAAAATTTATTCAAATCTGTTCGGTTTTGATATTATATTAGGATACCCATGACAACAAGATGTGAAATTTTCTAGTCATTTGAGGAGAGTTTTTTGATAATGCATCATTTTTCTTTTTAGACAGAAACATTTAAAATGAACGAAATTTAATAAAACATCAAATAAAGTACGATCTGAGGCCATATGCCAATTTATAGAAGTATCATAATTAGATCGGAAATGAATTAGACCCTTTATGCTAGCTACCCAAAGAAATAAGGAAAAAAAAAAGATTATTGTAAAATTAATACATTTTTGCTGTACGCTCAGAAATAAAAATGTTCTCATTTGACATTTTTAACAAATATAATGTAATATACTTAAATAATAGCTAAGTATTATTATAACTAAATGAATGATTTTAGTTATTGTTTATTTTCGTACAATTGAACATGTTAAAAAATTACCATGATTGATTACAAACTGTCAAAATTTTCGTTTTGTCAGTAATTTTATTTCGTTGTCAAAGTATTTTTCTAAAAAGGTACGGGATAATTTAAAATCTAAAAAAAACTAACTATTAGTCATAATCAATGTCTTCGTTTTTAAATTTTAATAGGATACGTCAATATTATAATATTAGTTGGTCAAGTTTATAATTTTAGTTATAATTCATATAAGTATGTTAATTGTGTAAAATATTTATGTATAATGTGTTTTTTTTATTTTACGGTAGTTGAAAATTAAATTATAATTTATAATTTGTATATAAAAAAGCAGATGTTCTGTTTTACTATTGTTATATTACAAACAGTTTGCGATTAAAAAGTTGATATGGAAGATTATATTAGCCACTAGCGCTATTAGTCCAATTGTTAATACTACATTCTTACTTTTCTCAATAAGTAAAATGATTTATCCTCAGAAGATAACTTGCTGATTAAAACAAAATCACTATTTTCAATAGCGCTTTCAGGCATGCCGTGGTATTCGGAGACTATAACAAAACCACTGTGTTTCACCGTATCAGATAAGTAGTTCAATTTAGCTTGTGATTGCAATACATTAGAAGCAATTACAATATGAGCATTAGATTCGATAGGACCATTTTCTAACAATTTGTTAGTGATTTTTACATCTAAGGGATCTAAAATTGGAGCTAAAAGTTGCCCATGAGTTGTTGACAATGTTGCGTCTAACTGAAATAGAAATGATCTCATTAAAACATGTATAAGGTATAATTTACGGTTTCACTATTCGTTTGTTACTTACCGATATCAAAGGTTCAGATTCTAGAATGTCAACAACATTGGCTATATGGATTTCTTCTAACGAATGGTCAGCTCCATATTCGACAATTTTTAATTTCATCGCACCAAGACTATTTTCTAAAGCTATTTGAAGATAAATAGTCAAAATGCTTAGTTTATCAGTTACTGCTGAAACCTAAACAATTTAAAAACGTGAATAATGAACAGTGAGTTGAGTTGGTCACTGTTTTGCGTGTGTTTGGAAGGAGAGGTTTGATATTTTTCGTACACAAAGATTTATAAAACATTTCTTACAGAAACTACGATTCTGAGCAATCTCAGTGAATCAAATACTCAACAAAGTTTAAAGTTGTATATTTAGCTAAAAAATTTTTGAAAATAATTCCACGTCAGTGGTTTACCAATAAAAATAGTGTACCTATAATTTATTTAAATGATTATTGAAAAAGTTAATACCCCCAAAAATTATTAACGAAAAAAACAAATTAAAAACGATGAATCTATAAATGTAAAAAGAAAATGAACTGACAATCAAAATCGTTTAACAGCATACGTATATGATAATATGTTATGAAGTTGTTAAACCGCAGTTAACGTTTTGATTTTAAATATCAAAAATTCATTTTTTTTTTTTTAAAAATTGTGAAATTTAAAATATTGAATATTTTAAAGATCTGTAATGCTCAAAATATTATACCTATAAGTTAATTTTTAAAATTATTAAAGTTGGTGTATTTTTACAACATGCAATATTACACTTATTTATGTAGGTATTATTATAAATTATTATGCTTGATTTATAGCGTTCGTCAAAAAAATGACAAAAGTGCTCTCTAAAGATTATTTTAAGTTTAGTTAAAGTATTGTTTTATTAATTTAATTTTGTCTATATTAGTCCAAGTTATTTAGTCTCGAACAGAAAACTTTGATCAAAAACATTTTAAAGCACAAATTCACAAACAATATATCAACACAACAACAGTACATGTTTTATTACTTTGTTTTCCATGTAAGGCACGAAAGTATAGTTTTCTAATTTCGGCGCTGCCTGTGATTGTTGTCTTCTTGGAGCTAAACTTGTTTTCAAACCACACAATTCAATACCACCAGATTTAATTACATCCATGTCTCTATACACGTACACAGGAACCGCTGAAAAATTTAAGAATACCTAAATAATTATATTATACTCACATTTTAATAAATCGTTATTAACTTTACCGTTTTTTTCTGACAAAGACTCAATTGTTTCCAAATGCTTAGCTGGATCTATAATAACTTTCTGTATCCTCGTTGGTAAGTATAACTCTTTAGTTTTCAGTCCAACAATAGAGAATTGAAGCATTGTGTCTATATAGCTAATCCAGTTACCACTCCATTCCAATTTTCCAACGATGCCTTTACAAAAATTAAATTATTAATTTAAACTGTTTTTAAATACCGATTTATTGACATTATACCTATATGTAATACGCATGTTACCTTTACTGTCGGCTTCTTTCACTCCTTTAAATACTCCTTTGTAATCGTACCCCCTCAAACCCAAATCTTTATAAATGTCTCCAGGTTTAAGAGGTAAACTTTCTTCATTTACGTCAATCTTGGGTAATTCAGCAGCTAATTTGTCTAAGTCGATATCATCAAGAATAGATATACGACCGGTTACAGCAACAGAGCCTCCTTCACTAATTTCAAAATTGCCAGTTCCCTCAAAAATGTTGATGTTAAAGTTTACATTTCCTATCAAAATATTAACAAAAACAATCGTGGGTTTAATCATTCATACATTTTTTTGAAATCGAGTATATTTAGGTAGGTAGCGAATACAAAATTCATTTTAAAACTATAGTCAACAATCATGTAATGCATTGGTTTTAATTTATTTGCAATTATTTACTTATAATTTTGTATAATAACCTTCTTTAGGCATAATAGTTGCTCGTAAAAGCTGTACATTTTCAATAACAACAGGAACTTCGTCTATATTTTTATCTTGAAGTTTTGCAAAAGTTTTCCAAGCAAGAGTCTAAACAAACCACAAATATTCAAAATTAGAGAATTTGTAACCAGAGGCAGAGTTAAAGCTCTGATTTGAGATCAGAGCGGTCTCAAAAAGATTTTAATATAATTGTCCAGTAATTTAGTGGTCGATACAAACATTTAATCGATCAAAAAGCAAAAACTTATAAATCTTAATTTCAGTATATTTTGAAATATTGTGCTTAATTGCCTGATATGTCTTATTAAATCAGCAGTATATTATTTATTTATTAGTATGTTTGAAAGTAAAAAAAAAACAAAAAATTTATCTTTTTTACTTATTTATTATTAATTTTATCATCCAGATTTTTAATTGCATAATTTATGACGACTTATAATTTTAAGAGAGAATTAAATGATTTTTTTAAGATAGCAAAAAACTAGGTACCTAGTTTAAATAAATTACTTTTAACAAGATTAATATCAATAATTTCATTAAATTTAAATATATTTCTTGTCAGTTTATTAAAGGAGCCTGAGCGTGACATATTTCTCTTTCAAAAACGTATGCTTTACTGGAAAAATTTTCACGACTTGTAAATGGTTCGATTTTTGTAATTTTTTTTTTTTTTTTTTATGTAAAAGACTTTAACAGGGCGCATTGGACTTTAACAAATACATTTTTTTTTTCATTTATAATAATAGTTTGAACTAGGTCTATTTTTATAAGTTTATAGCTAATGTTTTTGAAAAAACTTTAAATGAAACTATTTTAATATGCTTGTTGAATGATCATTTTTTGAAAAAAAAAATTAACAAAATAAAACATTAAATTGATTTCGCACTCTTTAATATGAATCTAAAAGATACACTTACTAAATATCCCGTTGCTGGGAACAACACTCTGCCGTCAATAGTATGCCCAGATAAAAATTGATCTTCTTCAGTACTTAGATCGACTTTAATACAAGATTCACCAGACCCGTCCTATATGATTCATTATTTTATGATTAAAATTTCAAAACTTCACAATACTTCAATGATCTATTTGACATATTATTTTTGGCTTTATTTTTAGCAAATAAAAATTTGTAAATTTACTTTTTGAGAGAATTCAGCTACGGTCCATTTACTCGTGTGATCCCATTCAATCAAAGATTGTATCATCGGGGTTCCACGAGTTACGGGGTAGGACACGACTGGATACAAGTTTTTGATTTTCGGTTGAAGACCAGCATTGTATAATCTATCATATTAAAAACATTTTAAACAATTATTTTTAATCAACTAAATCTTTGCAGTAAAATTCAACTAACTTTCCAATAGCTGATAATAAGATGTTAATGTTTCCTTCGGGGTTGAGTGAACGCTTTGTGAGTCCCACATTTATACATTCTGGCCCTAACGACCTCTTTAAAATGGATTGAAGCAACGCGTGTGGTGCGATTTCAATTACAATTGCGTCTTTTGGTGCAAGAGATATAACTTCCTATTCATAAAAATGAATACTAATTAATTCTCGAGTATAAATGGAGTTTTACGAACAATAATCAAAATAACTTACATGGAACAAAACTGGTGACAGTAAGTTTTTTACGTGATATTCAATACCACTCATTTCTGCAAGTGGTGTTTTCCACAGTTGTTGAGGAATGCACGTACTCAACCATCGTGAACTACGTGGTTTTGGATCAGATAAAATCTAAAATGATAAAATAAAATTAGAATAAATTTACAAAAAATCATTCTCTTTCTTTTAGAATTCGTTTAACATTAAGAAAGTTCTTAGTAAATAAACATCTTACTTGCCATTTAAAACAACTTTATTGTTTTAACAAAAAGTATTAATTTTTTTATTAAATTGAATATATTTTGAATTTTTAGTTCAAACTTTTTCAAAATTATTAACTTCTTCTTTAAACAAACTTTAATTGGCGCTGATATGATTTATGTACCTACTAAATTTTTAACTTTTAAATAGGTAAATGAATTCTCATGGAATTATGAATTATTTTTTTTTCAAGAAAAACTACTAATATACTAAATTATGTTAAAAAGCTTACAAAGATATTAAAAGTTTAGAGTTTAAGTTAAAGTGTTGTAAATGCTAAAATCCTTGTACAATTTTATTTCTCATGCCTAGTTCAACCTATGTATTGATTACTAATGTTAACAAATTAAGTAAACATTAAAACTCAAAAGGATAAATGTAAAATCCATTGAAATTTGTTGTATTATTAATATGTTTTGTATTTTAAACGTTTTAAATTAATATTGTCGATAAATTATAATAACTACGTACAATCAAAAATTTACCTTATGTTTTATTGTTTAAGTTTAATATTTATATTATAAAAATATAGTTAAAGAAAAAAAGTAAAATTTAAAATATTTGAATACATGTTTTTATACATTATATTCGAGTACTAGTTTCAACAAATTATATATATAATTATATATATAAAATTATGTATATAAAATTATATATATATAATTATATATATATACATAGATACTCAAATTGGATTGAAACCGTTTTTAAAAATATATATATTCATATCTTAAAGTAACTCACATTTTCCAAACATTTTCGAAGCATTGGTTCTGCCGCAGCAATATATTTCGAATGGAAAGCAAATCCAGAACTATTAACTTCTTTTGCAAAAATACCGTCTGCTTTGCACGTCTTAACAAAATCACTGACACTTTTAGGTGGGCCTGATACTGTCACACTATCTTGGCTATTGTGACAAGCGGCAATCAAGTCAACAGGTAATATTTTTTTTATCTCTTCCCCAGACAAACCTTTAACGTAAACATTCATAGGTAGTAGCATTCATATTATATTTAAAATTAATGATTACATACCAATAGCAGCCATAGCCCCTTTAGGTAAATTACTTTCCAAAACACTACGAGCTCTCCAGAATGAAACCAATATTGCTTGTTCAGCGGTAAATGAACCATCGGCATAAGAACAACCCAGCTCACCAACTGAATGACCAACAACAATGTCCGGTTCGATTCCAATAGATTTTAATAAATCAACCAAAGCCACCTTGATATAATTTTACAAATATGTTTAAAATTATCAATGTAAGACCACTTTAATTTGAAATATCGAAATATTACTTGCATGCATGTAATTGAAACGGACGAATAAAGAACATTGTCAAAAGTACGTTCATCCTTGGTGTTGAGAATGCTTAACAAGTCCAAACCTAGCGGTTTAAGTACACTTGCAGCCATATTAACGACCTTAGAAATCACTTCCAACTGGAGAAGTCCCTCTACCATACCAGCCCACTGACTTCCCATTCCCGAGAAAACATACCATACTGGTCTTTTAATTGGTTTTATTTCCTGTAAATAATATCAAATCAAATATTAATTTAAGTATTTTAAACAGTGTAGTACTGAAAAAAAATAATATAAATAACTAACAACTACTTCAGCGATCGATTTACCAACGATTGAATAACCTCTATAACCATGTCCATTAATGTTGTTAGAATGTACATCGTGTATAAGAGACAAAAATTCATCGTCCAACGGCATTTCAGAAATCTAACAAAACTAGAAACAATTAATAATTTTCACCAACAATTCAATAACACTACAGGTGTCGTACGTTTTTTAACATATTGTTAACTGCTTCGGTTGTTCTTCCAGATACGGCAAATAATCGTGGCGTATTGTTTTGGGTTGAAGTTATTTTTGATTTAGAGTTAGACTTTAACAAGACGTGAGCGTTGGCGCCTCCAAAACCAAAAGAGTTAAGAGCCACATAACCTCCACTAAAGTCCATATTTTTATCCACAACCTAACAACACACAGTATAAATCAGAAAACGCTTTTAGGAAAAATATACTTATCAATTACTTGTAATCTACCATCCAATAAAGCTGGAATACTGGTGTTTGGATTTTCGAAGTAAAGATTTCCGGGAAGTTTTCCACATTCTAAGGCGATGACGATTTTAGCTAATGAACAAAGGCCAGAGGCTGGTTCAGAATGACCCATATTCGATTTGACAGAGCCGATTAATAGAGGTGAAGTACGATCTTTAGCGAAATAGTCAGCAATTGAGTTCACTTCTTGTGGATCGCCAACCTAAGTCAATACATTACTTGTGAAATCGTACAATTATATCGTATGGTACCTGTATGCATAAACATTAATTAGGTACTTTGGTTCCAGTTCCGTGAGCTTCAACGTATGATACTTCGGCGGGATTAACACCACATGTATTGTATACTTCTTGAATTAGTTTATTTTGCATTTTGCCATTCGGAAACGTAATTCCTTGATCTTTAAAACCATCGTTATTTGTTAGTGCTTCCACAACTGTTGCATAACAACGTCTCGCTACACTAGATTTTTGCAGAAACACCGAAACAACGGCTTCGCTCCTTACATACCCATTTCCTATAAATAAACAATTTTACAAATTATTGCTATTCTATTTTGTTTGAAAATAATTTCAAAAAGGCAAAAAGGACCAACCATGTTGTATGGGTCGCAGAGTTGAGAAGATTTTGACAGAAAAATAGGACAGAGTATTAGTGTATTGGAAATGAAAATGCTTAGATGAATGAGTGGAGAGGAGATTGAATAAGAAACAAATATGTTAGGTGTAGTATTGGTATTGCATCAATAGTGCATAAAATGAGAGAAAATAGACTGAGATGGTTTGGACGTGTGTGTTGAAGATAGATGAAACTGATGCAGTAAGAGTGGTTTTAAAAATTAACGTTGAAGGAAAAAGAGGTAAAGAAAGACCGAAGAAGAGATCGATGGAAACAATTGAAAAAGATATGAGAGTTGTTAATGAGTGTGGGTGTAAAGGATGTGAATGATCGTGGTAAGTGGAAGGATAATAATAGAGTCCCTAAATAGTCGGGAGAAAGGCAAAGAAGAAGATTCTAATTTGTGTTTTGCAATCAACATGCTTATAACTTAGTCGTGCGTACCTGCATCGTCGAATGCTTTGCACATTCCTTTTGTCGACAACATACTCAGTTTGTGAAACTGTAATGAGTTGGTGGGTTTTAATAGCAAGTTGACGCCTCCTACAATGGCTGCGTCGCACTGTCCAGTCCTAATAGCATGTAAAGCTTGTGACAATGCGAACAAACTACCAGAACAAGCCGTGTCCAAAGCGAAACTGGGTCCATTAAAGTCAAACGTATATGATATTCTGTTGGCAAACATAGCCCGACAGCAACCAGTTAATCCGTAACCATTGACACGTTCTTGCGTTCTGCTAAAATAATCATCAGTCTCGCTTTGGAATGTGCCGACGAAAACTCCAGTTTTAGATCCACGGATATCGTCCGGGTTGACGCCTGTTTACATTAAGTAATATTATACTGCCGTGTCTCTTTTTCACCGACCTTAAAATGTATCATTAAAAGCCAACAACAAAACAGTTACTATTATTGTCTTACCGGCATCTACGATACATTCGTAGGTAGACTCTAAAAGCAATCTCAACTGCGGGTCCATAGTATCAGCTTGTTTTGCATGCACTCCGAAGAAATTCGCATCGAAATATTCCAAATTTTTTAGTTTTCCCGTTCTTGATGGCAGACCGTGAAGCCCTAAGTACCGAATGTGTGAATATTATTTCCAATACATATTACAAACGAGAAAAAAGTTTTCAGTTGTACAGTTTTAATTTGTACTCACCAGCTGGCCAACGTCTGTCGTCATCAGTGACCATATCTACGCCACTAAAAAGATTTTCTTTGAATTCCGCTATTGAATTTGATTCCGGAAGGCGTCCGGAAATACCGCTTATTACTACATTATTTACAGAATTTAAGGATTTGTCTATTACAGTTCCGTTACAGCCGCTTTGATTAGTACATTCTAGAAAATTTGTAGGCATTTTATGCTCACAAAACTAAAACAATACAAAAAATAATAACATATTTTAATACATTTTCTACCGGTTATTCACGCTTAAAACCTCAATACAAAATAAATAGATAAAAGTATTATTTCATAGGTGTTTTTTTTTTAGTATACATTTTTCAAAAATAACCAGCCACTTATAAAAAAACTAAACAAAAATGACTTATATAATATTCTTTTTTAAGTTCTCTGTTATAGCATTACAGCACATAATTTGCGTTTTTTTAAAAATCGAAGTTTTATAAAACTATAAAACTCGATACGTTTGAACTAGAGTAGATTAAAATAGAAAGTCTTAAGTTATTTTTAACTAAGGTAAACTATTCAATTAAAAAAAAATTTAAAACACATATTAATTTAAGATATTACTTCTATCGACATAAAAATATTAAATATGAGTGCATTACAAACTAGTAAAAACGCAATAAACCAATAAATTATTTAATGATATCATGCCATAAACCCGCAAATTCTTTTGTCTTTTCTTTAGAAGAAAATAATTTACTATAAGTTAAATGGCCAAAAGGTGTCATTGGTGTACTATTTTAAATACTTATACGCTCTAATAAGGTCAGATCAGCCGGTCGGCGGTAATCGATATCTAATACTTATGTTAAATATTTCCATGAAAGTCATACATTGATATATTTATCTTTTTTGATGATTTTTAAACTATCTAAACCAGTAAACACGATTATGTGAAATTTGCATAAGTAAAATTGATTCATATTTGCTGAGTACTTTTTTGTGATTTCCATGTAATAAAATTGCTTCAGTATTATGATAGGTACTTATCTAAATATACCATAATATGAAGATGGCCCAAGATTCTCTTTATTTGTAGCTTTAATTTTATTTATTTTTTGAGTTATTATCCGTAAACGCAAAATATTTTTTTTTTATAATAATTCTTCCAAACATTTTTCATACGAATTGAAACGTTCAGACATTATTAAAATAGATGACGACGATAAAAAATGACAGTCGAATTTGTCTATTTTATACGTTAAGCATAAAACTATAAAAAGGTTTTTTAGTTTTTTGCATTCGACTCACTGATATAGATCAGAATTGTAATTTTGGTAAGTAATTATCATTGCTTTTAAATTTACTGTAAAATCTTTACACTTTCCAAAATCTAAACAGTCATGTCCAAAACAGTAACGTGTATTTCACAACACTGTTAATTTTTTTCAAAATATTGTTGCCTAAAATCAGTCAGTTTCCTAATCTATTTCAGTTACATCCTATAAAACCCTACAATATATATATATATATATATGCACATGACGTTTTAACAACATAATACGACCTCTACATTGGTACCTACGTAATTTATTTTTTAACAAAAACATAAAATCTAAAAGCCTCATTAAAAAGAGAAAAAATAATAAATATAGAACAGAGTTTAGACAGGCATTTGACATTCACGCTTCGTTTACAATATCATACAACATAATATAATGTATATAGAATAGATAACTTTATGTGCAGATAAAGGTAAGTCATTTGCTGATAAATTGGAATAATTTGTTCTCAATATTATAAGATATCAGTAAATAATATTAACGTTTAAATATTAAAGCTATAAACTATAATCAACAATGTATTTTTTACGTTCACGTCATATTATTTTTAACAAACATTAACTTTGATCTTTTAAACATACACACATGAAAAAAGTACAATTATATTTTATAGTGATATAGCGGTAGGTATTTATCCAACGATTACTCATATCTTCATAAAAATAATCGGAATTACTAGTATTGGTATTATAATGTATTAATTTTTTTTTTTTGCATGTTTAATGTGATGGTAAAATTAAAGTTAATCATTCATATTGATCGAGTTAGTAAATCTCACAACGAAAAATGACTAAAAGTATAGAAATTTTAATATTGAGGTACCTACGTTTGATGTGTTTTTTTGAAAAGAACAATTTATTTAACATTTCAAATTATAAGTTATGAACATGGGCTAAGATATGATTGTCTTAATTCCATGCACAATTCGTTATTTAACTAAACATTGTTAATAACCAATGAGAATAAAAATAACGCTCATGCGATACTTTATTCAAGTACCCAGAATTAACAAATTATATTAGTTCAATTTCTTGTTTGAAATTATATTTTTTTTTCCGTTAGTTATTATGTATAAAATATTAGTTGAAAATAGGTTATAGACGTATAGATTCATCACCGATCAAAGCTGTTTCTTGTCCCGAAAATGTGTTAGTTTAAGTATGTCTAAAATATCAATAAATCTAAATAAAATTTTTGCGAAAGAACATTTGCTCCCTAGATCTAGTCTCCCTAATCCAATGTTCTTCCATGGTCAATCGCCTAAATCCAGTATAAATGTTATTGTAAATACCAAGACAATCATATTTTAATACTAGACGACTTGTACACGTTTTGTAAAATATGAATCACAGTAAAACAAGAATTCATGATTAATTGAGAATACAATAAATTATTATTATTAGCATTTTAGTTGTGGGAAACGTCATTTTTAGTTTTTATTCATTATAAATTTAGCTTTTTATAGTTTTTTTTTTTTTTTATTACTAATATTTCTCTGAATATTTTGAACAAGATGTATTTGTAAAAATGTCGTCTTACCTGGATCAATAACTTATTTTTATGATTGATTATTAGGTATGTTTGAGAAAAATTGTCCATACAAACGCTAGACTTTGTATAATTATAATTTTTTGTTTAAGTATTTTAAACAAAAAACTACTCAAAACAGTAGGTTTGTATGTTTAAAAGTCTGACAAGGCCATTTCATTGATCAATCAAATATAAAAATATTGAATAAATCAAAATATTAACTTTAAAAACAATGTAGGTCACCTTATCTTTCCGATTGCGTAAAACTAAAACATTCATCTAAATCTTAAACGTGCTCGTACAAGCCCTTGAATTCGATCCTAAAACATTTACTTCCACTTATGGAATAGGCACGTTTGCTTACTCGACCAACGAAATGGCCAAATTTATTAAATAATACAATACCGATATAAATTTATCACACTCAGTTATAGAAAAAAATATATAATAAATTGTGTATTAAAATAAAATGATTTTTATATACATATATTTATAAAGCGATAACGACTGAAGTCGAATTCAACGGTTTTGCCTGTAGGGTCTATCCCTAAGACCCTACAACAAACCTTTTGTACCGAATTTGGTGAAAATCGGTTGAGAAGCGGAGGGGAAACTCGTGTGTTTGTCCATTATAGACTTATCGAGGGTCACCGTTTTGAATTAAAAAAATTTTGAACTTTTCAAATCGGCAGTAACGTGTCCTTACAAGTATGCGAATCCGTAAGAAAATACTGAAACGACGGGCGGACTGAAATCGCTTAAAAGCACTACTCGTAACAATCATAGGCGAAGATTGGAGTGTACTATATAAAATAAAAAAATTTAAATTCCTCCCTCAAAACGTTATCGCTCTTCAAACTACGTATATATATAATAACCCTCTATTGAAAAAAAAAAAAAAATTATAAATTCAATCTAATCTATGATGGTAATATAACAATTTTTTTTTTTCGAATAGAATAGAGTGGAGTAATAACGACTTACTCGCGATATTGTGGTATTTTTATCGGTGTCGTCGAATCGGATAAAATAATAATAATAATAATAACGTCGTGGACGGTCACCGCAAAGACGAACGAGCACAAGATCGACGGACCCGCAGACTTGTTGCAAGACACGCGGACGGACGATATTGTATCGGTTTCTGCGGTTCGCTCTCGGCTACAAACCCGACGGGCGGACACGGCGAAATGGCCGACAATATTATTAACGTTCGAAATTTACCGTCGGGATTGCGGAGAAAACGGAGATGGTCTAACTGCGGCGGATGCGCGTGGTATAGAGACGTGTGTGTTAGGCAAACAATAAATTATCCATTATAAATAGCGATATGTGTGAGAGGTGTATTATGTGTAGAGGTGATCATCAGGAAACCACCGTGCGGTGTACAGGTCAACGAGATTAAGAGCGTTTATTTTAGAAAAATATGCGTTAAAAAGCATAATAACATTGTACATCGCTCGTTTTCGTGTACTTGGATCATCGATGCACACCGCAGCAAGGACGAACCAATGTTAAACAATAATTTTTTTTGTGTTCGTACAGGCAGGTTCGTATTATATCGGTTCTGAGGTAGACGCGAACGACCGGGCTTTACATTATGTTCTCGGCGGATTCGTTTCAAATAGTCTCGAATCCGCGCGTTCTACGACTGCAGGGGGGCCTATTTTCGCGTGTTACACGTAGCGCACATTTTCTGTAGTAGTAGGCAGCAAAATGCATGTGTGTGGTAGCAAATTCACGTGTGTGTGTGTGTCATACATTTATTTTTTATGTTTTCATTTCATGATTCGTAGGTAATAAAAAATTCTAATTAAAATGCGTTAAAGATATTATTATATTTATAATGTTTATAATTATATTTTGTTGTACGATGCGTACGATTGTTTCTTGAGTTAAATATTAATCGACGTCATTGACTGTTTAACGTGAAAAACATTTTTGTGATTTCTATGTTTGTGTTTTCATCATTTTTGTACTCACTGCCTCAAAATCGGCATGTTAAAATGAATACGAGTAAGATATTTCCTAACGATTAGTCGAAAATAAAACTTTCTTGGTACATACATTTTTAGCGGACAGTTTTGAAAATCTAACAATTAACCCATCAAACCCGTCAGTTTTCACCAATTGGATTCTCAAGTGTGTTGTAGCGAAATCCATAAAAAATAGCCCCTGTGACTAGAAGTATAATAAGGTATATTAAGAGCCCATAAGCACGATTAGGGAGGAATAAATCTTAAGCTCCCGCGTTTTTTAAAAAAAATACACAGAATATCCAGCTATCTCAGTAGGATCTTAATACAAATTAGCCCAAAAACAAAAAAAAATTAATTTCAATTCTTCAAATCGCGCCTAGAAGTATCAGCTCCGTATTTCTGTTGCAAAATCCAACGTTTCAACAGCTGATTTTGATAAAATCAAATAAAACTCGGTGTACGGATGATCGTTCCTTCAAAAAATGAATTTCCGAAAGAATTCGTTTCGTTCTCCGTTCTAAAAAAAAAAAAAAAAAAATCAGTTCTCGTTCAAAATATGAATTACTTCCTATAGTTTGTTTTTCGTTTCAATATGTACCTATTACAAATTAAAACGTACTTACCTATGCTAAAAATGTTCGTGTTAGGTGAAAAATATATTGGGACTATTCGCGAATTATTTCTTATTATATACCTTTACTAAAATATAATCAATTTACAACATTGATTTCGACCGAGTTTCAGTAATTTTCAGATAGCTGGAAATAATTTTCAAAATTATTATGCCGTTTTTGTTTCGTAAAACCTTTCGTCATCAGTTTAAATCGAAACAACTCGTTTAGAATAGTCAGTCGAAGAAACTTAAATACAATATACCTACTTATTTTTCGTATAAATGGGTTAAAAATAATCTCGATCTGATGCTGAAATTTTAATTTAAATTGGCTTAAATATTGTTATTAACAATTAGCGTTTTCTTGTAGGTATAGTCAATCAGTATAATCGAGTTATTTATGGTTTACCAGTATTGAAGTAGTTAATGAAAAAAAAAAAAATATGTATGATACAGCAGGCTGTTACCTACATCAATAATCGTTGTAGAGCATGCTATTGTAAACCGCAACGTACTTCGTACTTACATCGCATCATACATCTAAATAGAGATGTAAATTAAATTATTATTTTGACTGCAGCTGATTTGTGTGTCATTGAAGTAAAATTCGATTTCCTAGTCACCCAAATCAAGTTCAACATTTTACCGCAATAGGCATAATACTCTATTTAAATAAATAATAATTTCTTTTTTTTAATGTTACCATTTTAATAGCACACCGCCACACTGACATAATATATTTTACCATTTACCTTCGTTTTTAACATTGGTGCGTCAAAATCGCAGTCGTTTTGTGGAGTTTAAAACTGCAGATAACAAAAGTTCATTATCAGTTCCTTCAAGTACTATTATATTTAGTAATGTTATATAGAGTAACATCTAAATAGCTAATCGAATTTTTTTAAATTTTCAAAAAAAGACAATTTTGAAATGAGTTTTTTTCTTCAAACTAGTGTTTATTTCTATCGAATCCTCGATTTTTTTTACTTTATGACCCTCAGTTAAGGAAATTTATAATAAAAAAAGAAATTAACTTCAAAAATAAAATATTGATTATACATCATTTTGGCTGCAAAATTAATACGTCATCTTTAAATGAATTTGGAAATATGTGATACGAGAATAGCAGTATTTTAAACTTGAAACAAACACGGTTTAGGTAAACACAGTTATAACGTGCAAATTTTTTCTTTTTTCTCTAAATATTATTAAATAGTGGGTATTTTAAATTTTTTTTACTCTTTTAGGGGTCTCAAAAAATATTTGCCCTAGGCATCCGAAAGTCTAAATCCGGCCCTGATTTACTCATAGCCTCTTTCCTTAAACTGAGCGATTACAAATGTGATACCCAAAGCGTAACCGCCGTTTTTTTTCAGATTTTCAGACAGTGTTGGCACGTGATTTCATAGGCCTACACAATATAGTTTTGTCCTGAACTATTTTCATACGCTCGTGTGTGCTTAAAACGTGCTTAAAACGTGCAGGAGTTTCCCCACGATTCGTGCCGCGCTCTGCATTAATTATTTCGTACCCATCGATAATTCCGTAACAACATTTTAATAATCAATCAGTAATTATAATATAATTATTTTTACCGTACTGTCGTTAGTCAGATTCATTATAATCAGGAACGGCGGGCGTTCTCGCGGTTTCTTCGTTCAACGCGTCCACCGACGATACTCGAAACATCCCGCGGCGGACATGGACAGCAACCAAAAGTAAATTTCGTTTTCGTTCGGACGTCGCAGCGGCGGACCATTCATCGGCCTTACGCGAAAACGTGAAAGTTTAAAAAAAAAAAAACTCAATATTTTTACATACGTTCGCGGATCCGTATAACCACTGATGTTATACAACTACAGCGTTGTGGTCGACAAAAAAAAAAAAATAGTCGTTATTATTAGTAGGTACACCGGCTGTAACGCGTGATCTGTAGAAATTTTTTCTTTGGCGTGTCCCCCTCCCATAGAGCCGCCCCTCGAGTAGAGCGATTATAATAACAATATAGTCGTGTATTAATTTTTATTTCGCAGGACTTATCGCTTAAAGGTGGAGACGGAGATGCAGGTGCGGCAGTTGGAGGCGTCCGGTGAATCGCAGCAGCTGCTGGCCGCGCTGAAAGACATCCGATCGCAGTTGCAGTCGATCCAGCAGCACGTGCACAGCACGCGTGTCCAGCTGCAAGCGGTCCAGTCCCGGGTGGACGAGCTCTCGTCCAAAGTATCCAACCTGATCGGCAACGCGCTGCTGCTGACCGGCGGCATCCTGAGCACGCTGACCGCCGTGGCCGGTTACAACTCGGTCAGAAACCTGTTGAACAGGACGTGGTAACCCTCGCGTTCACCAGCTACCATCCATCCATTCCGTCGAGTATCATTTGTACTGATTATATAGTAATACACTGTTAGACAAAAAGTACCTGCCTTCCTGCCTTGCACCTATCCCCGTGCTCTATCTTGGGCGCGATTCGGGATGTACGGCGCTTATACCACCTCCGGTTAGTCTGATGATCACGAATTTTTAAAAAAAAAAAAAATCCACTGAACGGGCTGTCTAACGACGGGAGGCCTTAATGACAATATTTGGACCCTCGAAAATCTTAATTTTAGTCATCGATCAATCATTCATTCCAAAGTCGTACCACGTTTGCCGTTACGTACATTTTATTATTTTATTATTTTATTATTACAAAAGCTGTTGACCAAAACGTTTGTGGCGAACGGGCGAACGGTGTATCCTGCAGTATGACTACACGGGTAGTGCAGCAAACTTTTACTTTTTTCTACCAACATTCCTGTACAACCGTTTATAGAAAGTTACGCCTTGTAAATGGCGTTTTGTCGTTAATTTTTGTTCGTTTGCGTTAAAAATGTCCGACCGGATGTTTTTGAAATGTGTGTAAACAATACACTTCTTACACCACGATTATTGTTAAAACGTACGCTTACCGACACGTTTTTGATAAATACTTATCGGTAAGATGAATACGTTGTAAAAATATTTTCGCAAAGCGACACTTTTATAGTGTAGGTATTTACGATAACATAATTTACTTTGAAACGGTTTGTAATACTACAATTGCTATGGATTTATAGTTATACAATATCAAGTTATACACATGCAGTACGGTTCCATATGTGTCTTGCCAAAACAAAGGTCTACATCGGTAATTTAACTGTAAACTACTACTATAGTATACAAATTAGTGATCTTTTCTTTATTCTCAAGAGTTCTGTTTATGATTTGCAATTACAAATATTCAATCTTGCGTCTTTTTGTAAGACGTAACAGGTAGTTTGTCTAAAAAAATTAACACTAACCTAACCAAAAAAAATTAAAAAAAATAATAAGTTCAAATATTTTGTCTGTAACCACCGGTTCACTAATTCAACAACCCATAAAACATGATCTTTTCTACAAAGAAATTGATTATTGCAGTTGTATATTGTGTAATATACAATTTCTAGTTAAGCCACCCAGCACTGTCGCTACTCCGTCAAACTACCCACGCAACATAGAAATTTTCGGACTATTTATACTTTATTTATGTACAATCCAAAAAACTAATATTTACAATGAGCATTTTTGTTTTTTATTAATGTTTGAGGAATGATTTGACAAAATCAAAATTAAAGAACCAATAAAGTTGATTTAAATATCCCATAGAAAATAGGTTGGATCTTATAAATTTTATCAAAAATGATGTTCAAAACCAACAAAAGTTTTGAGCCGCCGTGTGACGCCTGGCCAGATGCGAAATAGGTACCAAAATAATTCAAATGTCACGCTATGGAGATAAGTGTATACAAAGCCATGCCGTTATTATAATTTGGTGTCAGAGCCCCTATTGTCAATACTCGGGGGGGAGCCATAATTAAAATTGTTGGGATTCTCCGGAGTGAATTATAACCACCCATACACACAAGCATAATATATAAATCACATCCCGTTTTTGTGAAACATTACGGCCAGTTTTATCCTCCACGTCGCGTCAAAAGATGTTTGACATTAAAAACAAAAAATTGTCCAATAAATGTGAAAACGTGTCTCATTACAAACCAAATCCTGCCATATTACATTCACTCTTTAACAAGGAATCTGTCCCAACGTTAATCTAAATAATGTCCAAGTATCTTCATTAAATACTATCAAACGCCTAAGAGTATACCTTGACAAACAATTAAACTGGGCACACCACATACATTCTACAGAGCTTAAATTTGACGCGATTCAGTGTTCCTCTATTTCAAAATAGAATATTCCGTATCATTACCACCTTATAACATCAAACCATACCCGTACACTCAGACCTAAAAATGAGAGCTATAACACAAGTTGCCGAGGAGTATTACAATTGTTATCAACACTCTCTACAAAATCTTCTAACCCCTTTTTTTCATAACCCCATATGCCCAACAATCCTCCTGAACTATTAAAAAGAAAGTGGTGTAGAGATGTCCTCTCTCATAATTAAACATTTAAAAAAAAAAAAATCCCCAAATTAATAAGAGTGTTTTCAGTGGGTTGCTTCTCTTTTCAATCTAATCATGTCGACATTGTACTCGTTATTAACACTTAAACTTATTTGTATAGATTGTATATAATTAAAATAAAAGATAAAAAAAAATATCTCATTACAAAGTTTATAAGCTTAAAATCGTTTAAAGTTTGTATTTGATTAAAATTCATTAAAATGAAAAATTGTGTACCTATTATTCAGATAAAATACTATAATGTACGCAATGCTATTGGCTGTCTAGTTTTTTTTACAGTTTCTTTCAGTTTGATACAGAAAACATTTTGGTTTTACATATTTGTAGTTTGATTTGGATTCATCTAAAGATCCGAGTTGGTAATTTCACTGGTCGAAAGGTTATAGTATAAGAGTACATTTATCTTAGTCATGAAATTAACCTATTATCTTTTCCTGCTTAAAATTTAAAATACTAACTCAAAACAAATACAAGACTATAATTACTTCAAAATATTTATATTACTTATAAGACAAAAAGGGATTTCCTAATTAATAAACACACTTTTTGAAATGTGTTGGAACAAAACAACAAAAAAAAAAAAATTAAATAAAAATACATATGAACTTATGTAAACATACAATTAAACATATAAAGTATTATTGACATATTTTTATAGCCTTAACCTTAAGTTTGAAAAGAACTTTCAATTTTGATACAAGCATTAACAAAAGTCGAAAAAAAAAGAACAACAATATTTAAAAATTTACAACACAATAAACTACACACATTTGTTTATTATAACAAAACATAAAACTGATTTTTGTGTTTTATAAAAATTTATTTTTGTTACAGTTATGTATAAAAATAATTAAATTACTTCCAAACACTGTGAATTTATTAGCCGCCTAAGGTTTTTGTCTTAAATGCTTTAAGTCTGAAGTCAATTTTACTTAGATGTAAGGGACGAAGAGATGATCTGTGCTATGGAGCTGGCTGAATCGCCTTTCACTATTTGTCTGTGATCTCCAGATACAGAATGGATGTTAAGAGAACCCTTGCATAGCTAAGAAATTAATAAAAAATAAAACAGTAAATTCAGAAAAATACTAAAATCAAATGTTAAACAATATATTGGATGGACAGTAAAAGTAAAAAAATACTTACAGGCTTCAGTCCATAGTCTGGTCCGAGTGACACAAAGTTGTCTTTAGCTGTAACTAATGTGACATTTCCATTGAATGCAGATTCGGGTTTGTAGTAAAACGAAACATACAGTTTGCCATAGAATAGTTGGGCGGCAGTTTTTAATTCGTCTTTGTTTAAAGGTAAATCAGATAAGATATTTACAGCTTCTTCTAGTTGCTCTTCTTTAGTTTTTTTTGTGGCTATTTGGTCAAAGACCTAAAAAAAAATCGAAAGATTAATTTAATTAAATAAAAAAGAAAAAGAATAAAGAAACTGTTTAAAATAAAATACATAAATATAATAATACATAATAATAATATAATACAAATATAATAATACATAAATATAAATAAGACTTACTGTTTGATAGTCTAGTTCTTTAAACAACAATACGAAATATGCAAACGCATCACGGTCATCTACTTTGTTATCTGAGTGTCTGTTCTTAAATGAATTTTGATGGGTCAAAACATAAGATGGAGAGCCGTCTAACAGTACTAGGCTGACTTTTTCACCAGCAGCTTCTAGTAACACACCAGTTTCAAAGGCAACTGATGCACCAAAGGAATATCCTACAAGATTGTATGGTCCAGATTTTTGAATTTCTTTAATTTTCTGAAAAATTCAATAATGGATACTATTCTGAACAAACTTATGGCCAAGTTAGGTACTTACAGCTACGAAAAATTTGGCCATAGAGCCCATAGAATCAGTTGGCACATCTACAGTACATTGGAGTCCATAAATATTATAAGGTAATTTAGATGCAACTTCTTTTAATGCCGAGACAAAACCTTCAATGGCACTAAACATAAACACGTTAGGTTTACTGTTATCATCTTTTTTCATGTTGACAACAGTTTCTTGAGGAACTAAATTTTGACTGAACTCAACCTGAATACAATATTAAATTACGGATGATAAAAGTTAAGAAGAATAACTAACTAGTTATAAAACAGTTTTACTAACCTGATCATTTCCAGCAGTAACTTCGTTAGGGACCTCGCTACCATCACTTTGCAATTCTTGCAATCTTTTAACAGTCAAAGTTCGGATTTCACCGACACTCAAGACCAAGTCATAGTTTCTTTCAAGTGTCTGTTTAATTTCAGCACCCATCAAAGAATCCATACCAAGGTCAGCCAAAGTAGCTGAAGCGTTGATATTTTTTGTGTCTTTGATACCAAGAATATTAGCTACAGCATCAATCAGGCTCACTTGACTACCACCAGAGCCGCTTTTCCTCTTCTCAGCTAAAACCATTGAAGCCAAAACAGGTTGCGGGTGTTGCAAAAACACGTCAAATGCACTCAAACACGAAGCCATACGTTGTGGCAATGTACCACCGACGACAGAGTCGTTTCCACCCATTGTTTCAATTATAAGGCCAACATCTCCTATTGCGCCCCATTGAATAGCCAACTATTAAAGAAAAATAATTCTTCATGTAAAATCTTATTTGTGTTTGTTAAAAAAATTTATCAGAGACAATCTTTTGTTTCTTTGTTACCGATGTATTATTTTTAGTAATAACATAGGCTGGTGAAAAAAAAATTGCAGACATAACAAAAACTTTAAGCACGTACTATGCAAAACTTTCAGTTTTTTGTTTTGTTTAACTTTTAAATCTAATTATAAGTAAAAATTGTATTTGAAAAATAAAAGGTAAATTGCTTTACAGATGATCACAGATAAAAACATAGTAAAATTATTATATCATTATTAGGCTCAGAATTGAAAATTTTGTTTGATACAATTTGAAATAATAAATTACTCACCCCGGGAAGTCCGGCTTCTTGTCTAGCTTCACATATTCTTTCCATAACAGAGTTGGCAAAACCATAGTTGGTTTGTCCAGCATTACCACGACCGCAAGATACAGATGAAAATACAACAAAATGGTCAAGTTCTGGGCAAGACTTCCTAGTGACTACATCTAAGTTCTTAGTTCCAGTCACTTTAGGTTTGCTAACAGTTTCAAAATCTTGAGGGGTTTGA
This sequence comes from Hormaphis cornu, assembly GCA_017140985.1. NCBI lineage: Eukaryota > Metazoa > Arthropoda > Insecta > Hemiptera > Hormaphididae > Hormaphis > Hormaphis cornu. The sequence continues at coordinate 15,893,139 of CM029360.1, forward strand.
TTTTCTAAGAAAGCATCTCTCAAAACCTGCAAATTAATATTTTGAATTTTTAGTTACCTACAAAAATGTTAACAATTGTTCATAAATTATTGAAACATATTTGATTAATATACAATTGATTAATTATTAGTTTTTAGTTATAATCAAACACCAAAAACCACAAATAAATCAAAATATTGTCTTAGGAAAATAAAGATTCTAACGCAAATAATATTCAGTATTTACCAATATAAACTTAGTTTTTAGGACAAATATTTAGATCCCAATCACTTACTGCAGCTAAGTTGAAGACACCTCCAACTGGTCCCAACTTGTTACTGTCGTCAATCAATTGCTGAGCTCCTTGTAAAGTAGAACAGTCAGCCTTAGAAATCAATACACTGACTCCATTTTCTTTCCAGTTGTTAACATAAGCTGCTTGATATCCGGTAGTAATTCCACTACGAGCAGTCAAAACAAGTTTTTTGGCTCCTCTAACAGTTAACCAATTTGCCAATTCTAAACCAAAACCTCCAAGACCTCCGACAAGCACATACGTTTTGTCTGGGTTCATATATGACCGTGGAATTGAAGTAACAAGTTTGGTGGCAGGCATAACTACAGCTTTTGTTTCTTCATCTCTTATTTTCAACACAACTTTTCCAATATGTTTACCAGATCCAATGTACCTGAATGCTTGTTCTACTTGAGATTCTGAGTATACAGTGGCTGGAAGAGGATTAACGGCACCATTTTGGATACCTTCGTTAAGCAACCTTACAACTTCTTTTTTGTCTTCATTTTCAGATTGGGCGTCGAACAACGAATCCAACAAAATTCCATGGAATGTTGTATTTTTAAGAAAAACGGACATTCCTAGAGGGCTGTTGTTAGACAAATCGAGTTTACCAATTTCAAGGAAACGACCATCTTTAGCCAAGCAGCGAACCGATGCTTGTAGTTTATCTTCGGCCAACGAGTTCAAAACTAAATCAACGCCGCGTCCTTTTGTTTGTTGAAGTACGTGTTGTTCAAAACTGGTATCACGGGAGTTGGCAATATTGTTATCAGTCAACTGAAGATAAAAAAAAAAAAACCTTTTAATACATTTAAAAAAAGTAGGGAGATTACTGTCTTAGAAGGTGTAGTTTAACGTATTACATAAAATAATAAATTTGAATGATCTTTACAAATATAAATAAAACAATTCTGACCAAGCCCAGAAAGTCAAATAAAATAAAAATACATAACAATTAGAAAACGTCTACACTTAGTTAAAATGTTTGTCTATTTGCGGAGAAATTATATGAAATGATTGGAGCTCAAAAGCTCAACAACAACAGTTCAAAAGTATTGCCAGAAAAAAACAACAACAAAAACTAATCTTTTTTTTTTGCAGCACTTACAAAATAATTATGGATAATAGTTACCTTAGGGAAAGTTTTCTTCAAAAAGTCTCTCTTAGCTTTGCTACCAACAGTGGTGTACACTGTGACTCCCATGTGGAGAGCAATGGAAATAGCTGCTTGGCCAACACCTCCAGTTCCTGCATGCACTAATAATGAATCGCCACGCTTCATTCGTCCTCTTACACATAATGCATAATAGGCCTAAGACATAAATTGTTAGATTTGTTTCAATAGAAATATTTGTGTTGTCTTACCGTTCCATAAACAACAGGAATAGTCGATGCTTGTTCTAATGTCCATTTACTAGGAACTTCCCACAAGAAACCAGGATCCGCAAGTACGCTGGTAGCCAATCCTCTTGCAGCAAGCATTCCCATCACTCTCTTACCTTTAGAGTCGCGTCCAGAAAATTCTAATCCAAGAATACAGTCCTACAAAACAAATTAAATCCATAATAGTTTTGATCATATCACTGAAAAATTCTTATCGTAACATACTTGTCCGGCCAAATCACCAGGTAGCGCATCAGGAGGAAGTTTTCCAGAAGCCAACATAATATCACGGAAGTTTAGTGGAGCATAGTAAACAGTACACAATTCAGTATTTGGATTAAATTCAGGTCTAAAATTAAACATTTGAGTAAGATTATATAATTTAAATAGTTTAAAAAATAAACACTCACTTATAATAAGTTAAGGGTCCTTCAATCCACTTCAGACTACTCAAATCTCCTCTAGTTAAAGCATTGATATAAGCGTGTTCGACTTGTAAGGTGGCTTTATCTTGCTGGTTTTCTAATTTCAAATGTCTCATTGAACCCCATACTCCATTTGGCTTCAATATGTTGCTTAATAAGTCTTTTTTCAATTGTGTAGCATAAAGTGGAACAGTTGGAGAGAACTTTGGAGCAGCGGGATCTTGAATGAACACAGACCTGACACTGTTACCGCCAGGCTCTTGCTTAACACAGTTAACCAAACCAATTATTCCATTAGTATCTTCTCCTTGTGAAAACAAAATTATTTTTTTGCTTGGATCAGCTTCAGCAGATTTCATAGCAGATTTTAATGTTTCAACCCATTCATACGATTTTTCAGAAACTTGGATAACTTCAGAAATTGGTAATTCTTCATTAAGCTAAATAACAATTTAAAACAAAATACAAAATTAACATTAGAGAATGATTATTAATAATGATTTTGATTTAAAGGTACCAATTGTTTTGTCTAAAAAACTTACTTTTCTGAACAAGTAGAACACTTTATCGTCAGCAGCCAACTTGTTAATAAAAATAAAACCATTATTTTCAATAGCTCCTTCAGATACATTATTGAATTCAGAAGCAATGACAAAGCCACCTGCTTTCACGGTCTCAGCTAAGTTGCTTAATTTGTTTGGTGAAGATAATACATCAAAAGCTATTACAACATGGGCATTAGATTCAATTGGACCATTTTCCAATGATTTATTAACCATTTTTACTTCCATTGGTCCCAAAAATGGAGCCAAAGCTTGAGTTTGAGTTGTTGCCAAAGTTGCATCCAACTGAAAAAAAAAAAAGGTAATTTGGAGTTATGACTATACTTTGAGCAGTGAAAGACCGCAAGTTGGCTGCGCATCCAATTGACAGTGCTCCGCCGACTTAAGGTCTTATTTTTTCCCCAGCAGCAACAGGCTAGCTGCATGTCATTAGGCAACTGGGTACGGTATTTTGGTGGGACAGCATGAGCATGTGTAGGGAATGCGCAGTTTCCGGTGCTTTTGATTGCCCCCAACATGTGTTCTCTCACCGTCTGGAGTATAGTAGCAAATTTATCTCATGTTCACACATTTTAATACTTACAGAAATTAAAGGCTCAGATTCTAAAATGTTAACGACATTTGGCATGTATATTCCTTCAAAAGATTTGTCTGCTCCATATTCAACCACTTTTACTTTCATTGCACCAGCACTATTTTCTAATGCAATCTGGAGGTAAGTAGCAAAAATACTTGAAACATCAGTTACAGGTGAAACCTACAAAACAAATACTTACAATTTAATACATTTTATAATTTGTATCTAATCTATGTTCAGAATGTATGTTTGAAGCACGGCTTTAAACAGTATGGTTGCACGACAGTTCATATTTTGTAAAAGGTAAATGGGGTGGCTAAAGTTTTTGTGGTTTTTGAGTGCACACTTGCGACAGATTGGTTCCTTGGTAGCAGTATTTATCGTCAAGTGTAATTGACATTTTATATATTAGAATGTTATACGCATAAGAAATTATTTGAGACACCTTATATGTTGTCGCACAACAATAGTATCTATAGTCATGGTCTCAAGTAACGTACGGACAGTTGAAAAATACCTTATCAGTAATATACGGAACAAATGTGTACTGTTCTAATTTTGGAGCAGCCTGTGCTTGTTGCCTTCTTGGAGCCAGACTTGCTTTCATGCCACGTAATTCAATACCGCCAGATTTGATGACATCAATATCTCGGTACATATAAACAGGGACAGCTAATAACATTCAATAAATATACATCATAGGTAAACCAGTATAATTATTTTATTTAATACATTTTGTTTAAAACTTACGACTGTTTTCTGGTAAAGAATTTAAGACATAATCTAAATGTTTTGCTGGATCAATTATAACTCTTTGCATTCTTGTTGGCAAATATAATTCTTTAACTTTTAAACCCAAAATAGAGAATTGGAGCATTGTGTCAATAAAGCTAATCCAGTTTCCTGTCCATTCGAGTTTTCCACTATTAGCTAAAAAAAAAAAAAAAAAACAATATTTATTTTGATATTTAGTTAAATAATGACAAAATTTAAAATTCAAAAAACTTTTTTACATTTTGTAGGAAAAAAACAATTTAGATACCATATACAAATTAATACTTTGTAATTTTAATGCTTCCTGAAATATTAAATACTATATTTTATACCTTTACTATCAGCTTCTTTTACTCCTCTAAAAGCTCCTTTGTAATCGTATCCTCTAAGACCTAAATCTTTATAAATATCACCAGACTTTAGTGGTAAGGCATTTTCATCAATATACGGTTCGGGTAATTCTAATTGTTCAGTTTCAATATCGTCTGGAATGTAAATGCGACCAGTTACCGCAACAGATCCTCCTTCACAAATTTCAAAGTTGCCAGTTCCTTCAAAAATGTTGATGGAAAAGTTCACGGTTCCTAATAATTCAAACATAGTTTGAAATAAAACAATTACAATTGTGTTAATTATTAAATACTAATCAATTTTTGATTCAATTATAGATAAGTGATATGTAGAATCCAGATTTCTTCTTTCTGTTTATCCAATTCATAATCAAACTGGACCATTATTTTATTATAGAATTTACCCAAACAAAGTAAAATGATAATTCATTTTAAATACTAACATATTGAGACAAATATAAATCAACAGATTTCTTACACAAATTAAATATGTTAATTATTACTAGATTAGGTCGGAATGTTGGGCATGGTTTGTTTCAAAATTTGTTCCTAGTTTAGATTTTAAGTTGAATTTGAGCCAAAACGTATTAAATAAGTGGTTAAAAATATTCAACTAATTATAAAAAAAAATTATATTATTCAGTTTCGTTATAAATATTTCCACTCCAGGCGTACATTTTTATTTACAGCAATTTAAAATTTTTTGATTAATATATGAAGTGAATAAAAACTTGAAAATAGTTTTATATTATTTATTAGTCATAGATGATAAAAAATATTTAAATGAATTTTATAATTAGTTGGAAAATTCAGATTCACAAATTTAATAAACATATAATTACCATCTTTAGGCATAATAGTTGCACGCAAAAACTGTACATTTTCAATAATTACAGGGAAATCATCAAGTTCTTTATCTTGAAGTTTAGCAAAAGTTTTCCAAACTAGAGTCTGTAAAATATAATTTCAAATACAATATTTTGCAAAGTATTGTAAATATTATTAAATATATTTAAAAAAAAAAAAACAATACATTTTTTGCCAAACTAAAATTCTAAAAAACTTTAGCTTAAGAGAGTCTATGATTTTTTTTTGTCAATGCGTATAATTTTGTAATTAAGATGGGTTGAATACCATCAAACAGTGTAAACTGGGCTTAAAAATTTAACCTATATGTTGTTGACATTTATTTAAGTTGGGTAATTGTATGTGATTACAAATAACCCGTGTCTTACTTAGTTCGTTAAAAGAATTATAATATTAACAGTCAACATATTACTTAAGCGTTTCACAGTAACTAATAAGTTTTACATTTTAAAGCTTGCCTCAAGGTTATACATGATTAGCAGAACTTGGAGGCAAATGCTGAATTTTATTGAAAATTCATTAAACTAATTGGGGAAAAATTGAGATTAAAAAACCCCGCCTTCTTTTGACACAATAATAATGGCGTAGTCTTTTCATTTTAGTTAATTATTGCAATGAATTAATTTAGCAATTATCTTAATATAACTAATGGTGATCATATAATTAACATGTTACATAATCAGATGTACACATCCAAAATTTAACTTACCAAGTAACCAGTAGCTGGGAATAATACTCTTCCATCAATGGTGTGCCCAGACAAATATCCATCTTCTTCAGTGCTTAAATCAACTTTAACAACAGTCTCACCAGATCCAGTTTCCTGCAATTTATTATTTGATAACTTAGAATTTTACTTTAATACATATATATATATTTAAAGAAAGTATAACTAAACTGTTATCATCACATTTACCTTTTGAGCAAAGCTAGTAACAAGCCATTCAACAGAATGATCCCATTCAATTAAAGACTGGATCATAGGCGTTCCACGAGCTACAGGATATGATACAGCTGGATAAAGATTTTTGATTTTAGGTTGAGCTCCAGCATTATAAATCCTTAGACAAGCAATGTAATTAATTTTTAAGGTTCAAAAACTTTTCTTAATTTTACTATATTAATTAACAAATATTAAACTCACTTTCCAATAGCTGACAGTACAATAGATAGATTTCCTTCGGGATTGGTTGAACGCTTGGTCAGACCAATAGAAGAACACTCTGGTCCAAGTGCTCTTTTAAGAATGGCTTGAAGCAATGCATGTGGTGCGATTTCAATGACAATAGCGTCTTTTGGAACATGAGCAAGAGCTTCCTAAACAATTAGTATAAGAAAATATAATTTAGTTGTACAATAAAAATAGATTAATAATGTTACTGCCTTACATGGAACAAAACTGGAGCTAATAAATTGTTTACATGGTAAGCAACTGAACTCATTTGAGCAAGAGGAGTGTTCCACGATTCTTCGGGGATAGAAGAACTAATCCATCTGGAAGTACGTGGTTTAGGGTTGGGTAAAATCTAAAAAAATTTAAAAGACAAAAATTATATATTAATTTATAACATAAATGTGAAATACTAGAGTTTAAAAATAAATGAATACAAATTAATATAATCATTTAAAATTTGTATCTATGCTTAAATAAAACTTCTAAAAATTGTATTAAAATTAGTGATGTTACAGACTGTTCAATTTATGAACCAAACCTAAAATCGAACTTAAAATTGGAAATATTTGAACCTAAATAAACACAAAATAGCTTAGTTTGAATATCAAACCAAGGAAAAAATAACTTGAACCTAATTTGTCAAAAAACAATAGAAAAAATTGGAAAAATGTGGAATTCTTCTTTACTTAGACTTCAAATTATGTTTTAAGAGATATGCACTTAATAAATTATAGACATTGTTTGGCATAAATGGTAATTTATAATATTATAATGTTTTTTTTTTTTTAGAAAGTTTGATTTGGGTTCAATATTTTAATTGAATAGTTTGGTTCGGGTTTGAATAAAAAATTGTAAGTTTGGTTTGGTTCGGGTTCGTTAAAATTTTACAAAGTTTGGTTTGAACTCAAAAATTTGGGTTTGTTAACATCACTAATTAAAATATAAACATACCCTTTCTAAGCTATTGCGAAGCTTGGGAGCAGCATCAGCAATGTATTTAGAATGGAAAGCAAATCCAGAACTTTTAACTTCTTTTGCAAAAATTCCTTCGGATTGTAAAGTTTTGACAAAAGCTTTAAGGCTTTCAGGAGGTCCAGACACTGTTACACTGTCTTCACTATTATGACAAGCAGCAACCAAATCAGCCGGTAATCTCTTTTTAGTTTCTTCCCATGACAAACCTTAAATTTCAGAATATTATTAGCACAGATAATTATTATAGTTAACAATTTTTATTATAAATTATAAAACTTACCAACAGCAGCCATAGATCCTTGAGGTATTTTAGACTCCAAAATGCTACGACCTCTCCAGAATGCAGCTAAGATTGCTTGATCAGCATTGAACGTTCCATCAGCATAGGCACAACCCAATTCACCAACTGAGTGGCCAACGACACCATCAGGTTCAATTCCAACTGATTTCAACAAATCAACTAAAGCCACCTAAGTATGAAACAAGTATTTGTTTACATTTTTAGATTCAAAGTCTTAACAAGGAATCTTCTGATCGTGGACAAGATGGGTGCATAATATTATATGTTTTTTCTGTGTCATAAATAAGTAACAACTCATGGGAAAATAAGGTAGCATTTAAAATGTAAGGTGTTATGTTGGTGTTCAATAATATAACTTTTTGATATCAAAAAACATTATACATTAAAGCATATGAAATCAAAACAATTAGGTAAACGTTCAAAACTTTAAAATTGAAGAATTTTTGGCCAAAGTGTTCAAAAAACAGTATCTCTAGTAGACAATAGTAAGTTTATTCTAAATGTATTGAAGAGAAGTTGAATATTCAGAATATAGCTGAGTTTTTGTACCTATCATACTATTTAAGATAGTTAACTTCAAATCATAGTAATATTCAATAAATGTTTTATGTTAAAAAAAAAAAAAAATAAAACTATTACTAGTTGATAAAAATTTGGTGAAATTTAAACTAGATAAGATTTTGTCTGTAGTTTATTACTAGATAAGACAATATCAATTTTGAAAAATTATAAACCGAGTAAATTTGGGTATTTTTAATAGTTAACATTGTTAATTTACGATTACGAAATAAACGAAATTACGAAATATTGCAGCGGCTTTAGTTTTTATAATTTTAATTTAAACGTATAAGAAATTGTAACAAGTATACTAATATATTTTATTCCACATTTACAAAGCACTCATTTTTTTGAACTCACAATAACTTGAGCTTTGGTTAGTTTCATAATAGCTTTCTAAATCAACAAAAATGTATACCGTCTCATCCAAAGTAATAACTAGTAGTAACCTACTCTAAACTGTTTTTTGTTACTTGTTTGGTTTATCAATGTATACCATGTATTTCTTTGTGCATAAAATTACCTGCATCGATGTTATTGAAACAAATGAGTTGAGAACATTGTCAAATGTAGTCTCATCTTTGGAATTGAGAACGCTCATCAAATCTAGACCTTCAGTTTTTAGTATAGCTGCAGCCCTGTTCATAGCCTTGGCAAATGGATCCAGTTGAAGGAGTCCTTCAATCATACCAGCCCATTGACTTCCCATTCCAGAAAAAACAAACCATACTGGTCTTTTGGAGGGTTTAACTTCCTATAAAAATATTTTTATAATTAATTAAATTATTTTTGTTTTAATAGTTTCACTTGTTCAATGTCAATGAAGACTACATTCAAGCAATAGAGAATATACGATTTTTCTGTATAATAAAGCAGAGTAATTTAAAGATTTTAAACTAAAACATAAGTTATAGGAGTTACCCAGTACAAGCATAATAATAATTATTCTAACAATTATATAATTATTCAAACAATTATAAACAGTTGATTTTTAATACAATTTATTATACCTAATTCACTGTAACTACATAAATTGATAAATTAACTTACAGACACTTCAGTAATTGATTTTCCAAGGACTGAATATCCTCTATAACCATGCCCATTAATGTTGTTAGTATGGATATCGTGCAACAGAGCTACAAATTCATCATCTACTGGTAGTTCAGATATCTGAAAAAAATTAAATACATTAAGTATACAACTATACATAATTTAACTACTTGACTTTTTTGAAGTGTACATTTTTTAACATGTTGTTAACAGCTTCACTTGTTCTTCCAGATACTGCAATCAATCGTGGCACATTATTTACGATTGGTGCGGATTTGGGTTTTGGGTTGGACTTCAACAAGACATGAGCATTAGCACCGCCAAAACCAAAAGAGTTAAGAGCTACATAACCACCGCCATAGTCCCAATTTTTGTTTACAACCTACCAATGAAATATTTGTATTAGACACACACACATTAGAATTAAAAATAGTATTAAAATAAAAATTTACTTGTAATCTTCCATCTAACAAAGCTGGAATGTCAGGATTTGGGTTGGCAAAGTGAAGATTTCCAGGAATTTTTCCAGATTCTAATGAGATAACAATTTTCGCTATTGAACAGAGACCAGAAGCTGGTTCAGAATGACCCATGTTTGATTTAACTGAACCAATCAGTAAAGGCGAAGTGCGATTTTTAGTGAAAAAATCAGCGATTGAGTTGACTTCTTGTGGATCGCCGACCTAAACATAAATATTTAATTTTTAATACCTACTTAAAATGCACATTTGTTATGTAAAAATTACTTTAGTTCCAGTTCCGTGAGCTTCGACATATGATACATCAGCTGGATTAACACCACACTTTGCATATACTTCCTGTATAAGTTTGTTTTGCATTGCTCCGCTTGGGAACGTTATTCCTTGGTCTTTAAATCCATCAGTGTTGATAAGTGCACCCATAACTGTGGCATAACTACGCTTTGCCACACTAGCCTTTTGCAAAAATATAGTTACAACAGCTTCACTTCTTACGTATCCATTTCCTAAAATCAAATGCAAGAAATCACAAATAATTTCTATAACTAAAAAGTGATATTAATGGACTTACCTGAAACATCAAATGCTTTGCACATTCCTTGTGGGGATAACATGCTCAGTCTATGAAACTGCAATGAATTTGTAGGTTTCAACAAGAGATTAGCGCCTCCAACAATAGCTGCATCACATTGTCCATTTTCCATAGCTTGTACAGCTTGTGACATTGCAACCAAACTACTGGAACACGCTGTGTCTATGGCAAAACTGGGTCCAGTAAAATCAAATGTGTACGAGATCCTGTTGGCAAACATAGCTCGGCAACAACCAGTCAACCCATAACCATTGACACGATCAACGCTTCTGCTCAAATAATCATCAGTCTCACTGTTAGATGCACCAATGTACACTCCAATTTTTTGACCACGGATATCATCCGGGTTCACACCTAGTTTAATAAACACATTAAAATTTGATTTAACTTAATATGTAACTGATTTAGAACTCTAAAGTACATAAAATATTCAGAATAAATTAGCTTACCAGCATCTACAACACATTCGTAGGTAGATTCTAAAAGCAATCTTAACTGTGGGTCCATAACTTCAGCCTGTTTGGCATGTACTCCAAAGAAATTGGCATCAAAATATTCCAAATTTTTGAGTTTTCCAGTTCTTGTGGGTAGGCCATGAAGACCTATAATTACATTTTAGTTACATATATGTATATTATATTATATTCGTAACAAAATGAGCAACACTTAATGTTATGGTGTTATACAAAACGAGTGTAACGTATACACAGTTTCAGGCGTACTATTACATTTTTTTATTTTTATTAATAATTTAAATCAAATAAAAACCTATAGCAAAAATAAAATAATAAAATATTAAGTTAACAATTTTAAAAAAATTTTAAACTTCATATTTTTGGATTAATGACTTTTTTTTTTTTGTTTTTCTTGGTCTAATGATACAAAAATTAAAAATCATTTTTATTTTTATGTATCATCAGAGTGTAAATAGTGTAGCATAGAAAAGGTTGAAATATTGTTGCTCACCAGCTGGCCAACGCCTATCATCATCGGTAACCAAATCTACACCACCGAAAAGATTTTGTTTGAATTCGTCAATTGAATTGGATTCCGGAAGACGTCCGGAAATACCGCTAATAACGATTTCGTCATTTCCAGAATATGATGGGTTACCATTGACAGTCCCATTGGTGGCTTGTTGATTAGCCTCTGGAAACCTGGCTGGCATTGTGCCTTCAGCTACTGGAATAATACAAAAATAACAACGATAAGAACTTGACTATGTACGTTTTAAATGATTTATAACAACAAAAACTAATGTATACGTATAAAGCAAATAAAATCACAAGTTCTTAAATTCTTTCATTTAAATATACATGGTTAGGTTAGGAACACAATTTTAGATTGAATTTTTGATACAATCAATAATGTAAAAAATTATTGAGTTCATTACATTAATATGAACATAGGTTTTTGGTTCTACAGCCTGTAATTCTATGTATTTGATAGACATGCCTTGTGCATATTTTTAATAATTTGATAATAAATATCGAGTGAAATCCAAACAATAATTTGGAACTGTTTGAAATATAAAAAATCGGTTAAATAATAACACTACTAAATAGGAATCAAAATCATTTTATGAATACTATTCTTACACTCATAACTAAACCGGTAACTAAATAACAATCATACTGAAAAATCTTAAATTGAATAACATTTTGTGAAAAATTGTATGATACTACTAATACTTTCAAATGCTTTGGATGACGAATCCCCCCCCGTTATCAGTGTAACTATGAATCATGATAAATAAATTACAAATTTAAATTTTTGCGAAGTACATATTATAATCTCGACTATAACTATGTATTACAATAATTGTACTTACAGGTAAAAACCATTTTGAACGTTTAACTTTGAGTGGAACTTTAGTACACATAATCTTATGTCATGTAAAAAATAGCCATCCGTATCAACAACAATTTTGATTTAAAAAATTGGTCACATTGGTTTTGGGGGAAATTGACTTTTATAGTTTTATAGTTTTTAACTTTCCAGCATTATCGTTTTAAAGTATAGTCGATGCAACATTTTGTGATTACCATCACAAATAAATTTCATATACCTACATACATTTATGCGTAGGTATGTACCATTCATAATAAAAATATTGTGTTCCGTTATTGTTTACAAACAAATATTAATTACCTATAAGTGGGACATATTTATGCACAGCGTATCATAGTATGTACTTACCTAAAATAATTAGTAGTTCTTAAACAGTTTAACAGTTGACACAGTTTTTAATACATAACTAATACAAGTAAAGGCACAGCGGCACTGTTTATCATAATGGGTATTACATTTAAATGTATTATTCATAATAGTATATTCTCTATTATACGAGGACACGAGGTAGTATATTTATTATTCGTTATTTTTTAAAAGTATGCGAATGTTATATTACAACTCTATCTAAATAATAATCCTGCAAACCTATAATGAGTAATGAACTAATGAGCAAACCAGGAACTAACTGCCTTATCAAATTAATTTATTATTCAACGGGTACTCGCATCACACACTCACCAGTTATCACATTCTACATACTGGTCACTAGTATTCTAAAACGATCAACTAAAATAATACAGTTAGCTGGTAGGTAATGCAATTCAAATTAATTTTTTTAATTTTAAGTTTCAATGACACAGGGGAAAATTAAGTAAAAAACCTGTTCCGAGATTATTCAACTATAAATTATGCAACATTTTCAACATACATACTCGCTGAAAATAATTTTTCCTAGTGACTGACTTATAATATATAATAAATTATAACTTATAGTTATAAAATATATAAAACGTATGAGGTCAAGCCGAGTGTTTAGATTTGGTAGCTTTAGAGAAGTGATTGAGTATGAGACGACCAACTAAAAGTTCCAATGTTATTTAATTACTATATATATATATATATTTCCTGACCCTCTTTTCAATATTATGATTTGTGTGGGTACATCACAAAGTTGAAAATGTCCTTTAGAGCAGTAAAATTGCACACATACATCCCGGAAACAACATCACTCGTTTTACAAACGAATATAAATTCGTTTCTTATCTAGTTTGACTGGTTAAAATAAAGTCGGTCAAATAGAAAAATCAAATAATTAGGTCAAGACTAAAATCTTAAGTTCCAAGGTGTTGATGAAATATATTTTTTTTGTAATTTAAGTAAGGCAAGTTGCTTTGTTAAAAAGTTTTAAGTACCTATCTATCTAAGGAGTTCAACACGGGCATAACGAGGGTCAAAATTTTGGGCGGAAGGAGGGCTAAATTAAATTTAATGACAATTTAAAAAACCGGGACGTGAATATTTCACAAAATTTTGTGGGATTATTTATAGGTTTCGAAGGAGTATAGCCTTTCCAACCTCCCTTTGGGCATAAACTATATTAATATAGAAAGTAAAATTTTAACTGAATCAAAACAACATGTCTGGCATTTTAAAATACATTTTTACCGTGTCTACAATAATAACAACGATTGTTAATAGTAATTTTTAGTAGTTGAAAAAAACTACGTTTCGAATACGTATAAATTATACGAATGTTAGTGATCGTGTCAAGACAAGTTATAACCGAATATACGTCAACGTAATGTTGTTCGATCGCTTCTATATAATGATAAAATGTAAAAAGACACTACCGATGAGAGTTGATATTTTACAAGAAGTACAATTTTTCAAGTACCTATTTTGGAAACGCATGGAAATTGTCAATTTTCGTATTTTCATCGACGATTAAAAGGACGAATATCTAATCGCCGAGGAGTTAATTGCCAAAACGAGTCGTATAGGCAACTTTCGACACGTGTTGGTCACGTGTACCGTCCCCCAACTCTTCAAACAAGGTCGGCAACTGGCTATTACACGTCGTACAGACAGAACCATTTCAATCGAGTAATTTTTATTATTTATAATTAAAAAGACAACAGTAAGGTATCTATCTACCGAATAATTAAAAATTTAAATAAAAAATCGAGTTGCCACACGAAGGGAAAAAACCGCGAACCACACGAACGATTTTTTTTTCGTACAAAAATAATAAATCAGGAACAGGTAATCCGTACGTAAGCCGTATCGTGTGTACTAATATACTATTTAGTTGTCGAGATTATAATTTAAGAACGGACGGTAAAAAGTACCGAATTGTTACGATGCGTTTATACGCGATAATTTTTTTATCAACGGACTTACACGAGTGTAATGTACCTAAACCTTTCAACGCAAAACGCACATTTTAATAACTACTAAATCTGCATATTAGACGACATTATTTTAGGTATACCTTTTTATTACAAATTGTTACAACACGACATAGAGAGAGAAATAAGAGCTACAAGAGTATTAACATTTGAAAGTGTTTTCCGGGGTATTTTGAATTTTTATTATTAGTACGTCTACAATACAAGACAACACATTTTGTTTGTCGTATAATTTCTAAAAACGTAAAAATTATACACAAGCAATGAAAATTCCAAAAAGACACTCCACGGGTGGGCGAATCAACCCCAAAAAACACGCCCTTTTAGTGCCATACGTTTTCTTTCTCCGTCTGTTACACACGTCATAGGAATTCAGTAGACGTTTTTCTCCCGACCGACCTAACGAATCTTATCGCGTCGATAAGGATTCTGAACACTGATATCAGACACAAGCATTCACCATGAATATATATGTCTATACTCGACAAGGAATTTCAAACACGATTGATTTTTTTTCCAAAAATTTAAAATCAATTTTTTTCCCCATCGAATTTGGTCCGTCAAGAGAATAAAAAAAAACAAATTAGTCGTTTTCGAGACGTAGTAGTAGCACTCGGTGGTTTGGCGGAAACGTCTATATTCCAATTTAAGTTTTTTTATTTAATTTTTTGATTTGTGTGTGTGACGGACTAGATAGAAAACCCAAGAGAAAACCGATCGCGATATCCTCTAAACTTTTCAATAATTATTCCAGGTTTCGGGGGCGCATCGTTCAAGTCGGTACGTTCGAAACGCGCGATCGTTGTAGGGAGGAAATGCTGAGGAGCGTTCAGCAAAACTTCAAAACCGAGTCATAGATTCGTTTTTTTTTTTAAATAGTAACAAATTTTAGGCATATTCCGAGCCATAGGTGTACAAAGTATTGCCAAATACTATACGTGTAAAGTATATAATGTTATAAATCAATTATATATATATATGAAAATTTTTTTAACGTTTAACGCAGAACTGAGTATGTCCGTAGGTATGTCGCACCACGCCAAGTCGTAGGAAAAACGTCAAAATCGACTAAAAACAAGTACGCGAATAATAATCAAAATGCCCTATACGATTAAAAAAACAACCCCAAACACGTTTTATTACTCCAAAGATTAAAATTACGCATTTAGTCGGTATTACCTACACGACGTACTATTTTCGTTGTTAATCTACCAATATATAGTGGTCGGAGCGGAACGGGGTGGGGCAGGTCGTGGAGAGAAATAAAATAAAATACCAGAATAGATTTACACACATTATCATCGTTTTAGCGTAATTGTAAAAAATCGACGAAACGAGAGCGATTTTCGCGAATGCTGCACGTGTGCCATTCGTGTTTAATAATAACAATAATTAATTTATGTAAACAGAAGATAATGAATAAATTGCGAAAGTCTCGTGGCGGTCGGGCGGGCGGGCGAGAAGGGAGCGCGACTTCTTATCGTGCGACCGGGAGCCGCCGAAAAGATAACGCACTTAGATTAGACGCGCGTCTCTATTCTAATCGTGGAATTTTACTACAATATATCGCGAAAACAGATTGTGAGCTTACCCATGTCAACGGTTTTAGCGCGACGCCACAAATCGTCGTCGTCGTCGTCGTCGAAGGCGGCGGCTCGCGCGTCACTCACCGGACGGGTCGATATAGTATACGCGAACGATCGGTAAAAACAATTTATACTGTCGGAAAAATCGAGTGATACACTATTATCGCGTTTTTTTTAATTTTTTTCTTTTCCCCGGTTATCTCGAACGACCGTCGTGCTCGCCGCGTAGCGAAGTACAGACGAACCGCCGGCAGAAACGGCGGAGTAAATATCGGCGCGCGGACGAGAGCCGGTCGGGATCGCGGCGGAGCCGAGCGCAGACGGCGGTATAATCGGAGGAGAAAAACGCGACAAAAAAAAAAAATAAATAAATAAACGGCGTTTCGGTGGGACAGCGGCGGCGGCGGGGGGGTGTGCCGGCGGAGGGAAGCAGAAGTGGCGTGACCCGAGGATAGTCGGTGGCGTGATACCGGAACAGGCGTTCCGATTGGTCGACGGATACGAGCTCGTGTGTGTGTGTGACTCGTCAGACTACGGCGGGCTGCTGCTGCTGCTGACGCTGTGTGTTCACACGCGGTGACGACGACGACGCCGCCGCGTTTCGCGCACGAATTGTTGGTATCCTCGGCGGCCGCGACACGCGCCAACGTCGCGCGCGCAAGGTCAAATAGCGGCGGCGGCGGCGGCGCGAAATCTGCCGGCGGCGGCGAAGCGCGACACTCGACGTTGCGCCCCTTGGGGGGTCACTACTTTTTCGCTTAGTGTCTCTCCTGCGCGTCGTTCCTGACGTCCGAAATCTCAGAAAACGCGCGAGTCGACTTTGTACGTCCCGTCCGGCGATCCCGCGAAATGAACAAACGCGACGTGGCGATTGCAATTTTTTTTTCGGCGCAAAAATTACCGCGAAAATGCGTTTTCCTCCGTGACGTGTACAACAAACATTCTTCCGAGGCAACAATTTCGGTTACCCCCCATTTTCGTTTTACGAACACACACGGGGATAGGTGTTATGATCAAGATTAGAAAAAAAAATCTCGGACCAAAGAAGTTTTGATGGATCGTAGTGAAATCGGCCGCTCCGCTCAGAACCTATAAAGATTCGCACGATTTATCCCCCCCGTGAGAACGACTGTATTGTTACATCTTCTTTTCTCTCGTCCAGGCATTATTGCGATAAGTTTAAATTTACATTCGTGCAGGAGTGCGACGACTATTACGGCGTGTCCGTAATTGTATACATTTTACACACGATTCATTAAAACAAGTTCCTTATTATCCTTGTTTCAAAAAGCAAGATACATACTCGCCTGTGTTTTGTAATCAAAATAAAAAAACTTAATATTTATTTTAAACAATTTTTTTTTTTTTAATTAACATAACCCGCGGAGTTTGTATTTTAGCATAAATATTTACATCACCAGTAGAAGAAAAGGTGCTCGTAAATTGAAAATGTAAATTCATACGATAATAAGTAATAATCGGTTAACTGAATAATTGTTTTGATTTGATAACCGTACAGGTTAAGTACGAACCTAACCTATTTTGATTATTTCAATACCCGTTAAAACATGTTACCAAATAGACTCGAAAACCAAAAATCGAAATAATTTGTCGGTACTAAAAGCGAATATTTAGTCTATAAATATAAAGTCAAAATATATTTTTTTGATGTCGTATTTTATTAAAATTTAAGAGACAATGCGACAAAGTGTAGCAAGCATTTTACGCGTAAACGTGTTTGAATTTCGTCGAGCAACAATTTTTCAAACTAGTTCTAAAAACTGGTCATCCCGCATGTGCGGGTTACGACAGGCGGAAACAAAGTTACGGCATGAAAAATAAGTGTACCACAGCTATTATATTATTGATTAAAATGAAAATGCGAGTACGCGATGGTTTCTTTAAATATTTTATTCAGACTACGACGACTAATGCAAAAATAAAATCTTTACACTATGTATATACGATAGACCGATGAATACTCTGTACTACGCGTCAAGTGTCAACAAAACAAGATGTGTACAACCTACATAAACTGTATGTAGGTAACCGATATTCTATGCTCGGCTACAAAGAAAAAAGACAATAAAACTGTATAAACTGTAAACGATTAATGTGAAAAATTACCGAGTTTTGTATTCTCAAACTGTAACTATAGTTAAAGTTGATGACAAACAGAAGTTAAATAAATATGTTGCAAACCTTGTTAAAGTTCGTGTGTAATTTGCAGTCATCAAAGTCCCTAGACATAACAGTGATTTTTACTACTGCGTCCATTATCCCAATATGCCGAAATACAGAATTTTTTTTTTTTTTCAATAAGGGAGGCTTATGAATATGGTGCTGTCAGCTTATAATAAAGCACTGATTTTTGCGAAGTTATATCGAATCAACATTTAAAAGATACAAATCAACAATAGACCACGATCTATACAAGCAGACCACGTTACCAAGAACTACTCGTGGAATTGGAACTCAGAATTCTATTAGCACCTATATTATGATGATATGATATGTATTACGATCGTTGCCACACAAATTCCCCATAATTATTTCACCAAATTCATAAAAAAATAATTTGCATGCAAAGTGATCTTGTAGAATTGATTTTTTGTAAAGCGCATTAAACGTTTTGAATAAAATTTTTTTCTTAGGAGAAAGATGTGTACCCTTAATAAAAAGTTTCGAAAGAGAGCGGGCGCTCGTTTTCCCGATTTTGAAATAAATGTCCCGTATAGAATAGTTTAATTTAAAATGTTCACAAATCTGGTAAATCTATAAGTTCAATTCGGGATTGTATTTCGGAAAAAACAATCTCTAGAAGTAGATGTCCTCTATCTGATGTAAAAGATTCAAAATACATATTAATTCATTGGTTACTTTGGAGATGTTTTAGTGTTTCATCATACAAAAATGTAGTCAGCATCGTTCCCCATTGGCTTTAATACGATGTTTTTTTTTTTACGAGAGTTAGTACGAGATATGTATCGTAAAAAAACGTTTATTTTCCGGGTTTTTATTCAAACTAGTCAATAATTCATTTATAGCGGGTGAAACGGTACTATATTGATGATAACACCCAATTCATTTGATTGGTCCTGTATAGATAAAATATATGGAAATCTAAATTGTAAAAAAAAGAATAGAATAATGAAAAAAATTCTACCAGGGGGATTTGACACCCAGCAAAATCTCATTTTTCATGACATTTCTCTTTCCTCGTGCCGTTAGTTAGTTAGTTGTATTTCATTGTACAAATGGACGGAAATATTACATTAAGAAATTATTTTATACTTCACAAAACTGTCCACGTACTGCTTTCACTTTTCAATGTATAATTCCGAATCAAAACACGATACAAAAACATTGAGTAGACTAATAAATATGTATTTTTCTTCTCGTATCACAATTTTTTTAAATGCGACATTTTTCAAGGGCTCTAAACAAAATATATTCATCTAGAATCTATATAGTCAGTTCAAACAGGTACACCTATAATACGTACCTATTTAATAGACAAATGTTGGATACTGCAGTATAATGTTATGTTTGCAATTTGCATGAATTATTATAATATACCTATAAGGTACATATTATAAACAGCAAAACTTAAAATGTATATATATAGTTATATTTAAAAAAAATGTTGTAAAAAAATTGCATGTATAATAGCACGACATAATATTTAACGCGTCTGTACAACTCAATGACAATATAATTCGAACATCATACAAATTAAAAAAAAATAAAGTCTTCAGCCTTACTTTTAGATAAATATACTATAGGTATAAATAAATACACAACACCTATATCTAGCCTGAAAATAAAAACAATGATTTGAATAATTTAATCCAATATCCAATGCCAAGTTTAGCGAAATCACATTCGTTTCTTCCATGACGATTGAATATATTGAAAAAAGAACTTGCGCGCTACGTATAGAATGCGATTAAATTTGAACAAAAAATTGTTTACGACTAATTTATAGTTGATTTCACACGAAAATAACCTTTATATTTTTTCCTATTAAGCAACTACAGACTCTAGTCTACTGAAAATTAAAACGAGTTAATAACATCAGAAAAATTGTACATTGAGAAACCAGTAAAATTTATTTAAATTAATCATATAAAATTATTTTAGCTAGGCGCATAATATTATTGTATTATAATTGTAATAAACTACACATTTTCGATAGTAACTGCAGCGGATTTTAATTTTTACTTTTTGTCCAAAATATATTTTATAACTAATAAATATATAGGCCATAGAGTAATATGTATATTTCTCCAAAAATACTAAATTCTGAAAAATTATTGGTTTTTTATGCCCTTCAATAACCTTAACATATTTTTATATCCGATTTCGTCCGATTCTATCACACATAGAATAAAAAAAAAATATGTACAATATACCTTCAACAGAGTCAAAATAATGTATTAATAATATTAAACATGTTATCGTAAAATTTAAATCGTTTTTTTTTTTTTATAGTTTTGTACGGAAATCGCCACCTTTCAAATTTAAATCCCAGTTTTTAGCCTATAAATCCATTCCTACCAACATAATAACCCTTGCGCAAATGAATGACTGAGATAATGTGACATCAGGTATACATTGCTTATACATAATCATTTTTGTAAATATATTTTGATTAAGTAAGCGGAATGGTTATGTAAACGAATAGATATGGAGAACAATTAATAAAAATATGTTCAGCGAAAAGAGTAAACAGTAAACTATATAAGTAGAATGATAGTTGAACTGAATAAGAAAATCGTTAAGTATATAATATACATTAAAAAGTATTGTACATTCGAGAATTAATACGTTATTGATACGTTTAAATATCAGTGTGAACTCTGCACTTTCTAGATTGCAGTTTTAATAAATATAAAATCTAATTTAAAAAAGACTATAAGAGAAAAAATTCTTACGATCAACTGAAATTTGACGTTCACAATCTATAAAGGTAACATAATTATATTAATAAAGATAAATGTTTCGCCTCAACACAAGGTTAAAAACTAGATCAATGATAAAAAGGACATTCTATACAATCAAAAGATTCTAATTTCAACACAATAAGTTTTGATTGTTATTAATATAATTTCGTATTGATGTTTATTAGATGAGTTTACTATCCATTTTTCAGTATAGTAAATGAAATCGATTATTTTCCACCAAAAATCAACTGCGCAAGTAAAGTCAAATCACTTAAACATGGCGGTTTTATCGAAAAAAAAAAAAAAAAATTTATGTCATATTATTTGTTTCACTATAATATTATTAGTACTTCGGCACATGATTGTTTAATAATAAATTCTCAAAAAAAGTTGTGAATTATTGAATGATATTTGAGTGTTGTGTTCTCGTATATTAGCGGCTCAAATGCATCGAGAAAAAAAATTTCAACACCGAGCGTTGAATATTAAAAAAATAAAGATTTTTAAAGATTTTTAGTTAGGTACCAAATAATAAGATTGTAGAATCTAAAGTGGATTGCAAAAAATCACACCACTGAATAATATGTTTTTATTAAAAAAACCAAACGTGTACCTACTATTAATTTTTAAATAAATTCTCTAATTCAAATAACGTACACCTTATAATACTTAATAATTGTATGTGATATAATACAATGAAAATGTTGCAATATTTATATACGCCACGTATCAACAATAATACATTATATAATCATTACACGTGTTATTTATAAATCATTGAGTTGAGGAAAATGGCTTTTTAAACAACTGATTTTTGATTGAAAATTAATAAAAAAAAAATACACAACGTAAATTACAACCCTGAGTAGGGAACTGTTCAGAAACTGTGTTAGTGCACTAGCGGAACTTGAAAATAATTATTCGGTCGTTTTAGTCTTGCTTACTAACAAGTGATATTATTATTACTTTTTTTTTTTTTTTATCTAAACGCTTTTGTGGCAAAAGGATTTGGCCAGCCAACGTTTAACTGTCCAAACACTGAGTATGGTTAACACTACAATGGCAGATTAAGATGTTAAAATGATCAATGAACATTGAACAATGATTAGTAGCGGTATATTTTGTAATGTTTGAAGAACGTAATATCTTTTGACATTGATATTTTAACACATGGCCCGCACGCTCTCACAAACATGACTATAGGTATAGTAAAACATCAGAAGTTTATGTATATCAAATGAAGACCATGGAACCATAAAGATTATTTAGTTACAGTAATTTAGAGCTTATACGAGGGTGTGCGACAAAAATATATCCAGGAAAATTTTTTTAGAAAATAATGAAAATAAATATGTCTAGGTAACTTAAAACCGCGAAATGTAGCTCTACGATTTAAATAAAATATGTCCTTAACTAACATTAATAACCGTTAACTTGGATACTTTTATAAATTAAGCCTCTTTTGTATGTGCTGGAGCAATGACGCACAACAAAAAGTGTATTGTACAATTTTTTGGATATCAACAGGACACCCTTTTCGTATTTGATCGTACTCAAATTTGCCATCAAACATCCACAGGTCACAAGAGACTCTCTTAGTTGTGCCAGTGAGTTTTGTAATAAATCAAACCAAAATCAATTAATAACCCAAAAATAATTCATTAGGAATGTTTTTTAAGGATCCCCATGGATAATTTGATATTACGGTGACAAATTCTTAGGTAGGTAATACCACACTACCATCATCAACCTGCAACACTGTGCAAAAGCCCATCAGAATAAAAACCGAAAGACCAAGTCCATCCGATACAGGTACCGTTGATAAAATAAAAATTGTATCATTTTCGTTTAAACGATGAAAAAAAACAGCAATAGTTTGTAATAACCTATTTAGTTAGTACCTAAGTTTGACCTATTGTTATTACATAAAGGCTGTATGATTTGTTTGAAAACTGTGAAACGTGTTATTCATCAAAATAGTGATCTGTGTTACGTAAAAGTACCTACAATCGTGTATTTAAAACCAAATTGAAGGATTTGAACGTACGAATTAACATACCGTTATTATACGTACCTATATAATTACTAGTGGAACTGATAGTTAAAAAATTGTCAAAACAATATTCAATAAGGTATATACTCGGTACCAACTCGCGTTAAACGTTCAACATGGTAAATGTGCCGCGTAGTTTTAAGTGTATTTAAACAATAATATTATACAAATGAATTAATAACAACAATCGATTGCGTGAAATCGTACTATATCAACATATATTTTTTATGGAAAAAAATAAACTGGTCTAGAATGCTAAACACTTGTTAACTATATAAAGTGCTGCGAAGAGTGGGTATTTTCAGAACGTACACTGCAGTACAACCGTCGGTTTTGTAATAAGTATTACGCTACACCACTCGTACACCTACTATTTTATTAGATGCAGCATATTTAAATTTACGCTCAAAATAATAAGTAGGAAAACACACAATTCAATCGGTAACATTTAATTTTGTAATTGCTAAAAAAAAAAAAACGGCGTTACCCTATAGCTACAATTATTTCGTAACGCAACATTGAAAAAAAATAATCGAATCAAAACCGTCGCGATTTCTCGGTTTTGCGCGTGACACGATTCCAATATCGTTTTATCGAGATTCGATTATATAGTATATAAAAAAAAAAACAATTAACGATCGCAGAACAGTTGACACACATGACTTACCTAAAGTTTTCGAGTTAACCTACCGACGATCGGTGCAGTATAGGACAGTAAGAGACCGCGGTATGCGCTCGTAAACATATTTTTATAACACGAACAACGCGCAAACAGCAAATTATTGTTTTCAGTCGAAAACGTGTAACGTAAACGAGAAAATAAATTCGGCGCAAAAATATTATCGCGCGCTGTTCAAAACGACGTTATAGAGCTAAACCTGTAAACCAAACCCGACTGACGACTTACTTGTGGCGGCGAAACGTGTACGCGGTTGTTACACGCGGAACGACGATGATGTTACGATTGTATGGTAATCGATTGACACAATAACCTGCGGCGAGGTGGCACTGGCGGATGTTTGCACGGCCGAGGACAAATTGATGTGTTCGTCTCGCGACGATGTTACGGTTTTCGATTTCAACCGACCGAATGCGCGCGGTGCTGCAGGATTCTGCTATGCTGTCGGCCAGAATGGGAGAAAAGGCCACCGATATAACATAAAGTGTATTATTGCTATTGCTAAAAGTATAAGGGGTACGAACAATTGTTATAATTATTTAACGATACGAACAGGTAGATGATGATGATGATGATGATGTGCAGCAGCAGCAGCTCTACTGCGGCCGAGAGGATGAGAGACCAGTACTGAAAAAAGCTCGTGAAACAAACGACCGTTTATCACGTATAGCGCGCGCGCGTTCAATGTACACCTACGATGAGCAGCGATATCGCACTGTGCGGCGGCGGCCCCGCCGAATACAGGAGTACAATTTGTTTTTTTTTAGGAAACCGACGCGGCGGCGGCGTTAGGTCAACGAGATAAAGAAGAGCAAAGGAGTTTTAAAAATGTTTATTGTAATTCGTATTACACGCGTTATAGCGGAAAAATGCGATGCACGCACCGGATCCATCAAGGGCGATTCAATGTTAAAAGACCACGATGTGGTCGAGTGCGCGATGAAAATAGTCGTCTGTCCAAATATCCGTCTGCAACGCGTTATCGTACCTACAACCGTTAACAACGATACGATCATATATAAATCCGGGACCGACGTAATTTTAGGGCGGTTATTGACTTTTCCCTTTTAACACATTTTTGGATTCTGAACGTGGTTTTTTTTTAATCAGATTCCTTAATAACAACATCTTAACATCATCACTGAATGTCCCTATAATTGTGCTGTGAATAAATAATTTGTTCCCCCCCCCCCCCCCCGTGAAAAAGAGCGAAGCTTATTGCAGCAGCAACTTTGTCACGGAGTACGTCGAAGCTCCGGGTGGGTTTAGAAGTTACGGATCGATGTTTTGATTACATCCGTGAGAGCAATCTTACGGAAATCACGATTTCTACCGTGCTCAGCGAGTCGAATACTCAAAAAGTTGTAGACGTATATGTTTATACTGTGAGCCGAGAAAAAACCAAAAATGAGAGACGACACATTGTGATCGATCCCCTTCAACTTGCGACCCACGTCCCACCGTACTTAACAAACGTAAATCGTATCGTGCATGTGTATATAGAAATAGAACGCCAGCGCACGTTCCAATTTTTTTACTTTGCAATAATTTCGTTATTTAAAGCGGAGTAAAACTGAAACGAATAGAAGAGAAACGTACTTTTTTTTTTTTTACGATTTTGGGAAGTCTTGAACGGTATTTGGGTTATTGGGTATACTTTTATATTCTATTACTACTTGCCTTCTACGATTATTGAGACGCTAACCTTTTATTGACACTAAAATTGTATTAATACAAATTAAAACAATGAGCACGGATCTTGATGTTTGAAAAAGTCCAATTATAATACGCACGTAAAAACTTGGCGATTGAAACAATATCGGTTCTAAAATGTTGTTTTCATCTTCTAAAACAAAACGCACAGTTTTACACAATAAAATGAAAAAATAGTAGGTAACAACTTTGGGTGGGTCGCGGACTTGATGTTAGTTTTACATTTATAAGCACATTGGATCGCTTAAAAATTTTATAATTCTGAGTGAACATTCGACAAGTTGTACATTTCAACATTTTATATTCAGCTCAAACATTTTCGCAACTTTTAAACGTTGTTCCGGTCCAACAATGTTTGACCATTTCAACAAATTAATTACAATTATGTTTGTACGATTGTTTTACCCATACCATTGATTTTATAAAATCAACGACGCGTGGAAATTACAAGTGATTCAGAACATATTTTTATTGTTTGTTTTTATTTTCGGATATCATAACTTTAAATTAGTTACAATATAAACTCGGAGTGTATGTATTCTGAACTAGACTAGACACTATAGACTAAATACTCGTAAGTCATTACAGACCAGGTAATATACCGTTTTAGAGTAAAACATAACAATTTTTACCAACTAATTGTTTAAAAGTTTAAACGTAAAATCGAAACATAATTTAGAATTAATAATTATTACTTTATCGGATCACACAATACTTTTGCAAAATTACAAACTACAATAACAGTGTAAATTTAAAAATATTGGATAATAATAACACTTGTATGTCCTAACAAGTACCTAAAAGCCGAGTACAAGCTAATCCATACGATTATTAATTAAACAAAGATTGATGGGAAACGGGAATGATATTGATAAATGAAGATCAAGATTTTTTTTAATGTTGAAAATGCAAGCATAATAATAGTGTTCAAGCACAGCTCGTAATGAAAATTAAAGTATTCTATTTTGATAAAGATATACTTTTAAATGACAATTAGCAGACGGAAAACGAGTAGATTTAATAAGCAGGTACCGTAACGTAAAGGTAACGTAATAATAATTAGTATAGCAAAAAGGAGAGAAGGAAATAACAATTTTAATACCTACAAAGTACCAATACACATAATATTATACTCGTTGACCTCATACTATTTTTATTCATCACTAATTTATACAAAAGTTGTAAATCGTAATCACGGTTGCAAGGAAACGTACAAAATTATAACGCAAATTCGCAAGATTTAACGTAATAAGGAACCGAATAACATGCATTTGCTGAGGTCTAATGATATGGAGTGTCTGGTTAAATCATGAGAATACGTATGTACTCGTATGCAGTAAAACTCGTTTTTATTTGTATCCTACGATTTATTTTTTACAAGGTTTTTAACGTTTGAAAAATGCGTCTTAATCGATATTTTTGAGCGTGAAAAAACTTGATTTAAAGACAATTTAGTTTTGCCGATTTCAGAGCTAACGATGATATTTTAGTCTTATATTATTGCTGGTATTTTAACAGTTACGACTTAGATAATATATAGGATGAAATTATCTTTTTCTTTATGTATATAAAACCATATAAATCTGAGATTCAATAGAAAATCTGAGATTGAATAGAAAACACCGCGTGGTCTAGGTCTATTTTTTCTATAGTTTTCTTATTATAAACACTTACATGTTAATTAACTTATAAAAGCATAAAAAATGCTTGTTCGTACGTTGTATGCTCTCAAAAATACCTTCAAAAATGTCCTCACTGTTTGACTAAGTATTATAATATAATCAAAAAACTGCAAAAATCCCAGAAAACCGGTAAAATGTAGGTACAACAAACCTGATTTTCATTATTTATTTATTGTTTTTTGATATAGGTTTTACAAATCACATAAATGTTCATATAATAACATTAATATAATATACTCGTAAATACCTAATACAAGCATGTACGTAAAATACTTCTGAAGCATACATTTCTGAGCCAATTATAAAGAACTTAAATTGTTTAACTAATTTCTTTTAGATTTCAAACTCAAAAGTTTAATATAGGTAAGTACAGGCCAAATGAAATATAATTTGTTACAAAATTAAAAAAAAAATTATGTGTTTGTTTCACAATAGTTTTTGTTTATAAACATTTCATCACAAAAATAGCAAAAACGAGCCATTATCTAATATATATATATATATTTTAAATAATAATTATATTTATGGTAAAATACAACATGCAACATAAAGAATGAAATTCTTCAACAGAATGTAATTGTTCCTTTATCGGTAATTTAAAAACAATAAATTGTCAACGTTCATTTTATGTATCAACAACATATTTCGATGCCCACATAAAAACTACATTAAATATAAAAAAGTGGAAGCATGATAAAATATTACACAAAATTATGTATATATACATACCTAAGCATATATGATATTGAAAATCAACAACATTTGTAATAATTAAAACTTTATTAGTCCAAAAAGTTTAAAGTATTTATTATTATTTATCTATATATTCTATATCTACTGAGGGAGGATTGCTCCAACATTTAAAGTCAGTACCTCTATTAATAGGTCTATGAACTCCAATGGTATTTTGGTTGAAGCTTAAGCTGTAATTTTGAATACTTTTTAAGTTTTACCCCAAAAACCAAAAAAAAATTCAGGTTTTTTATGACGTTTTCGGGTAGAAGAAGTGCTCCAATCGTTACGTTGAATACTACATAAAAGTTGGGATTTTGGTTTATTTAAATTAAAGCATTTTTTGATATTTTTATTATTTTTTGAGATCTTATGAGCCAAAAACGACAAAAATAGAGAAATCGTCAAATCCGGCATCAGACATATTGACTTAGTTTTTTGGCCATAACATCCAAAATAATTATCGGAACAAGCTGAAACTTTCACATAATATTTAAATATGTAATATACAGGTTTGATAAAAGTTTCAAGTGATTTCAAAAATTTTTAAGCAAAGTATAGAAGTTTGAAATTCTCGAAAAATTTACTAAGACTAGAATTTACAAGACCTATCTAGTATAATAGACAACGAGCTCAGAATCGTTTTTCCGAAGGCAATGACTGCTTTCAGATATCAAATAATACGTATGAAACACAACTTTTTTTTAGGTGTTATAGTATTCTTTGACGAAACGTGTATTCGTGTGTATTGGTATAGTTTGTACAAAAATTTCAATAAAATTTAACCAGTTTCATCCATTTTGAACGTTTTTTGAAAGGGAAATTTCATGACACCATTAAAATTAACTGCTGTTGCTTCTATTTACATTAATTACCGTCACTGACCCGATAAAAACAATCACCCATTCAAAACGTGGTCTATTCAAACTTTGTCTAGTTATGAAACCATTGGCTGCTTTATTGATCATTACGTATAAATAAAAACGTATAAAAAAAAGTTGAAACCCAGCTGCATAAATAAAAAATAAAAATAAAAAATTAACTATTTCTATTTGGTTTTAAAGCTTATCCGGGATGATGGTCAATTATATAAATAATAATTAAACAACAAAATCCTATGAGGAATAATCAATCAATACATAGAACGATTTGAAAAGAAAAATACTTACATATACTATAAATAACTAACAAGTCTAACTAAACTAACTCTCGTAGGTATTGTAATTCGAGGTTGAACAAATTTAATTTAATTTTGACCTCGTTTCGGACCATAGTTTGTTAAATATAATATCAAAATAAATATCATTGAAATTATAACAATACGTTGATTGTTAAAATCCTTTACTTACACACTTGACATTTAGGTGATATATTTTAGGTAAAAATTTGATAAACATATATATACATGGGAAAATTAAATCATCCATCTCATTACGAAATTTCAGAAGACAATCCAAAATGTGGTTAGGTAGCTTTTATAGGTAGAATCTACTTAAGTACTTATACTTTTTGTTATTACAATTTGCAAGTGTCGGAATGGCAGCTGTCGTTGAACTAAAAATGTTTGATAATACGTGTATAATATTATTGTTAGTTTCAACAGCAGCTGTTATTGTTTATACGAAACTAAACAACAGTAAAATACATTATACTACGGTTTACGCCTGCAATTTTTTTTTCTTACACAAGGAACAGTTGTACTGATACATCTACTAAACAATATAGTCCATATGTCAACTTAACATAGGTAGAGCACATTTTACTTACAAATGACACGCTGAAAAATAATTGTTATACATTGTTATTGTAAAAAAAAAAAAACATTATTTTTTCTAATTTCTTATACTTGGAATTTTTAGGTAGGTTATTCGCAGAAACTCGATTAGATCAAAAACTATCAAAACTACGATTTGTATCAGACCCGTATCCTAATACACCAATTTCAATACTATACGTGAAAGTTTTATCTAATTCCGATCATTATCGTGGAAGTTATGGCCAAATCGACTATGTCAAAAACACGTTTGCCGTAATTTTAAACGTTTTCTCCTTAATTTTTGCTTAGTCTTTTTGTTGTAACTTTTTAAATTTTCTACGCTTAAATCTGTGACCATCTGCGTGTATAAACCGGAACACCAATAATAGTGATACTACTTCAAGTACTTTTTACATATTCGTGCCTCATTCTATCTTCTCTAGTTACCGATCAGTCTTAATTCTACAGGTACGATTATAATTGTGTAAAAAAAAAAAATATGTATAAATACTGTAAGTACAATTTAAATATTGAAATCGATATGAAAGACGACGTAACAGGAAATGTTGAAATTTCGTTAATTTATCAGTTATCTGTTTTCGTTAAGGAAATAACATGTATTATGAAATTCGAGGAATACGAACAATTCTATGAGCATTCTTATAATTTCTTTTCTTTTGAAGGTGTAAACATTTTAGTATTGTAGTGTTCATTCAACACTACAATTCAATGAACTTCATTGAATTTTACTCTAATCACTTTCCTCCGTATAAATAGGAATGAACCAATATCAGTGGCATTTTTCCAAAGGGTATTGAAAAACGTTAGCAGTGACGTCTTGTAGATGGCTCGCCCCTCGTTTTCTAATTCATATGGTATACGGCTTGGTGCAATTTTGAGAAATCATTTGGATACAACGGTAAAAAAAATAAATTATTGATCTTGGCTTTTTTGGGGACCTACCCACGTAAGTACACCGCTGGTCGATACCTCGTTTCAAAACTATCGTTGCAATTTGGTTGGACAAGATTCAAAAAACCCGACAGGTAAGATAGTACTACGACGAAAATAGGTACCGAAGAACCCGGTTGATATCCTTCTGGGTGTTTATCCATTAATTAAATAAATACTCATCAATATACTGCAGTACGTGTTTAAATTGATTAAAAATAACCTATCTGAAACACATCTCAAACATTCGAATTTAGGTCCAAGAGCGCGGTTAGACTGTTTTGGTCGCGGAGGTTAGGAATGAAATTTTTTTACGGTATATTCGTCATCGCTCGGAGCACGCGTGACGGGGTACGGAGCCGATAACGTACGCGAGTTTGTCGAATTAGCTCTTAGCATATGTGCGTGTTTGCGGTATTAATGTTCAAACACGTCATAATTTTTGTAGGTATTCATCATCTCGTTCAATGCGAAACGATAATCGAGTAAACGTTTCGCCAAACACATCCACCAACTGTAATAATAATGTGTACGAAAACTCGTCTCATTTTTTTTGTTTTCTCCGAAATCGTGCAATACTAACGAATATCGGAAACGCAACATAAGGCACATTCCGAGTTGATAATCGCGTTGACGGCGCGACGATCGTGCGCACACCGCTTCTCGCGTCACCCAACGCTACATCACACCGCCCCGTTCGGTGAAACAACCGAACAAAAAAACGAAATTTCCGACGAAAGCGAAACATCGCGATCCGTACTTTATTATAACGACTCTCTCAGTTGTTCTCCGCGTTATAGCGATAATAACAAAAAAAAAAAAACCGACGTTTGCTTCGGTTTTTGCGGCGAGAACGGAGATGACTCGTTCAACGTGCTCTCTACTCGGACCGACTCTGGCCGCGCGAGTAAAAACGCAATAATATTATTCGACAAACAACGTGTTGTACAGTTGCGCGCGTTGAGTCGTCTCGTTTTTTTTCTACTCACGTGCCGGCACCGACGTTTCCTTGAAAATCGTTTCGTCGTCCGTCTTCCGTAGAAAAAAATGAAATTAAAAAAAAAACCCGCACCGCACGCGCCGAACGTGTGACGTCGACGACCAAACCGCGGGGCTCTTCGCGCTCGCAGTCGTGTCGACGCTCGACAGACAAAACCGCGTTTTTTACCGTTCGAAAATCTTTTATTTTTTTTTACTATTTTCAACGATCGTAAACACGGAATATTTTTACGGTATGTTTTGTTGATGGAAACGCGTGTCGAGCAGAACCGAACGCGCGCGTCGACGTACGTCGTGCGAAACCGAACGATGGTTCGGCACTCGCCGCGATAGTACTATAATAACACGACTATTATTATTATTGTTCTCGCCGCAGTGTCGTCCAAACGGCGCTTATCTACGAAATTCATTCCCGTTCTTTTTCGTTGTTCGGCGGCAACCGTTGATTGCTAAGATGATTTTTTTTATAGAGTCCACACAGTCGATTAGACCGAAGGAGTCGCGCCGAAACGTTTTTTTCCGGGTCACCGCAGTGTCAACGAACAAATTATCCGGACGATGATAAATAAAAAAAAAAACACAACATTCTAATCTCGATTTTGTACGATATTAATGTTGTTGATACGTTTTATCCGCGTTATTGCCACCTGCCGTGGAGGAGGAACCTCGTGTCTTGAAAGAATCGTACATTTAGCGCACCCCTTTCTAATTATCAGGACCCTCAGAGGTGGTCTACAGTACTACAGGCACGTCGACACAAAACACGTTTTGTATTGCGTCCAGAGCTTTTGTTCCTAACAACTTTGCCGTTTTTTTAGAAACTAAATTCTCCGCGAACCGATCCCACTCGCTCCGATGTGGGTAACAACAATTACGCTTTCGTATTTTAACACGTAAAAAGGCAAAACGACTTTTCAACACTGCGATCCTTCGTTTACAACTGTTTTATGCCTAAAATGTGTTAGACCTATAGTTGATTTATAGGTGGGCATAAAAAATTAAAACGTAGACGCGTCACAATAATTATGCGAATGAAATTCATTTAACCAGTACAGAATAATATGTACAAACGACTTGTATTGCGATGATAAACAATTGTTCCGTTTTAAATTCGAATACGAATTGTTACGATAGTGTTATTTTGTTAATTTATTTTGATTATTTTAAGAACATAGCATGTGTGGGGGAAAGGTGCGCGCGTTAATATAAGATTTGTCTGGCACAAAGTGCTTCACCGCGTTGTTTACTATAAAATTCATTCACCGGTACGTTCACTCATACTACGACTTGAAGTAGCGACGTATCCGTGAGTTGACTAATAACAATTCGATCTAACCATGAACGCACGCTTACTTACATAGACATTTTGTCGTTATGAGACAATAATATATAATTGGGTATACGAACATTATTTTTAAAAAAATTACACGTATACCTACTGTTATGATCAAATAAATCTTGCGGAGTAGGGACGAGACGTGACTGTTTACGAGTAAAGGTAAAAAAACTACCCGAAAATGGGGGGAAAAAAACTATATTAGTGACTAACTTAATTTTTACGTTTAAGATTTGAAAACGTAATATGACATGTAAGAAAAGATTTGTCATTTGCATTGTAACATTTTGAAAAAATCCGCCGAGCAGTATCTGAAAGTGCAAAAAAAAAAAAAAATTGTTTGGAAAAATGTATGTATGTATGTATTTGGTATAATTTGATACCTTCTCTTGTAAAACTTTGCAGTATTGCGAATAAAATTCTCGAACTGTAGTATATAGTACCTCGATGAAAATCAGCCGAGGTGAATTAAAGCGTTGACTAACGCTAAACCGGGTTATAACAATATGCGTTGTTTAGAATAATATATATTTTTTAAATGTACCTATGTTTTCATTTTGAATTATCAGATCGTTTAGTCATATTCTAAAAATAGAACCTTAAATTAGTCGTTGCTTTTTGATATTTTTCATTTGGTAATTATGGTCATGGGTTACCTATGGGTTTAAATTTTTTTTATCAACCTATTAAAATTGAAAATTTAAAAAAGCGCGGATTTAATTTAATCAATTTTAACCTTCTTACAAAAAAAAAGCTAAAAATATAGATTCTAAGCATAGAAAATTAATTTTTCTGTAGAATTGTTTAGCTCTCTTGTCTGCAGTTCTATTATTTAAGAAAAAAAAAAAATCTATTATTATATCGATTTAAAATAATTTGTAAATACTTTTGAAACTTTAACGACTAAAACATATTTTTTAAGTAAAGTGAGCTCTGCTCAGGGTTGTTATTTTCGTATGCAATTTGCAATTGCTTACAAATTTAATGTAGAATTTTTAATTAGATAAACCTTCCGAAACTACGATCCACCGCAAATTGCGCCATCAAGCCATCAGTATCCAGCCAGCCACACAATTTCCGGATTTTTTTCTTTTATTTAACACAATAATGGCATTAGAAAAATTATTGTGAAAAAATATATGGATAAAATGAAAATTAGGTGCATAGAATTTTCGTACGATGTATATTACGGTTTTGCTCAGAACTCTTTTCTCGAATTCAGTACCTACCTAATTTATTGTTGTTTGCTTAATTAATGCTCGACTATAATATTATTATGTTTATATTCTATGCAAAATTGTACCTAGCTGTTATACCTTAACAATGATATCTTCATCAACTCAGTGACCTACTTTTAATTGTAATTGAATTTTTTCTTTTCATATGATATAATTTATTTTAAAAATTATACTCCTAATAGTGAGGACCCAAAATGATTCAATATTTTTTCAAGTTGTCATGTTTTAAAAAGTAAATAAATCATTTGTTATTATAAAGTTCAAAGTATTTATAATGTCTATTATTATGCACAGACGCGCGAGTGTAGACACACACACATATATTATACACACATATTATAAGACGAAGGTACGTTTAATGTTGAGAATATGATAATTGAATAGGTACTGTCAATTTAAAATTTACTGTGCTATAATATTTTATTTCTGTAGGCATTAAATTCCAAGTTATTATATAGTTCTTAATTCTTATGCTATCGCACTGTTTTTACTACCTAACATTTCACTTTTTAAACATTTAAATAGTTTTCGTTGCGTTACACAATAGTGTGTAACATGAAAAAATTCTCAAAAATAAAAATTTAAAGAAAAAAATTTTCAATTTAAAACATGTTTTTTGTGTTCTAAACTAAACTAACGTTTTAATATTTCATGAACTGTTAAGACATTTTGAAAGAACATTTTGACGACATGATGTATGTCATTTAAAACCACCTTAATAATTTTTAAGGTAACTTATTACCTATACTTCAACCTACAAGGTGACACAATATTTAGTGTTTCACATTGAAATTACAGAACCAGAAACATAAATTGCGTATAAAAGAAACTCAATCACAAAATATTTTTGCGAAATAAATAATAAATATATTTTGTTATTAATCGTAGTAAAAATATTGTTTATTTTAATAAATTTATTTGTTTTTGTAAATCACATGAAATTTGATTTTGGTTAAAAATTCTAAATGTATAAAACCCTAAATGATTTAAAATATTAATTTAAACTAATACCTAACAATGGAATAAAAGAAAACTTAATGAAAAATCTATTCTAGTTAGTAAATTATGTAGCTTAAGTTTAAATGATACTTGGTATTTATACTTCATGATATCATTAAGATTAATTTTTGCACGTTAAAAGTTAATCTAATAACTACTAATTATATTTATTTGATATATAATTACATATACTTCATTTATGGCTTATTTTATGTCAATTGGTTATTTTTTCCATCTATGATTTTATATATATTTAAATTTTTTTTAATTTAGTTATATTGTATCTGTGATTATTGCCGGATTTTGGTCAAGATCAAAAATTGAAGTTCAACTAAACTATCTAGGTAGGTGCGCATATTGTTTAGTTAGTTTAGTATTTAAATTATACTTTGGGTAAAACTGATAAAAGTACAGTAGAAATCTGCTTTAGACTGTAAAACCAAGAACATAATATTATAACTATAACAAATTTTTTTTAGATTACTTATGAATAAACGTATATTTTAACATAATAACTGAGTGCATATTTTTCTGATATCATTAATATGCATTAAAATCGTTAGCGCCTAAACTAGAGTAGTAGTCTCAACTATTATACAGAGGTATTTGTATAATATTCGATTACTAATAGTTTTTTTATTTTTTTTTTTATTAGAAGAGATAAAATATATAATCTGTAATTGGTATTTACAATAGGTAATTTTTATGGCTTTATATAATTTTTTACAAAGTTTGGAGGCGAGTTAGAAGAGGGTGCCCAGTGACACTATTTCTAACTTGATGTGGCTGGTAGATATTTAATTTTGAATAATTAATGCATTAATTGTCTTTAGGTATTTAGTAGGTCACGTGGCCATTTTCGTTTGAGGTGGCGGTTTGGGTTATCTGGGAGTGAGAGGAAGGAGAAGTTAGAGATGAGAAGGTTTGGATGATTAATAGTATTTTTATGAAATTTTTTTCAGTGATTTGACGCAATTTCGGAGATAGTTGGAATTTTAAAGTCGCTATGAAGAGTGAGATTGCTAACCTATCAGGGGGAGTTGGTAAAGAGTCGGAGATTTATGGATTGAAAGGCTTGGAATTTATTTAAGTTGGAGTCTTTAGAGATTCCCCAAATTCGTATGCCATAGGTCATAGCCGGTCGAATGATTTGTTTATATATAAGAAGTTTATTTTTAAGGGAGAAATTTGATCGAAGGAGCTGTCTGAATTTATGGAGTTTTAGATTGAGGGAAGATGTTTTGTTTTTTATATGGGTCGCCCAAGTTAATCTTTTGTCTAGATGAAGTCCAAGATATTTTACAGAGTTTTGTGTTTGAATTATTTTGTTATTTAGTATTAGAGGTTGACTGTTTTTATGATCAAGATTAAATGTTATGAGAGTTGATTTATTTTCGTTGATTTTTATCCTCCATTTGTGAAACCAGTATTGTAGGATTATAAGATGTTCTTGGAGTTACTAATAATTAAACGATAAACATTTATGTGCCTGTTTGTTTAGGTTCTTTTA
Source organism: Hormaphis cornu (assembly GCA_017140985.1). Classification (NCBI taxonomy): domain Eukaryota; kingdom Metazoa; phylum Arthropoda; class Insecta; order Hemiptera; family Hormaphididae; genus Hormaphis; species Hormaphis cornu. The sequence continues at coordinate 15,929,869 of CM029360.1, forward strand.
TTCAATATGTTAATATTAATAAGTATATTAATAATATTGTTAAGTAAGACACAAGATCAACTATTTAAAAAAAACATTTCTAAGTGGGGCAGTATATTTTTGCATATAGTATTTATATTGTTATTAGGTATTTACAAATTCGTATTATTGTATATTATGTTATGCAATCAAAAAAGGTGGTATTATGTTTAAATTTATATTACTATAGTATTATAGATAATTCCTATTGGCAATTTTTTATTTGTTTGCATTTATTTATAAAAATAAGATTAAGAACAAAAAATATAACATTGGGCAATTACATGCACGAGTTAGAAAAAAACCTGTTAATTAGGTATAAATTATACTATTTAACTGACTAAAATGTATTTAATACAACATAAATAATTAATTATTAATTTTATTAAAAAAAAAATACGAGTAAATTGAATTGTAATTAAATTTAAATTTAAATTAGTATCAAGGCCGACGTAATGAAGTAGTAGGTTACTGTTTTGGGTGGGTCGATGTTTTGGAGAGTTTAGTATAAGCGTTTTACATAAATTATTGCTTACGAAAATAACGATTCTGAGTGAGATCAATTGTTCAGTTTAAAATCTCAAAGTTTTATTTTAGTTAAAAAAAGTAAAATTGTGTAAAATGTGTACAGTGTACACGTTTGAACTTTTTCTATGCTAATTCTGTGTAAAAATCCAATGAATTTGAACAATTTTTGGAGGAGTAAAAAAAAAAAAATGCAAAAAACACAATGTCTGAACGATGAATGGAAAAAAAACACCTAGGTACTCAAATAAGTACCAAGGTAACTTCTTTGTTTTTATTAACTACTTATAGTTTATTAATCAATGTTTACATTAATTACAAATTTTAACACGAATTAGGAACACCTAATTTCTTTAAAAAAGTTATAGCCCATAAAATGATTTCTAACGTTTGCGTGGTTCGTTTTGCAATTATTACAAGTTCTATTCATATGTAAAACTCGACACTAAAAAGAATCCTGATTTAGGTAGTTTAAGTATATTTATTGTACTAGTATTTTGTGCTAAATTTGTTTTGTTTTCTCAGAACGTGTTACACCACCGAGTTCGCTCAGAATTGTTTTTTTTTTTTAAGACACTGATTAAGCATAGCTTTTAGATAATGAAAAATACGTTTAAACTATGCAACTTCCAAATTACTGAGTTACCTAAAAATTTGACCCAATCCAAAGCGTAGTTTCTACTCAAAAATGTTCTCAGCCGATTTGAATTTCACTCCCTTTCTTCTTTTCAATTCGTAGAATTTCTATATATCTATTTCTTATAATTTTCTCTTTTTCTTTCTAAAAATCGACTACCCTATTTTTACTTTCTTTTCTTAAATTGTACTTCTTTCTTTCTTTCCGTTCTTAAAATTTTTTCACTTTCTTAAAATAACTCTTTTTTCTGTCCGTTATATTTATTTCATTTTACCACCCAATACTTTTTACATTTTTTGAATTTGTATTTTTTACTGCGTTTGCATGCACGAGTTAGTCCAATTGCAAAAAATGCTTCCGAGGAGGTCCAAAGAAGTTCACAATGTTTCTATTTTATATTTTTATAACCTTTTACAGAATGATTCCCTATAAAATAAGGAGGCCTCGCTTCTGTAAACTTATTTAAATTATTTTCAAAACTTTTTAGGACTTGACTTTCGTTCTTTTGTTCCCAGACAATCGCTGAGAGCCTTTGCAGTATCTATTTAATTAATTTATTGTTTTAGCGGATGTGAGAACTAAGTACCTATGATTCTTATTTGATATTTTATGTTTGTTGTTTGTTATTAAGTGTTGAATTGTTTTTGTTTGTCAGTAAAACTTTTCACTTGGTTATCATTTGAGAGTAAAAAACATCGTAGATTGTTGTGCTACCAACCATGATCATGTATTTTTATATATAGTTTGACCTGACCTCATTGACTTTGAGAAATAATAAACTTAATATTTTTCTTATAATGTAAATGAAATTAAATATCTAATATCTACTTATAATTTATAATATAAACTGTATAACATATTAAAAGTACCTATAATAATTATTAATCCTGTTTGATCAATAATTTCAAACTAGAATCCATAATCGGTTACATTTTGTATGGTATCCGTAAGTTATTTTTAACTATCGTGTAAATAATGAAACCGGGAATTTAACTCATGTAACATGGAAGAGGATAAAGAACAAACAATTTTCGAACAAGCGCCGGTAACTTTGCTCGGTTTCGCTTTTGAAAACAATAAACATATTTTGTTTCTATTGATTACAAATTCAAAATTCTATTGCGATACATCTGGTTTATTGAGCATTTTAAAGTTATATAACTAGGTGGTTGCGAAATTATTATAATACAACGCATTATTCGAGTATAGATGGTGGTCATAAAATTAATTAAAAACTTGTTGCGCAAATGAATAATTGAAAGTTGAACTTGTGAGCTGAGAGCTGTGATGATTAAAATTACTGGTTTGATATTTTCAAATAAAAATAAATTGTAGTTCACGAAATAAAATAGATAAAACCATTTCGTGTACAAACACGTATATTGGATATTTTATATGCTACTGGTTTGAGTTTAATAAAAATTTATCGTTATATTTTTCAAGTAACTTGGAGCGTTTTTGAAAATGTCGTATTTTTATTTTTGGACCATAACACGAAAGTAAAAAATATCTTAAAATAAAATGTCATTTCTTTAAAAGAACCATTATTATGCATAGATATCGGAGAAATTCGACTTCCTGATACTTTGATGACAGAAAATAAAGACTTTGTTGTAAAATAAATTCATTTCTTGCTAAGCTCGGAATCAAAAACTAGTACAGTATCAGTTATCAAGTTATCAAGGATACAAGGATACAGTTATTAAGGACTAAAACAATTAATTATAATTGCATAAAAATATATGGTTTGATGATATTTCTAATGTTTATAAGAAGCAATTCTTAATTACGTCGTTTTGCCTCTTACGGGCTCAAGTGCTTTAGTTAAATCATAGGTAGATACGTGTAACAAAAAGAAAAAGAAAACCAGAAATGTATACTCAAGTTATAACTGAAATATTGTATGAAAAGAATCATATAATTGTTGGTACTTTAAAAAATGTAGCCACGCATGTTGCGAAACGGTTCTTGACATTGGGATTCTTTATGACGTGTATATTCACTGTTTACAATATAGGTACACTTTTAATAATGGCATCCGTTAAATTTATTGATCGTAAAAGCTAAATTCTATCAAACATAGAATCGTGTTTTTTTTTCACGGAAAAAATTATCGTTGGGATTTTCGCAGTCCTTTAAAAATTAGAGCTGAAAATCAAAACTCCCCTAAACATTCAGCATCCAAATCACTAAGCTGGTTTTTTTTTCAAATGATTTTATAATCATTTTCGTGTAAATAATATCAAACCATAGGCTTGTTTATGGATTCTACTATATATCATACAAATGTTCACGGTTCTGCGAGTAACATTTTGGTTAAAAATTAATTTAATTTAGCTCTTTCTGGTCAACTTGAATATATTTAAAAACAAATTATCTTAAGTCCCGCAGACACACCCAATATTTAAATGAATTAAGATTGATTATATTGAGGTATACATATAGTGGTTTAGTCATACAAAATTTAAGAAACAAATTGTTTTATTTATAAGGTAATGGGCAAAAAATATAGAGAGGAAATAATTTCACAACAAAGTCCAGTGAAAACATTTCATGATAATAATACTTACATATTGTAGATGAGTATATTTATGACTGGAAAGTGATACATATGTTTTTAAAAGCCAGAGAATACGAATTTTCGAATCCCACCTAATTATGTTTAAGAACCTTAACAAATCTAGAAACTTATTTACATATATTTTATTTTTAAGGACGGAACACGTTCTGTTTTTAAAAGTATACGTGTACCTGTGGTGGTTTACATATTACTTTGGAAAAAATACAATTTGTTTTGCACACTCTTTGGCCGTCAACAAAATAAAAAATGATTCGTGCTGCGTGGAATCACCGGTTTGATAAAAACCCATTATATTTGCATTGTTATAAAATGCAAACGAACTGCAACGTACAAGTTTTTTCGCAAGGGCATCGGGTTGTCGGTCAGTCAGCGCGTACAATTCAATTATTTCGCACAATATTCTGTCGAACTGACTAAACGTGAAATCAGTCGTAGATTACATTAGCATTTGTCTTCGTAACATAAAACGTCATATTATTTTACATATTTAAAATATGTATAATAATTAATATTATTATATAGTACTTTGTGTAGTCGACCACAAATTGGACGAATGCAAACTATAATAGTTGTTTCATTATTCGAACGATTATTTCCATTTTAATGTCTCGAGTTATTTACGATAATTGATCGTTTTGCGGTATATGTTTTATCACGATAAACGTACAACACAATATACTTTCGAATAAGCTAGCGTTCGAGAGTAAAACTTTTATAGTAGGTATTACTCCTTATTAGTATTGATATAATCGTTGATTTGCTGTCGAAAATATTCGATTTCCCGTTCAATTGTAAATAATTAAGTTTACGTTTCATATAATAATAATATGAGTATAAGGCCGAAAATTAAAGCAGATAAATTTTTTTATTTTCTTAAACTAGAATAAATACCGGATGTACTTATAATTATTGCTCATTGCACCTTGAAAAATGTTAAGCCATAATTTTGCGTTGGTCACGGGGTCAACTTGAAAATGATCGCGAGTAACTGGTTTAGTCGTATTATGCTTTGCTCGTTTTGTTCTTTTATGTAAAACAGTAAAAAAAAAATAATCGGTGTATTTGAAGTAATAATGCTGAAAATATTTTAGTTGTATTTGAATTAGGTAAACAAAAATATTGTATACATAGTTAGGACGTAAAGTATAACAAAATTAATTAGACATTTTTATGTTTTCAATTGAATTGGTGACGATAAAAAGACAATTACTTACAATAGTTTAAGTACGTATATTTATTATTCTTAGTATTTTAATTTTCGATATACTCGTATATTTTTAAATATTGTTTAAGGTCAAATCAATTTAATCAGAGAGATATTTAAATATTTTATAGATAATTTAGGTACTACTTACAATAGTGGTATTGTGGTGATTGTGTACACCAGTAGTTGAAGAAATGTTCTATTTAATTTAAACAAAATTATGATATTAAAATACTGATGAAGATAAAAATAAATTAGGCACAGAATTAAATAATCAAATACGTAGTTTGGTACTAATGAATCTGTTTTGTTTGAGATACAATTTCAAAATTTCAAATTTCATTTTTATCAAAATCGATCTGTTTAAAATAGATACGCAATACCTAAGCATATTGTTCAGAATATGCGAGCTATATGTTAACTAAATAATAAATTATTATTTTGTCTAAAAAAGATATGGTAAATAATTGGTTATGTAATAATTAGTAGTGTTATCTGATAAGGTTATTCTAACTTTAAAGACATTTGTAGATCTGAAATTTTATATTGTTTCTAGATAAATTGCAGTAACGACCTAATACTTGAAGGTTATTGCATTAATTAACTATTATTTAATCGTTGGCATTAGATCCATCTAATTAGAGTTTATCTATAGAGAAGAGGTTTGAAAATACGTTGGAAAAATGTTTTCAATTTAAATATACGTCTATCATTTATTAAAAAAACCAACTTATTCGTTAAAAAATTTGAAAAAATATCTTAAAAATGTATTCTTACAAAACTACTTTAGGTTGAAATTTTTTCCGTATATTATTGTTTATTACTTTCTGTATTCATAATTAAAAATTAAAATCGTACACCATGTATATAAATAAAATGTTATAAAATAACTAGAATTTCATGCTTATAATCTTCATAAATATAGTTACCTACTTATACACGCCATTACAGATATTAATTATGTTGTTTGTTATTCTTAATCTTTTCCCATAATAAATTATAAAAAACAAATATACTTCACTAAAAATATTATACCCGTGGACGTACTTGTACGCATCTAAATAATAATTTATGCAGGAAATAAAAATTAATATCTATTAAAAAATAAAAATAAATTATATATACCATTACTTTGATAACGTCTAATTTAACTTATTGTAAAGATTCATGAAAATGAACTATCAACTACGTATATAATTTTTTCAAATAAAATTAACAATTATAGATGAAAGCTAATATATTATACAGATATAAAATAACAACAATAAAATTACCAATGTAGAAGTCAGACAATCGATGAATGAAATAAATTAATATTTTTAAATACCTTTCGATAAATAATAAGTAACGGTCATATAGGTAGTTAAATAATAATAAAATATTTTTTTATGTTGCACCTTCGGGAACCCTATATTGGAGTTAATTATGATTTGTTATTAGAGCCTAGATGCACTAAAAACTATCAAAATATACCCTTCAAGTTTGTAAAATGTGTGCTTAAACAATAATTTAAGATTTTTACTAAACCATCCATTTAACTTATTAAAAACCTATTTGCTATTAAAGCATTAAAAAATTTTAAAATATTTTGATTTTAATCTGAAGTTATAAGCCCATAGTACGCACGAAGATAAAAAGTTACAAAAATTTTTTTTCTTCGATTACGTAATATTTGTTGTAATACTTATTACGACAAAATCGAAATTTCGATAATAATATACAAAGTCATGTTTCATAAAAAGGCTTAATAGATAATATTCTAAAAAAAATTTTTGTTTTGAATTGCCTAAGTGTAAAATAATTAAAAAAATATTTTTAAAAAGTTTTATACCTACTTTGTTACAAATATGATCCTAGTATATAACCTAACCTAGTAAAAATATACAAATCCACAAACATCCGAGCCCTGATTATTATACAAACAAACAAAAATTTAACAAGGCCAAATAAAATGACATGCAATTATTGCATAGTATTATCATGGTCGTACTGATTAAATCCCAACGGATAATACAACAAAGTGTAAAATTATTTTTTGAATTAATTTTTTAGATTCTGTGCGTAGCCAGAAATGTATTGTTTTTACAAAAGTATTTTTTTTTCTAGTTTTTCTGTAAACATTTCCTCGGGTCGGTGAAGTCGTCCAAAAAGGGTTCTAGTTTATAATAACAAAAATTTAATAAGTAAGTTTTATTTTACCCTTATTCATTGTAGTTTCGTGCTTTTTATTAGCTTTTTAATTATTGCTTTTGTAATTATTCTTCCGAAAATTAGTGAAACCAATTAAAATATTAAATAACGTTGGAAAAGATAAGTTTGAACCGTCATAAAAGTTTCACGTAATATGAGCCAAAAACATAACTTATGAATTTACAACTTGACTAACTGATCTTCGTCTGAATTCTTGAGCAGTTCATTGATTATAGATTTAATGTAAACATCAAACTATAACTTCCAAACCAATGACCCACCCAAACCTGTGTCTTACTCTAAACTCTAAAGCGTAGTCGTTACTCCAACGAGCCTCCCAACCTGACTTAGAATCTACTCATTTTTTTTTTCAGTTAAAAACAATAAAATGAAATAACTGTTGAAAAATATAATGAAATGATGGTTAAATTGTATACTTTTATAAATAAAATTTAAAAAAACCGTAATAAATCTTGGTCGCGTGGGTAGTTTGATGCTGTGGGTCACTGTTTTGGAAGGTTTATATAGTAATTGTTTTTTAAAAGTTGCAAATTAAAAATTGCTTACAAAAATAACGATTCTGATTGAGCTCAGTTAAACTATAAAAATTAAGCCGTAACAATAGAATTTGTTATTGGTCTTTTATTAGGCGCTAGAATGATACGTAGTGAAAACAGTTTAAAATTGTTTAGAATCTTAATTTCATCATTGTTAGAAAATAATTTTAAAACTAATACCAAAAAAACTCAACAAATAATTTCAAATAACACGGAGTAATTGAATGTTCTATTTTTAGAATTTTCCTAAAAGGCGGTATCGCTCCACAACAGCGCGTAATTTCATTGTTATAATCAAAATAACACCGTTTTTCAATACTTTTTTTTTACGCTTTCAAAATTTACTGGGCGGATTTTTTTGAAATATTTTTATTCAGATTGTAAATTTTGCTTTACATAACATAATTAATTTTCAAATTTCAAACAACAAATTTGCGTGAGTTACAAATTTTTTTCCAATAATAGTCAAAGGCATGACCAAATTTCGAAAAATTATAAACTTTAAACAAAACTTATTACAAAACTATGTACAACTAAATATAAAAATGGTAAATACGGATTTTCGAAATTTTTTAGTAGCATGTGTATTTACATGTTGGAAACCTTGTATTAAATTTTCAAAACTTTGTGAAAAATTAAATTTTTTTATCAATAAAAAATTACAAAAAAAAATGAAAATTTTAGAAATTTCTAGAACTTTGTATCAGACCTGTATCTTAATGTATCTAAAATCTTAATTTTATAGACGCTTGAGTCTATGACTCCTCAAAATACCATCATATACCTACCATTAGAGGTACTGACGTCAAAACACAGAGCATTATTGAAGAAGTTATCGTGATTATATTGTGGTAAAAAAAGAAAGAAAAAACACACATAATGCGAAAACCAATACACATTCTTCGTTTCACTTGGAGTCGAAAAATATTGCATCAACTTTTGAAATTGACCCACACATTGTCTTTAAATTATCAATATCTTATACATTTTATTGCGTATAATTTAGAAAGACTATATTAATATTTATAACCATCAAGGTAGTACAGAATGGGTTTTGATCGTTTAAAATTATACCTGCTAAAACATGAAAGTTGTCGTTTATGCATTTTGCATAGATACAGTAAAATAAATCAATAAATGATTAATAATTACGATTTGACGAGTGTTATTAAAATGTATATATGTACTATAATAATATAGTGGTGATTTTTAGTGACAGAATAAAGGCTGTCTCAAAAATTTAATTATTGAAACGTTAATTGACTAATATAGATAACCATATTATTCTAATCAGACAAATAAAATTGTACTTTTACATGATACCGAGGTTATATACTCCAACTATTTGAATTTGCGTAGAAACTAAAATTTTGTTTGGTTTACGAAAAACAATAGGTTATATTGCATTTGTATACAAAATACATGTGTATTGAATATTTTCAGAATAGGAACTTAATAAAACTTGTCATGTTCAGTAAATAACTTACGTTAAAATAGGAGTTTAATATACTAACAATGAATACAATTTGAAATATGTAAGACTATAATAGATATATTTATATTATTATTAGGAAAATATCTTACTATGAAAAACATAAAAATTGATAGGTAGGTAATATAAGATTCTATCAATTAATGTCAATATTTTTTTTTATAATATGGACTTTATTATTTTAATTTATTCAATTATCCTTTTAATGAGTGTTACAGAATCCATACGATTTGGTCCATACCTTAGTATTTAATGTTGAACATTTTCTTCAAAATATCATTAATCTAAATCATGATAAATGTACTTTAAAAATTTAAAAAAAGTTTATGTACCAAATGAATAATGACTATAGTTGTGTAAAACGTCTATTGAACATTCGTACTATTATATAACAGGTTTTAAATACACACGAATAAAAATAACATGTAATGGATTTTTAATCGTCGTATCAAGCCGTTTCCATTATCAAACTTTTTATAAATTATTTAATCTACTCAATGTTTTGTACAGTTCAGTATGAATATAACAAAATTGGTGACTCTTCATCTATGATCAATCATCGATGAAAAACCACTTAAACGTTCATTATAATAAAATGTATCAAATTTTGTTTTGTATTGCACATACCTACCAATCAATAAAATTGATTCCATGAAACGATTGTAAAACAAAATATTAACTTCTTCACCACAACGTTTTCTTTAAATCGTATTTTAAAAGTTTTACCGACAATTTTTCCAACGAAAAATCTTAACTATAGTACCTACCTATTTTTTTTTGAAACAAAATGAAGTATTAATTTTCTAGAAATAAAATAAGACGAAATATTAGAAACAAACTTAATTCTGAGGCCGAAACCGAACTTATAGTGTTTGTGGTAAATAAAATTGATCGTTCGAGAAAATCGTAACTACTGTACGGGTATAGTATAAGTACCCCACCGGGTACTGATTATTATTATTATAATTATATTTTTTTTTTATTTAAATAGTCATGAAAAACTGTCATAAAAAACATTCTGTCTACGATTATAATTCTGGTTTATTTTATTTCGTTTTTTGCCGCGTATTCAATCAAGTTAATAATATTTACAATCTTAATGTTGTTAAGATCGAGTAACTTGTTTTTGTTAGGAAAGGAACGAGTATCAATTACTGAACAAGTATCGCCATAAGATCATAGTTGTTGAAATTTGTGACGTCACGTAGGTACGTACAATAAGAGTCTGACGCGTAGTAGATTCGGTTTTAGTTATGACGCGTTGAAAAGACAATGAACTAGAAAATGTATTCCATTATAGTGCGCAACATTTTTATTCGTTAAATTGTATTTAAATTCACTTTTTAAGTTCACATCATGAATTAACCAACGAATTAGTTATAATATACACTTATTATACGTAGAGTTTAGAATTTCATTTTTTTTTTCTCGATAATTATAACTTGTTTTTTCCCGGAAAAATCGTTGTAGTTTAAAATGCTCTTTACAATTTTAATTCATGGCAAAAAAAAAAAAAAAAAAAATTAAAAACATCAAAACATAAACTACAGCTTCTTAATTAAAAATAAAAAGCTGGAGTTTTGTTAAAAGAAAATTGTTCGTCACGTACATGAACTTGGATCTATTTATATTGCAATTAGATTTTTAAGTTTTAAATTAACTACAAAACATATATTATGATTCATTTTTTTGAGAGAACCAAAAAACTTTATAAAATTAAAGCGTAGGTACCTACACGATTTAGTTTAGGTTATTTTTCTAAAAAAGTTTATGTTTTTAGTTTTCTGAAAAATCTGATGACCTTCAGATGTACATTTTAACTTTAATTTCTTAATTTTTTCCATAACCATGCTTACTGAAAAAAAAAAATTAAAATATTACAATTTTTCCAATTTTATTGTTGAAAAAAAAACAAAATTAAAATATCAACTCTAGTTATACCTATGTAGGCACCTAGTGAATGATTATGATCAGTTTCTGATCACTGAACAAAATGTTGTTAAATACTTTTACAGTATTTAGAGCGGTTCAACAGTTATTGACGTACCTTTGAAGTACGATTGTAGACGTCAAAACTTTTAAGTTTATAATTTTTAAAACTTAAGTATAAATTAGTTTCATACACGTGAGAAATTTTCATTAACTTGAAATTTAAAGAAAAGATATTATGTTGTACTACGGTACAATGTATGATGGTGTAGGTAAACATTGTTCATACAATTTGTTTGTAGTATCGAGTGTTAATAATTGTATGTTAGGTATAGCAAAACTAGATACCTAGGTATTGTTTAATATTAATTATAACTTGAACGAGATAATAAAAATTTGGCCAATTCGTATAAATTTCGTGAGATTATATTATCTTCTTCTTCTACAGAAATATAGCCAGACGTCTGGAGTTGCCTACCTGTTTGGGTATTCGTCGTTTTCAAACACTTGGGCCCTGAAATTGAGTGTATATGCGCGTGTGTAACTGTTAAAACTCGTATTTTTTTAACCATTAAAATTTAATAATGGCAGAGGAGATAAAAATGGCAACAATAATGACAATAATAAAACAAAATAATTTATTACACTGTAGTAAACTAAATAATAATATATCTTAAAAAATACAACTTAAAATACTAACCTTAAACGAGTTAAAGTAATTATTATACTTTTGCACGATATTCTTCTTTAAAATAATACAATAATATGTATGTTCAGTGTATCTTAATTGCAGGAATGAAAATTATGAATTTGTACTAAAACGTATTTGCTATAGCACACAATTTTAGGTATACACATGTTTGGTTAACTCTTATGATTTTCGTAAACGATATTTTGGCAGCATAAATAATCTTACTTTTTACATTAAAAACTTAACAGTGTAAACATATTACATTATAGTTATATATCAAGTATTGTTTGATCATGAGTTACAGGTTTGAGCATCAAATATCTTTCCTCTTCATAAAAAAAAAAAAAAAAAAAAACTGTTGTTATAAAATAGACTTAAATAATCGGATTCTAAGTACTCGTATGCGTTATATAGCTACGGGTCTTGGTTTCAGTTCTAGAAATTGGAATGGCACATCTAGACTTCGGTTACAGTGTTCAACAACAAGATGACCTCTTCTGTTGGATGTACCGACCACAATGACCGAGTCTCCTTTCATCAATGTAACGTCACAGTTTCCTTCTTCTAAAAAATTGAACAGTCAATATTCATTTAATAACTATTAATTCCGGTATAGTAACATTTATTTATTACTAAAAATCAAACAAAGAATTTTCAGAGAAAATAATAAAAGTATATAACGTTATAAACGAAAACTGTGTTTGAACGTAACTTAACAAATGAACAAAAACAAAGTATAAAACAAACGTAATTTAAGTAAATAAACACAACAGTAATCAACAACCATGAGACAACGATTGAAAAATTTTCAAACGTATTCAACAATTATTTATTTAATAACATTTTACTATAAAATACTGACCAAAATAATGATGTAGAGTGAACGAAAAAATTAATGAAATATATGCATTTAGCTTGAATCAAAAAAAGACACCTATACGTATTTATTAGTTTGATATTTTCATAAGATTAGAAAGTTACCCAACTCAAAACAAATCATTAGTGTTGTAGGTACACGTAATTGAATTTTACGTTTTAATAGCGATAAATAGTACCTGGAAACGATTTTTTCATTACACGGCTCTGCGGATATCCCATTTTTGTATTTCCCGATACCGTGTAGGAACGACTTGGAGGAAGAGGTGGAGGTCTTTCCTGAAAAACCACAGTAATTTTATGATTATTAAGCATGCACTCACATTAGGTACTAAAATCATGATATTTTATTTATATTATAATTACCTAACTACCGGCTTATTTTAAATTTTAATTTAAGGGCAGGGGTTGGCATAGTTATACTTTAGATTTGGAAGAGAGGTCATAATCAAGCAACTGTTGACTCTCACTTGTATACAACATCTATTATTAGTAAGTTGAATTAAATAAAACAACACCCATTAGTATCGGAATGTTATTATATAATAATCAAAAGAATTTGTGGATGTTGTGGGTTTTCAACCGTATTCAAAATATAAGAGAGATAATTTGTATAGTAGACACGTGTCGAGCAAATTATTTTAGTAATAATAATAAAAAAAAAAAAAACATTCACGATAGGACAATTAACATTATTGAATTATTGAATTCTTGTGTGTTCTACTTTAACCAAATATTTTGTTAAATGTCTCATTACAATATTTACATTGGTTCGATAAAAATGATTTTGATTACATATAATATTGTGCCGCAGGTCATACTAATTGAAAATAATATTATAGAACCAGACTAAACCGTAATTATTACGATAGTAATGTACATAGAAAGTGAGATTAGCTTCTTTTGTATTTTCCAGTGACAGAACTGAGTAATATAAAATACCAAACACAAAAGCGCATTTGAAAAATTGAGTTATTTCGAAATGATAACATTTTGAATCGTTATTTACACTTACAAGGTTTAGTCCAAAAAGGTTACAAGTTTGTATTATTTTCTGATCAAACTTTTCAGTTTGGTCTGGAGGAGGTGTTCCTGTTATCGGTTGTGGCCGAGGTCTTGTCAATGTGGCGGTGGCACTGTTAGCGATTCCATTACTCGGGATTTGACTCGCAGAAGTTGAGTTGATATTGTGCATTTTTTTGCCACTGATACTCATTTTGTTGCTCATACCTAATAATTCATGTACAATTTTACTTGATTAGGAGGTACCTATATATTATCACAGTACTATAAATTTAAGTATTTTTTTAACAGAAACTTTATATCACTGCACTCTGAACTAACTATTAGATAATCTTACAGTGGTTCGATTGGCAAACAAAACTGAAAATGATCGATACGTACATTGAATTATTGGATTGGGCACTTGTTGTATCTGCATGACTCTTTTGGTACTTGGCCATTTTCTTCTGTTTCTCCAATTTCTCCACGTGCACTGTATCAACACCGCTGCGTTATGACGAGTGTGCCACCTGAGTTTTTCTAGATGTTGTCTTATACCCTCACTGTAACAAAAACGAAAATATTATTAAGTTGCGTTGGTCGTAAGTACAAGAAAATAATGTTTTATCGCCGGTTACTACTAGGCGATACTTAGTGCATCGTTGTAATATAACCGATATTGTACTATTATTGTTAGTCACCTGAGAAATACGTGTCTTTTGCCAAAAGCCCAACTCATGCTAACTTCGCTCGGTTTCGTATCGATTTTGTCTTCGATACATTGCAATATTAGATGGCAATCGTCAGTAGCTCGGTCGTCGGCTCGCAATAACTTGTTGAACGGCGCGAGCATTTTGTACCTCGAGTTGAACGCTTTGTATCTCATTCTATGCGGATAACCTGGGTAAAAACACCATAGAGGGATCAGTAAAAAACGGTCCGACGGCAACTATTTGTATTGTTTGACGTGTTTTAACAAGACGTGTTTGAAAATCTCATGAAATATTTCAAAAGTCAGTAATGTTTTATGATTAAAAAATTATACGAGTCATGAGTAGTGACTATAAAGTGAAGTTTTTGGACATCGATTTGGGTGGGTTAAAAATTTGAATTCAATATTATCTACTATGATCAAACTGAGTGTTACATACTCATTGGATTGTAAATTTCAAAGTTTTATATTTAACTTATAAAGAAAAAAAATATTTTTAAATTTTTATCACGACTGAACTTCATTCATCCAATAATATTTGTATAATTTGTGTAACTGATTAATTTTTAAAAGAGTTATGTCCAAAAAATAATAAAACGAAACAATTTCAATGTAAAAACGTTTAAATGAATTAATTCTTGAAATTGTTTAACCTAGTATAAAAAAAAAAAATATATAATGTTTAGATTGTACTAAGGTTTGGAGATTTAAAAATGAAAATTATAGGTTTTCCGAAACTATAGGTATGGAAAAAATTTGAACTTTTGATCATTATTTTAAAAATAATAAATAAAATTAAAAAACGTTTCAATAATTAAGTACCATCTTGGGTTGAAAACATTTTTAAATGGAACTTAAAAATATTATGTAAAAAACATATAAAAAAATACATAATGACTAATAAAAATCTCAATTATAATGCAAACTGGTACTAACAATTTGGCTTAAAGTTAATGGAACAAGTGGCAAACAACTGATATAACAAATTTAAAAAAAATTTGAAACAACTTATTAGTAATAAACATTTTTTTAAAATAACATACAACATGAATTATCAATTTCTTTTTAATCGGGGGAAACGCATTAGTGCTGTATTTTAGTGCTTGCATATTAGCCATAGTTAAAATAAAATTAATATTTCAAGACTTCGTGAAATATTTCAACACTAAGTTACTTCATACACTAGTTTTAACCAAAAATATCTAAAATTGTACCTCCTGCCATCAGATTGACTGTTTCCAGCACTTGTAGTGAACGGATTTGTCGCATGACGACCGCTCTGTCAAATCTATCCGGCGTTTCCGCCGAGTTTGCCTTAATGCAACGGACGAAATGGGGCCTGGCATGCACTAACGATCTCAACAAATTGTCTAGTCGGGTGTGGAAGTCTTGAGTTAATGTTGAAACAGGCTCGTTACCGTTCAAACTGTAAATAAATTTTCAAAATTTAATTTTGAATAAAGATTTATTGACGCGAGTCTATCGGTTTTTTTTTACACCTTTTTCAAAAATAAAAGAAAGGGCTTATTTTAAGGATTTTTTTCAACTGTACATAGTGGCTAACACGCAACAGCGGACTGTAAGTAACGCCTCTCGACCCTACCTTCCTTCTCTAAATAAACCAAAAGTAAATTACCGAAAATTTGTTAATTCCCTCACCCTATCACTCTTTTTAGCATCGGAAGGAAATGCGTGGTCTCCGATCTAGCGAGTCTGCTGCCGAAAAAATTATGACGAAAACAAAAATGTTATATCAATAATCAATAGTCGTTTGTTCAGAATATACAAAAAAAAACTTCAAAAATAAATTTTTTTATCGTTTTTCTGGTTTGTTTTTGTGGTCCAACCATTATTTTTTATGTACTATTGATTTGTCTACTCCTCTTTTTCTTCTTTTTCTTTGTCTTCATCTCAGCTATATGGGGTCAGCCACCTTAGTCCTACAAGACTCCTATATAGGAACTCCACTTGTGATGATCATTCACATTCACTACACTTCTTCTCCCTTCATCACAGGCTCAAACCATCTCGGTCTATTTTTTTTTTAATCTCGTTCACATTTATCTGAAGAAAAAAGCAACAATGTAAGAAATAAATTTCATGTGCACATCTGTCTTTCCCAGCTACGTAACTGCATTTCTAAATAATTAAGTGTTAATCAATTGTATAATTTCTAATACCACTAGGTATAACAATTTAACAATACACTAAAAATCACTCGTCTTACGGATTTTTGACTTACAGATCAGAATACGACGTCGGAGATATTCGGAATTTGACTCCTCTTGGTACCGGTTCTCCATTATTGTATAACGCTTTCAGCTCACTTCCGAATAAGTGTGAGGCAAAGCCAAATGAACACGACTGTTTATAAAACACGGACACCAAGTCGTCTGGCACAACATCCTTGTTGGTTTCTATCATAATATACGACATAAATAATAATATGATCAAGATACTCGATGAATCAAACAAGCGGGTTAATTTATTGAGTGTTTTCTTACCGAGAAAATTTGAAGAATCGTACACGACCTTGCCAGCAAAATGTTGTATACCGAACGATTTTTGGTCAACAGATTTCGGTTCAAAAAGTCTAGGATTGTTCCGGTGTTGAGTTTTTACTTTTCTTAAGTACAGCTCGACCGTTCCGTTTATAGAACATTCGACGTCCAACATGCTCAACAGCCCGACTCTCTGTAAGCAACCATGTGCACACTGAATATATCAAGATTTGAGATGTATAAAGTAATGAAAGAAAAAAAAAAACATCAAATATAACTAGTTTAAGTGTGTTAATGGCTAAAAAGCATTATTCTTTCGAAATAACCTAATGAAATTAAAGTTTTTCTCAAAGAAAACACGAATTGGTTCAATGCTACGCACAGAAAAGAGAAAAAAACATTTAGAGCGGTGCTGGAATGGAATCCTACGGGTAAGAGAGCTTGTGGAAGGCCGAGATAAAATGAAAGAAGATCTCGAGAAAATGTTCAAAAATAGAGGACAATAGTTTAGGACAGAGAAAATCGGAGGAACATGGGAATAATTCGGATTTTTATCTTTTTAAATATAATTTTCGATTTGCGGCTATACTATCGTAGTTTTAGACTCAGATTCAACGGTCACTGAATAGAATATCTCCTTAAAATTATTTTTACACTTTAACTGTTAAAACTATAAATTATAGGAGCACAACAACTTTTATCACTTAAATAATTTATGTTTTGCTAAACTGGTGAAAAATGGGTTGAAAATAAATTGACTTAAGCCTCTACTTGAAAGAATATTGTCAAGAAAATTTTCCAAAAAGATTATCGCCGTAATTTTACTAAGTCCGTTATACTTGTATGTTGTTTATCTTACCAACGACGAAACGAGATCGATACAAGGCACGTTGTCTACGTAATCGACTTCTACGTCACATTGTATTCCTTCGTCACGACACGATTCAATGCTTGATTTGAATATGTGAGTGTTGTAAAAATGTTGCATCGTTTCAGCGCACAGATTTATGCATAGATGTTCAAGTTGACCGGACTGTAACATCAAGATTATAGATAAGCATATATTTTTCTTAGTTTTGAACACGAATCCTTTATTATTACGTGCAGCTTTACTTCTACTTAGAAAAGTAACAAGTGAAGTACAGACTTTAGTTTTTTGTACCCACTCAAAATCACAAAAAAAAAAATGGTTCTACCGGTACGGCCGAACGCGTTAACAAAAAGAATAAATTTTAATTCACAACAAGGTCTTCCTCGCATTCAAAATTTTAAACTTATGTTTGAATTTCCGTTAATAAATTATTGATAACAAAGCAAAAAAAAATAAAAAATGTAAAAACTAAAAACAGTTACGATAATAAAGTATATGCTTTGAATATCTATTTTTTTTTTTTTTACAATTAAAACGTAAGATTTAGAATACGAAAAAGACCGTCGTTATGATTGGACACGCAAAAGAGTAATTTATTAAAAACGTGCGCGAAAGACTGTCAGAAGTGCAAAAGTACGCAATCTAGTCTACGATTATAATACAATGGTGTCTTGTACCAAGTACTGTTACATAAAATCGTCGTAATAACTGTTTAATGAGACGTCGAAAATTATCATGTCTCAGCGAAATGTTGGACGTTCCCCCCATAGCTCGTTTGCTTTTTTACTCTTTCACACATTTCACCCTATACAACGGCAATAATGCGACTTAACAGCAGACGTTTCATTATTACGACCATATTCAAAACTATTCATTTATCGTTTATACTTAAAATAAGTTTTGCCCTCCCCCTTACTATAAATTTCAATCAAACACGCTCTTGGAAAATTCGGAAAATTAAATCTAAACATAATAACGTCTACGCATAACGTGTTTGTAAACAACCATAATATTAAAAATATGGGTAGAATTTAGAAAACGTATCGAATCAAACGCGTAATGTGATTCTCAAATTGCCTAACTTTGTCGCGCTATATATGTAAGCTCATCGATCACTCCCGAATACACGAAATTTCGGGGGTTTTGCCTTCCACCCCGTAAACTTTAATCAAACTATTATTATTGTTTATTTTTTAAAGCGTTTGTGCGTGTGTTACCTTCGGCTCTTCGAAACCGAACATGTCCAATATGCCGATGGACCCGTCTGTTGCGTTTCGCGCGATGTTCACCGCGTTGTTCAGGGCCGCCATGGATTTACTCGACCTCGAACCGGTGGTGCCGACCGTAGACGCGTGTTGACTAGTCGTTTCCGTGTTATTGTGTACCGAGTCGTTGGAATCGCTGCTCACCGTTCCCAGCGCCGAACTGATCCGTTTTAGGCTGTTTGCTCTGCGCACTATTGTGGCCACGGTCCTGCAGTACAGCGCCTTGGCCAGAGCGTCTCTGATCAAGTTCGACTGAAATATTAAAAAACGTGTGCCTGTGGTGAACAGCAAGCGCGAAAACGCACGAATCGACCGGCCAAGATATTCAAAACGGTCAAAGTAAAGAAATAACCGTCGAAGCGTTCGATAACATAAAACATCCGTTTTCTAATGTTGAATATTCGTCAAAAATTTTATTAAAAAAACTAAAAATTTCAGTTGACTCGATCGGTTCTAGCGAAAATAAAAATGTTTAAAAACGTCTGTAATATTCGTTTCTAGAGAAAGTACGCTACGGCGTTCGAGAAGTTGGCGACGTCTCTGGAGCCATTGTCGCGTTCTTCGCACAAGCTCTTGAGCGTATTTTGTGTGCTTGTCAACTCGAACCCGATAGAATGCGTCGGACGGGTTGAAATTGGAAGTTTGAAATTCACTGCGTGGCAAGTATTTCATTTTGTGGACAACAACATCGCCACGATCTCAGGGTGTTTCATAAAAGTTATGCGGCGGCGCACAGTACGTTATTTTTCACTAGGGTGGCGAACACATAGGTTTTCACCCCACCAACTCTATTCGC
Source organism: Hormaphis cornu (assembly GCA_017140985.1). Classification (NCBI taxonomy): domain Eukaryota; kingdom Metazoa; phylum Arthropoda; class Insecta; order Hemiptera; family Hormaphididae; genus Hormaphis; species Hormaphis cornu. The sequence continues at coordinate 15,949,716 of CM029360.1, forward strand.
GGAATCTGAATGTATTACAATTGAACGCGATTTTGTAAGTTTTTTTTTTGTAAACACATAAAATTCAGTTCGGTTCGCAGTTATCGGCAAGTTGGCCAGAATTTTTTTCCATATAACATAAATGAAATTTTTTTTAAAAAGATACTTTATTGGTTATTATCCGAACTCATAGAAAAGATCGTCGTTTAGAAGAAATATTTCGTCGTCGGACATTTTGGTTTGGATATTTTATAATCTACGATACATATGAACCGACGTCGAAAAAACTTACCGTGTTGGCGTTGCAGTTGGTTTTGATCAGTTGTGTGTTCCCTCGGGAAATTTCCACGTGCGTTCTGGTGGTGATACCGCGAAAAAGTGACGGGAACGGGATGCCCAACAGCCTGGCCACCGACGCCAACTCGTTTTCGCCTTTAGCGATAACCTCGCCCGACCCGTTGTCCAGAAAATGAACGTTGCCCAAAAGCAACACCGCGGCGAGCACTCTTACCACGTCCATGAAGGGAATGCCGAGGAGACCTTTGAAAATCGTAAAATATCGACTGAGTTTAGGTAGGTGCATATTAATTTTTATGACGAACCGAGGGGTTTCCGAGCACTTTTTACTAACAAAATAATAACGTAAAGTTCGTTTCGGTTGGAATAAATATTTAATTTTTTTTTTTAATAATATGATCCTAACTGGAATCGATTACAGTCAATATGATCTACGTTGAGAAATGGTATGAACGTATCAATTGATAATACAAAAACAACATATTGGTCTACATATATATATATTCCTTTAACGTGAAATCGTTATCAAGTATGGACTTGATTTGATCTAAAATGTTTAGTCGATAATATTTGTGTTAATTTTTGTAAAGCGATATGATTTGACGCGGATTTAAAAATGTCTGTCGTGTGCAGAACTCCAACAATCATTATTCGTTCTTATTAATAGTGACATGGTTAATAATGCTCCTCTAGTTTTAGATTTTACAATACGTAGACTATGTCAAATGTAAACCAACCGACAATTACTCAAAACAACTACGAAAATGTAAATTATTTATAATTTAAATTTAACGTAGTTCTGTATTTTTTTTGAAAGTTAAATAACATAAACAATATTGTTTGATGGTCTATTACTCGGTAGTGGAAACGTTGAGCAATAAAACATGCAAATATTCTGGATTCCCGGTCGCCTTGATTGTTTGTATTATATACACGTGATTCTTAATAAGAATAGATAGTGATCGATAGCGAATTGATTTTTATCGTCCGATTCGACGTGTTAGGTTAGGTTAAACAATACATTACTTAATCCCGTCGGCAGAAAAATACATCTAACCCGTCTGGTTCAACAGGAGGCATTTTACGAGTGAGTTGACCTTAACGTACCTAAACACGATTTCCACGACTGGAATCTCGACACGTCTTCGGCTTCGTTTTGACCGGTGTCGCCGTGCATTAGATATTTTAGATTTGTAGCAGAGTATCCTTCTAAGTTTAGCTTAACTGCAATCATAACAACAGACAGTACGGTTAAGCATTAATTAAACGCGTCGACTATGTTATAATAAAGTCAGAACTAACTTCTCTCCTCTTCACTGAGACCGGCGAGCATTTGATAAAAAATGTGATAATTTTTCTCGTTCGGTAACGGACGCACCACCCGCGTCTGGTCCAAGAAATAACAATGGATCTTAGTCCTGTACAGGGCGCCGTCGGTCACTTGTACTTCGATGAAATGGCCCTGCCGTTCAAACAAATAATAATGGTCAAAAGTAATAACGTATTGTTTTTATTTGTGAAACCATAAAAAATATGCGAAAATAAAAATTATAAAAAAAAACTGTAAATATAAAAAGTGGTAAAGATCTGCGTGTCTCGGGAAGTGCCTCGACCACTGGTTATACACGAGGACAGGAATTATTATTATTCATATATGTACTCACGATCCGACTAGATTCAGAATTCGACGATGTTTTGGCGGATCCCAAGGACCGTAAGACAGTGAACGCGGCGGCCAAATGTTTGAACGCGTCCGTTTCGGGCCCGCCTCCGGCCACGTCGAACAGCTGCCTCAGCAGTAGCATCGAAGCGTAAGTTTTGCCGGAGCCACTGACACCTTTATCGCGACGAATTATTTTCAAATATTTTAATACTGTCGTATCGATACGTGTCGCCTTGTTATTATCACATGCTCGAAGGAACTTACCGGAAAGTATGATGGCTTGCGGGTACCCAGATTCGGTTTGTTGTCTGACCGCGTCCGAAATCACCTTGTGCAGTTTGAAGTCTAGAGTCGCGCCCTTCATGCTGGTGAGCGTCATCGGATTGCCCACGTCTTTGTACGAATTCATACACAGCAAAACGGGACCAACGTTGGTCTGAAACGGAGTGTTTTGAAAAAAGTTATTATACCGCGCACAACTTAAGTCCGTAAATACACACGGTTGGCGAAAAACCGGAAAATTATCCGGAAGTCCCGTCGTCGAACACGATAGGTGGATTTTTTTCCGTAGATATCCACCTAAAAAGTGCACCGAATTACATTCGCGCGCTCGAAATTCGCGTCCATCATCGCGTCTAATTAAACACGGCAGTAGTTTTGATGTCCATTAAAATTCTATCCTTTAATCATAGTAAATTATAACGCTACATGTATATAACGTGTCGTGATCGGAAAATGCAATATAAATTTCCTCCGTGGTCCTACCGATTATTATTATTTTTTGATAATCACATTTGTAATTACAAACACGTCGATCATTATTATTATACCACCTACGTGTTCGAGTATTTCGTTTCGTCTTGGCGATGGAGGTTCCTCGTCGATCTCCGCGGGCTCTTAATTTCGAGAAGCGTACGACCGCAGACACCGCACGTCTTTAAAGGTTATAACAGCCTCGGGGCTCGTCCGCCGCATAATATTTTTGTGTATAATATTTTGTGTATTTTTTTATACCTATGTACGATTCTAGTTTTTTTTTTTAATTTCACGTTCGCGACGATCGCGAAACATCCGTTCGATACAACGCGCATCCTCGGGCGTTATAGGTAAATCAATATTAAAAATACTCAATAAACGTTATAATTTACGGTCGTGTAGGTCGAAAACCTATAACTACACACCGAACTTGTAGGCACTACGATCGGTGTAGGTAGACACGTGTACCTGGGCAAAAAGAGAAAAAATAAAATCAGCCGCCGTTGAGAATTTTTTGTTTTATTCTTTTTACTTTACTAATTGCACGATATATTACGTGTACGCGCGCGTTTAGGTGAATTTTCGCCCAGCGTGTATGATTGTATAATAATTAATAAATTTATAATATTACCAATCGTACGTACGTTCACAAAATCCGTATGGATCCTGTTAAAACTCTACTGAAACGTTTTTTTTTTTTCAAAAAATTGCTACCGATACAGCGCGATGTTATTAAATAGGTTGGTGCTATAAAACAAGTGTCTCTATGTTCCGGTCAAAATATCCAAAAACTAAACATCCGTCATATAAAAAAGTTGTTTAAAATTTAAAAAAAAATTAAATATTTCAGTTTTCGTAAAATTTTTAAAAATAAATAAAAATTCCTACAGTATTTTGATTTGTATGTAGAAAAAAAGTATGCTAGGTACATAATTTGAGAAATCAGCAACATCTCTTCTTTTTCGTAAACACATAAAATTAAGTTTGATTTGCAGTTATCGTCAAGTTTGATAAAAAATTTTTTTTATACGAATAAAAATGTTTTTAACAAAATACTTTATTAGTTGTATCCGAATTCATAGAAAAATTAGGATTGTCGTAAAAAAAAACAAAAAAATTATCATTGGATATTTTGACCTAGAACTCTATTAATATTTTGAACAGTTCAAAAGAAATTTGTAATTTTGGAATTCGTCAATTTTTGTCGTTCATACCTTTAGTTTTTTATATGAAACCTTAAAATTAAAAAAATTAAATATTAACAACTAACTATATATATATATATATATATATGACTCGTTTCTCTATGTTTATCATAACGAAATTTTAACTATTCTGCGAATCTCGAATGGAAATTAATAAATATCGTACGTTAGTAATCGAGTTTTTCGCCTAAATTATAGTCATTAGTCTTCAATCTTGTTTTCGAAAAAATACGTTTGAAGCGTGTTGCGTTCAGCGTTTGACCGCGTGAAACCTGTAATTATCAGGTTATTGTAGGGAACAATAATATTATGCTCTTATTGTTTATTTTCAACTACACGGGAAAAACACCCACGTACGATAATAGTGTAATAAAAAAATTTTTTAGTGTCTACACTAGAGCCGATTGTAGTATGGCTTCCGGGTGTTTGGTGTATTATTATTTATTTTAAATACCGTTTTTACCCTGCAATTTAAATAGTTATTATACAGAATGTGTGATTATTAAGTTCCAAATTATACTAATATAGTGTATATGGTAATGGGGAGCTAAATAATGTTTGATGATTATCGTTAGTCGAGCTCGGAAAACCAACCAAAATCCTCCTAGGTACGCATAGAATTTAAAAATTATTGAAAAAAACAAAATTGATTTGTATTTTGTTATTTTGAAAGTGTGGAAACATGAGTCTGGATTCTGAAGTTTTTATATAAGAAAAATTTTTTCCTATTAATACTGATGTCGAATGCCGACAGTATTGTAAAAATGTTTGTCGTACGTATATTTTAATAACTTATGTATTTATTGAGCACTCACCTAATAGTATGTAAGACGTAATACCTATATTTAAGTAAATCAAGTACATAGATAATCCACAACATTTTTATTTGGCTATCATAGTATGTAGTGTGAGCTCTACTGGAAACACTGAATGTTATAGTATTTTATGCGATCTATCTAAGCCGGCCGGCTTCGATTCTATTTTGATGTAAAAACATAACGGTCACTAAAAAAATGGTTTTTTTTCTTTGTAGTGATACAGGCATAAATTAAACAAAAACAAAAAGAGTGCATAGCAAGGGTTGTAAAATCAAAAATTAGAAAATCAAAACAAGGAAAATCATAATTTGGAAATTAATCGTATTAAGCTGACCTGCCACAAACCTCATCGGAGCAATAACGAATAAGAATGAGGGGGTGAAATTTCATCTTTTAAGTAATTCCCTTTTCAAATTTTACTTAACAAATTTTGGTTTTCCACGTTTTGTGGCTTTTCAACGAAAAAACCAACAGTGTTTTTAAACGTTATTGTCGAAGAAAAAAGCTTTAGTTTCTTATACATTTTATGCATCGGGAAATATTTCTGGATACAGACGCGGATAAACAGATACAAAAAGAATTTGAAACTAAAACTAAACTGAATATTTCCTGGCTTACCGAAACGATCGATATATTTGTGTAGCTGTACTCAGGTAATAGTTTTTACAACTTTTTGATAGGTAATAAACGCCGAATAACGTTATCCAAAGAACGGTTTTGTCATATTATTTTCATTCGCTACTAACTCTATTGGTTTTTACACATTTTGTTCGTTGAATTCTGATGCACGGGATTGAGCTTTCAGCGAGAAATAACGCGTAAAATAATATGTAGGCATAGTAATAAATCATCACTTTATCGATACATTAAAGTGCAAAAAGCGTTGGAGCGAACAATTATTATCAAGCAACATTAGTTAGTACTGCTTATTCAATAACAAAGTGCGTACGAATGTTATTTGAAAAGCAGAGAAAATTATTTCGTTTTTTGATCCGAACTTCCAGTTTCTACTGTTTACACTCGTAGTTTCCCAAACGGGTTTTTAAACATACTTGGAAAAAATCAAAATTATAACCGGTTTCCGTTGGTTCTATAAATATAATCCGATTTCAAGTCAAGACATCATACACACTGTACGTATAATTGAATATCACAAAAACTCGCAATGCGTTTTCAAGATACTCCTGAAAGTTCCATGTAATAACATTATAACAACACATTGTCATAACGTTTTGTAGCCTGTTATATTGTTCGGTAGGTATCGATTGTTGTTACAATTTCGTCACTAACACCGATCCTCCGAACGACACAGTTGACGAGTGATTTTTTTTTAAATTATTATTTTTCATCATCTATACATATTTTACCGATAAAGTTGATGAACAATCGTAGGTTTCGAATGCGCTGTAATAAACACGATAATTGTCGAGTCCAAGATTTAGAATTTAGACGACGCGAGAATGTAAGAAAACTCCAAAGGTACCTTGTTACTTTTGATCTTGAGTAATCGGGATGAATCCGGCCCACAAGCCACAGTGAAAATCCAAAAACACATGACTGAACAGTTTTAGCTCGAAACTGCGGATTTTAATAGAATACTGAACGTTGCAGCTTATATGTACAGTTTGTACCACACGATTGTACCTAACCATTCGATGCCGAATAATATAAAAATATTTGTTTCGCTTCAGTATGAAAATGATAAAACATGTATGGAAAAAAAAACTTCAAAAAAAATAATATTGATTTGTATTCGTATAATTTTCATTGCCCACAGTTAAAATTTACGAGGTGGGCGAAGCTGTTGGTGAGAAATTTTTTTTTCTCGTCTATTTAGATAAAATAGTGTCTAAATCCGGCCCGACGGATACCTGATGGATCATTTTAGTCCGTTTTGGTACAAGTATCGTGTGACAGGTGCTCTAAGAGGAGGACAAGATTAGACGTTGTTCCGCCCGGATATTTCAGACGAGCTCACTAATCTCAACGATAGCGGACACTACTGAAATACAGAATTGTTTTATTGATTACGTTTCGTCGACGAACCTTACACGTCTCGGCGCAGGCGTGTTGCGGCAAAAAGGGCGTGATGAAAAAAAATAGTTTGACCCTATTTTTTTTTCCGCGCAATTTCATTAATTTTCATAGCAAAACTTAAAATAGACGCGAATAAACCGCAGTAGGTACCTACGAAAACAATCGTGTCGAATCCAGTCGACCCACCGACTGACCGCGTGCGGCAAAAACGTTGAACGCGTCGTTATCGAACAACAATGTAATGTCGTGCTGTTGCCACGTGAAATCGTCAACGGATGCTTGTAACACGTCGTTTTGGACGAGGATCGATGCACCTACCTCTGTTTTCGAGCAGTCGCGCAAACGCACGCGTATTTTTAAATGTACAGCTTGTACACAATGTATGTATAATAACCTATATATATATATACATATTGTGAGTGTATTTTTTTATTATTTTTTTTTCCGACGTCGGCCGATGGGGAAGGATAACGTCGCGATGGTGGCAAACGAAAATCACGAAATCATCACCGGATAGATCGGTCGATAAGAGAGATAAAACAAAATCACACGACCCCCCGTCCGGATTCGACACCTAATAAAACAGCGTGTACCTGTCGCGTCCCCACAATATATATATTGAAACCGGGACGTGATGCGGGTGGTGACGAAGCGGAGAGATGTTCGAAGGTTCAACGACGCGCGGCGGCGGCGGTACAATATTATAAATAAGTCATTACGATCTCCAGATCTGCTGGGTGTGGATCAGGCAAGGCTTTGTTTGGATCGTTACAAAACGGGGGGGAAAAACCGTTGAGTTAAAAGTTCGTTTTTTCATTTTACACAAAAGGTTAACTATTGAGCAAAAATTCACTCGACAAGGATAAGAATTCATAATTTTAATTCACTCTGTACCGAGTACGACGTTTCGTATTTTCTTTTAAAACTGTTTTCTAATTGTTTAAATTAAAAAAAAAATTTGATCGTTACATGTTAGTCGACACGCTGAATTAAAAAAGAATTGACTTATCAAGTTAACGAAAAAAATTAGTTTACGAGACAACCAACTTAATTAACTCGACTTTTTTCGAACTTGATTTTAAAACTTTTAACGAGTTAAAAGGCCCAGCCTTGAGAATGCAACAGTTTTGTCGTCTGATAAACTTAACAGGTGGTTTTTTCCGTTTATTTCGTAACTATATTTTGAAAAAAAATTCAAAGCATTGTTCGTATGAGGCACAGATACATAAACCTATGGGCTGCGCGTATTGCACTTTTAACACACCAGCAGTACTTGTCGCCAATACAATGTTAGGGGGCAGTCATCGATGAAATAAATTTTATAATTTTTTCCACGAAAGTTATCGATTTTATCAAGATTTAAGCTTATCGTTACGCACTTTTTACGGAACATTCAAATTAAACGATTTTTCATCCATATGATTGCCCTACGTTTATTTTGGCGACTCAATTTCACATCCGAGCGCCGTTCGCAGGTTTATGGTGTCAATGTTGTAATCGCATCGTATTTTCATAAAATGTCAGTGAATATAATTATTAGATAACTTACGATAACAATTATTTGGGTAAACATTTTTAAAGTGTAATGGAGAGATGTCAGAAGCAAACGATATTAAATGACTCATCGGTGAAAGCCGAGAGGAATATTTATTTTTCTATAGGTTTTCTTTATTCTATAAACTTGCAGCGATAGTCGCGATGCGACAGTCACACGACTGTACGTTGAACTTGTGTTGTCTTTGAATGTAAAAATATATCATAAAAAATTACGGTATTTCGAAAAATAAAAGTTTGCTGTAAAAAAACTAAAATATTGTCACCGTAAAGTCGTGTACAGACGTAACTATTACCGCCACTCGCGTCAGACATAATTATTTTCAATAATCGTTCGCGGTCTGCTGTCTACGGGTTCAAGGGGAGAACTGCGACTGTTCGAACCAAATGAAAAAAGTACCTAATGTTATCCGGAAAACCTTGCACGTAAAGAGAACCGGAAATAGAAGGTTTTTAATTTGAAAGGGTAGTATATTTCAAACACCCCGGAGCGTGGTCGAATAAAAACGCGAATGGTCATTAAGAAATAAGTGGAAAGATTGAAAACAGCCAACAGACGGAATTTTGGACTGTTTATGCAAAATCACTTTCAATATTCGACCGAAGATAACAAAATTTTAATTTAAATCCAATCCTTTAAACGCGTGTGGAGACGTGGACAAAAACGGACGAGAACAAACCGGGTCGTCGAGAACCATCGCGGAAGATGATTTTGTCGCCATTATTATTTTCAGCGGTATCACTCGGTGGTTTTTGCACTTTATAACATGGAACATTTTATTTCGGGTGATTTTTTCGGCAATAATTATATTTTCACTGTACGTTTATTCGTTATAAAATAACGTTGTGCCGTTGAAGCGCGACGTGAACGTTTTTCGAAACATTATTTCATTTTCACATTTGCGGTCAACAACGACGGGTCGAGTATTTTTTTTTTTTTTTTTTTAAAGCATTCGGTACCTACAGTCGCAGCGGGTTTTCTGTCTCTTTTGCAGTCTGTTAAATAAATAGTTTTTCAAAAAGTATTTTATTTATTTTTTTTCCAAACGAATACCGTTCCGCGCGCGTCTTCGACAACGATACAGAGTTCAACCGAACATTCTACGCTTTTTTATACGTACGACGTGATTCTCGACGACGACTTTACGATCACCCTACCTCGCCCGCGTCCCCTGCGCGCGTGAGCGCAACGACTCCGGCTGCACCGGCGCGTATTACCATAAACGAGGCGTGCATCCATTTGTACACGAAGCGAACGCGCACCGATATCGTCGCGTTATAATTTTTGTACGTTTCATACGCGTACTCGAATTTCGTGCGCCAGCCTGTTCCGCAATAACAGCAGTGTAACGTACAACGAAAGGTTCCCCGACCAACGGCTGTCTCGTGTCTCGGTCTCGTAAAGTATTTCGAATTATAACATTTGAAGTACAGTTCTGTCCGTGTAGGGTTCTCGGATTTCAAACGCTCTCGTATTCAAGTCCGTTGTTTTTTTTTTATTACCGAAAGTTGATTCGTCATCCGTACCTTTCTGTATCGCACAAAATTATTACACCGCTGATTATGTTAAAACGTTTAATTACACCGCACGAGCAGAACTTATTATCGAAAATGTCCGTCATTTTATAATGTACTTTTAAATCGTACGGTGTACTCGAATCTTCTTCTAAACGTTGTGTAACATTTTCAGGACCGTCTAACGGCCCGGAGTCGTACGAACGCAAAACGGAACGATCGGTTTTTTCGAAACGTTGTTTTCTCGGGCGTAACTTTTTTTTTAGAATCGAAATTCTCGGTGAAACGCTAAAGGCAGTGCACCTTATCAGACACAAGTCGGGCTTTCAGACCGCGGAGCAACACCCGAAGCGTACGATACGCGTGTCACAGACGCAAAAAAAAAACAATAAATCGTGTGTTCGCGGCAAGTACTCACAAACATTTGCGTCGCGCAGAACCGACCGTGCAGCGCCTTGAGCACCGCGTCCTCGGTCAATGGCCCAGGAAGATGGATCAGGTCGCCGCCGCCGTCTGCGGCCGACCCGTTGCCGCCGCCGGCCGTGTACGCGGCCGCTGCGGCCACCGCGGCAGCCGCCGCGCCGTGCTGCAACCGGTGGCCGCTCGTTTCAGTCTTTTCGAAAGACGGCGGCGCGCCGCCGTTCGCGCACGCCGACTTGCCGGCCGGCTGCGGTCCGCCGTTCTGTTGCGGTTCTTCTGCGCCCTTGAACAGCTTGTCTGCGCGGACGAAAAACACCAAAAAAAATAATAATGTTTGTTAGTACGAATCGCAAAGAAACATCATGAATGACAGCTACCCTCCCCAAAAAGGCTTAGCTTGTGAACGTCATAAAACTATCGAATACTCGACACAAACGATCTGTGTACAAATTATCACTAAACTTCGGGGGGATGGGTGGAAACCGGGAACGAACTCCAGACGTGCGGCTTTGGTCGGATCGGTGGCCTTAGTCTAATGTTTGTACAATATGCACCCACTAGAAGTCCCGTGACCTGACTTTACTGGTAGGTATGTTACATTTCTCTGATCCGGTCAAATAACGCGTGAATAGGTACGTTTTTACGTTATTTCCACTCGACATAACGTCGCGAGAGTTTCAACTCGATACTGTAATTTTTATCGTTTTTGGATCAATAAAAATATTCGACAGTTCAATGTTTCGGATACCAGTACAATCAAAAGCCGAATTCTCTAAGCTGTTTGTGGTGTCCGCAAGCGTCAAGATCAAAAAACACTGGCTTCTGCCCAAAACAATATTCAAGAAACAATATCACTGACGAAAACGTATCGAATCGCGACGTCTTTTGGTGCGACAGTTTATTCGGTTTTTGGACCGTAAAATTTGAAAAACGCTTCAAATAATGTACCACCTTGGCCCACTTTCAAAACTTTTTTGCGGTAATACAACAGTAAACGAAATCTTTCTACACAAAAAATTATTGATGGGAAAAAAGCATTTCTGTAAAAATAATACATTTCTCGAGCATCTAAAAATCTACAAATGCAGTTTTCTTAAAAAAAAAAAAAATTAAAAACTTAAATTTTTCAATGAAATAAAAACCTAATATCGATTCTATTGTTCTCGGTGTTTTGTTCCTTCTAAAAAATGTTTTGATGTGACAATTATAATTGAACCGTTCGCCACATTTATTGTATCTATCAGTTTGTAAACGATTATTTCCTATATCATTTTATTTCATAGGCATTGTGCTTACCACTTGGATTTTTCAATATTTAAAATGGTTATAGAATATATTTTGCTGTTTACTTTTTTTTGAAACGTAGGTACGTATTTTCTAGTTTTCAGAAAAATATTAAAATTTAAAGTCCTTCGATTCTTAAAAAAAAAAAAAAAAAATCTGCTGAAAGAAAACAGTTTTTCGCAAAATGTTTCCATTATTTTATTTTCGAAAAATAACTGAAATTTTGATCACTTATATTATACACATTATCCCTCATTTATATAGTTTTATTTTATTCTAAATCATAATTGATATTCATGAGCTGCAAGCATGATCGGCAGTTTCAGTATTTCAAAATATAATACTCTCAACTGTTATGTTCTGTTTGGTTTACCATATAGAAGCTCAAATATGTATCTCTGAATTGTTGGTTGCGATCGTTTCGTTAATAATTATTGCACGCAGAATTAACTAAACGCTGCGCGAAATATGCAGTTAACCGAGTTAAAATCTTTGAATTTTTTAAACCTGTAATCGTTCTTTGTTTTTTATAAGAACTTTTTTTTCGTCAAACGACGATTGATATAAATTCAAAAGCGTAGAGTTTAAAAAACTTAGTATGGAGAATCAATGTTAAATATGAAAGTATACCCGACAATTTTAATAGTTTATAAGGTAAGTCAAATTAATTCTAGACTAATGCAGTTAAATAAATACAATTTTATGTGGAACAACAACTCATAAAGTTTTTCTAGACATCTATTTCGTCCTCAAAAATTTTGTCATATGGCCATTTTTTTCATTTTTAGTATTTGCAAAAAAAATAATTGACAATTATAATACTAATAATATTGTTACGATTACGTTTTGAAATTATATATTATTCAAAGTAGGTACTGCAAAGGCAGTTTTATATCGTACATATAAATAACACAATGTTAAACATAGTTAGACGTAAAAGTTATCTTTGATATTTAAATCGGTTGAATATAATATTGTGAGCTATACTGAAGGTGAACTGACCTCTGTGTTCTATTCAAATATGCTTAGTTTGTCTTCTTTAATTTGTACAGTACATTAAATATTGATAAAAATATACATAAATAATTACAATGGCTCGTCTGCTTATTGTAAACGAGTATATTTTTAAATTTCTCTTAAACATTAATACTTATTACACCGCTCCAAGGTTAATAAAACGTATAAACTTTAGTTACAATGATAAATGTTGGAATCAACAAAATAGGTTTAAAAGTTATTGTAATATATATTTAAAGTAACTACCTATATTTTTAAATTTCATGTTAACAAAAAATTTATTCAAACTTGGTCATCTTATAGCTAAAATCGTGCAATCAATCAATGGTTAATTTAAGAATTGGTATTTTAATCAGTATCATAGTAATAGCTGTAAATAACAGAAAATAGTCATTTTTACTTTATTCGTTACCTTTAAAATTTTTTACAATACAAAATACTGTTAACCATGCTTGATGATAATTTTGATAGAAAAGATTTACACTTTTATGCAGTTTTTATGAACCTAATTGAACGAGCTATTTTTCGTATTAAATAATTTATTTTTTATTAAGTTTATCAATAATTCGTCTGACAATAGGTTTTAATTAGATTTTGGTGATTTAATAATCACGCGATTGAAGTGCGATATTTACGTTTTGTTTTTGTCAGTAACAAAGTGATATAAGAAACATAAAAATGTTTGACGTCCCCAAAATTGTACTTGGATAAAAAAAAACTTTGCATTTATCTCTTTTTATTTGTAATATCTTTTCCTGTACTATTATTATACAAATTTTATTTAAATCTTTCAGACCCACTGTGCAATATATGAGTGTATATGGTGTTTATATTAATTAAATACGCTATCGATATTTGTTTAAATGTTAAATGTGGTACTATCATACGTAAAAACATCTGTTAAGTATCCAAAAAATAATGTCGATTGTACCTATCTTGACTAAAATGTTAGTTTTTGGCGGTACAATTATTATTGAATAAGAAAAATGAGTTTTGCCGATTTTTATATTTTTGTATAAAATCAATACTGGATGCTAACACTTCGAAAAAATACGACGTGAAAGGTAATTTCACAGCGAAAATAATAATGTCAAAACTATTTGTACCATTGAACTAGTTCTAACGAAGAGTGTACACCATAGTAATACACATAGACGTCATGCACTTGCATCAGCCAAAAATGAATGAAGAAAAAAAAAAGGTGCTTTTTATTTTGGATAAGGAATTAAAAAAAGTAGGTAACATTTTTTCTTGTACCTTTTAATGAAATTTCAGGTCTGAAAGGGTTAAAAACAAAAGGGGGGTTTTTTTGTTCTCTCTCTATTACCTATATTAGTCTCGATAGTTATATTGTACTGAAATCCAATTTAGAGAACCCCACATCACAATAGCTATGCTTGATGGGGAGATTCATTAAAATACTTCTTATCGACATTGTTCTTGTGATCAAAATCGTTTGATTTCTGCTAATTCGTTATTAACGTTATTGTACAGAGCGTTTGACTTATCGTTTAAATCTCCCTCGCGTTTCGCCGCCGCGGCTTATCACCTGCAACCCGCTCGCCGTTAAAACGGCATTTCAATACCGCTCGACAAAAGTTAAATTAAAAAACTACTCCTTTTTTTTTTTGTCCAGTCGGATTTTTTTCGCATCCTTTTTACCGCCGAGCCGTATATTTACAACGATGTTACGTCGCACTTTGCTGGTAGATCTATACACGGTCAATACCTGTAACGGGTAGAGTGGGTAACGAAGTCCTCGGCAACACCGGAGGCGGTAACGTCGGTTTCGACGGGCTGCCGGGCGCGGATTTTCCGGCGGCCGGCAGTATATTGTTGTTGTTGTTGTTGTTGTTGCCGGCGAAATTCGATCCGGACGACTGTTTGACGGCCGTCGGTTTCAGGGGGCAGTCCTGACCGCCCTGCGGCCCGCCTTGGCCCTGGTTCAGGGTGTTTCGGAGCGTGACCAGCTCGGTGCTGAGACTGCGCAGCCGCTGTTGCAAGTGCACCGCCTCGTTCGAGCACGAAGCGTCTGAAAAAAAATTACAGATTTGATTTTATTAATACGGCCGGTCGAATAGTGTTTGGTCGGTAGAAGAATTTATTGGATGGTGTAAAAATCTGTTTTTTTTTTTTTACACTTTCACAAAGGCCGAATGTGTGCCATGCCTTCCCCATCTGGATGGTTCAGGAAATCTCCACTTGCGAAATATAAGTACCTAAGTACCTATCTACAAGCAGTACAAATCGGTATCAACATCTCGTTTTTTTGTCGTCCGGCAGATTCGGTTAAAAGACAAAACGATTTTCCCGCATGTTTCATTGTTTTTTTTTTTTCTACAAAATCGTAAAACGGAAAACTACAAAATTATTTGTCTTGTGCTCGGTACGAAAATTGACCGAGACTGAAGAGATCAGACGAGACATTCGGCTGACATGCAAATAGTAATAATAATTGTTGTGATCGGAGGAATTTTCGGTTTCGCAAAAAAACAGAAAAAACCCGCGGTTTCGGCAAGATAGAAAAACGCGCGTTGCACTACCACACTGCAACGTGTACGTTACTTTGCGATCAATAATAATTAAATAAACCACCATGTAAGTAGCAATTTTGTGATTTCGCGAATATCTATAGTGGTGTTCATGGTCACTTATTGAGCAGGTAGTGAACATTGATTAAATCGAGTCAAATGGAGAATTTGATAATACCCGAGGTGTAGTAGGTTACGAGTACTATTATAATGTAACATAATACGTTTTATTTTAGTCAGAAAACGCGATTTGTATCTCACTGTAGTATAGGTATTTTATTCATTATTGTACAGACTGAATGCATCCTTCTGCTGTATGTGTAAAGAATAAACGATATAAGTAAGCTTAATATACGTTGTACCTTGACAAATAACTAGTTACGCAACTCGGGCTGTTGTCGTAAAATTATAATCTATATAATACCTAACGTACAATATTGTTCGCCTAACTGCCATGTCAAATCTTCCGACACCACCAGTCCAAGTATACGTGACGAATTGAAGCGTTATGGTTGTTTTTTTTACCCGTCGGGCCACGTTATACACCATAACGTATGTAGATAACGAAGGTTCTCGAACTATACGTCATGTATTTGATATAGAGCGTTTTTTTTCTAGGATCCTTTGTACAAAGGGGCTTTATGATCGATGTAACGATGTGAAACGTAGGATTTTACGTGCGGTTAGATGAAATAGAAACGAGCGTCGGATGTTTCATGTGATAAAAGAATTTTACGAACAATAAAAGGTAAGTTTTGCAAGAGTTTGGTGAGACCAACCAGATATGAATTATTATGATTCGTAGTGTTGGGCCGTCTACAGAAGAATATAGCACAAAGTATGAGTGTGGCGGAAATGAGAGGACTTATAGATGGACGAGTGCAGTAACACATGAGACGATAGGATAAAAAACGAATACGTATGAGATTTTGCATCAATAGTGTACGAGATGAGAAGAAATAGACTGACATGGTTTGGGTATATTGAGTATAGAGGAAACTGAAGCAGTAAGATCGGCGGTTACGAAAATGAACGTTGATGGAATAAGTGGTAGACAAAGAGCAAAAAAGAGACGGAAGGAAACTGTTGAAGATGATACGAGAGCTGTTAAAGCGTGTGTAGGGGATGTGAATGATCGTGCCAAGTGGAAGTGTAACGGTGGCCGAAAAAACGGATTTAAAACCGCTGTTAAAATAACCAGAAAAGGATTTTTTTTTTTACTCATACTTTTAGGATTTAACGGAAATGAATTAAATTTAGAATCATTGAAATTGCGACGTCTTAAGGATTTTATAGTCGGAATTCCTCGTATATGAGTAAAAAAAAAGAATGAAAACAAAAAAGTCATTTCCTCGAGAATTTATATAGTAGGTGAATCCAAATATTATGTACACAGAATAGTAATTGGACCGTTTCCGTTGGGGAAATGATAAAAGTCGTTAGCCTTGTGTTTGACACTAAATTCAGTGGGTATCCACGGGCCTTAAGTGTTTTTGGTATAAATGCTTATCATCGATCCAATCCGTGTAGTTTCGACATATTCCAGGATGTACTATGTACAGGTAGACATTTCAAGAGGTATAATAATTGCAATTTCCAGCATGTACCCACACCACGCTGCACACCGTATTTGTCCGTTAAAAATGTTTCGGTTAAATAGTGGAGTTTTTCGGAACGTGTACTGGCTGTATAACGTATATCACTCACATTATTGATTTTATACACCTGTATATGGTCAAAATTACAGTCATTTTGCTCCGATCGTTTAACTCCGAGTGTTAACTACACTGTGATTCAATCGATAATTTTTATTTTATTTTAAATTATGTTGTATTATTTTGAAGTCCTCTTTTGAAGTCGTGTTAATCGAAATTTTTTTTTCTTCCATAATTTTTGCCGGAACGTGACGTGATCGAACATAGACGTGTAAATAATACTTACGTACGTGTGTGGTTTATGCGTTTAATACGTATTTTTAGCACTTCAAATTCTGCGCTCAGTAAACGCGCTTATCGATCGAATTTCGAAACTCGCATTTATATTTTCAGTTGCCCATCGCGCTGATCGCGGCGGCTAATGGAACCTTCTGTTCACTGTTCCGGTTACACCGTGTTGTCGGAAGATTTCGATCGCGGGTGTAGGACTACTACTATACTATACTTACATCAGCTGCCGTCATCGTAAATTACAACAATTGCGGCGCAAAAGTACTTACGCCGTATATAATAATATGGGTAAAAAAACAAAAAACAATAATGATATACGTGTGCATCGTAATATGCGAACGACGCGTAACTATTACACGGGCAGATTCAACCTATGATTATTATTATACTTAGCCAATAAAAACCCGTTATTATACGGGAAACATGGTGCGCATATCGCGTATAATTTCATAAAATTTTAAGTACTATCGCGTCGTTGTCGGCAGAGTTTTCGCTGCTGCAGCCGACTGTGGCTAATTCGATTACCCGCGGACCTTCGTCGGACGGGCGAATCCGAAAAGTACGTCGTGAGGATGGTCTAACGATTTCGCTTGATGCCCTGCAGGTTTCGTCGAATTTTCCGGTTAGCCGTTCTCCGTTTATTTAAAACGAATGTCATGATTTTTGCAAAGAAAAAACCTCCTCCGTTTCGGAATCATCGTTATTTACGTATGTGGTTTTCGTTCGCAGTCACACGTTGCAGCAAAACGTCCATTTTTATTTCTCGTTTCCGATACCAACATAATGGGCGTGTGTAGGTAGCAAAATAGTTTATTTTTTATTCGTTCGATATACTTACGATATAGTATCGCAGGTCTGGTTTCCTCTCCGCGTGGTTACACTACGACGACACACGCGGTGTTACGCTTTTTGGCTTCGGGCTCTAACGCAAAGATTCGGAATACTCGATATGGCAACGGAAAATTGTAAGGTTTTCGTCGAATAACACATACTTTACTAGTGTCTATTGTAATTATGCACATGTATAATCAATGATAATTCAACGGATTCGTTAATACTCGCAGCTGTCGCGCGGTGTGTAATAGGTACACGTGTTTAAAAAAAAAAAAAAACACAAATTAATTCGAATTTATGCGGCACGCCGCCAACATGAATAACGCGACGACCTATCACTGAGTGAGCAACCTTTTTGTAAGTGGAACAATGTTTTTATTTTTTTCGTTTTCTTTCCTTTCTTTAACCGTGCGGAATACACTACGGTCCGGATATAGAAGAGCGCGGTATTTTTTTTTTCAGAAATAGTAGGTACCCGTATTTAAAAAAATAAAATAAAATATACCGTATTCACGTGTTCTGTTACTCGGGAGGTAGCTGTTTCAAATGCGGAGAAAATCAACAAAACACCGCAGGTTTTGAACGGTGCTACGATATATTTTTGCGCTCACTACTACTCTATAAGTAACCGAAACTAATAAATCATGATAATAGACGAGGACTTGTAAGATTATAAAGACCGACGTCTAAAAACGATCGGTAAATAATTTGATTATTTGGTGTTAAAACACCGCGTTTTCAGCGCATTACGCGTGTACGATCAACATTTACCGTATTACCGAAATCTAGTGTTAAAATGTACGTCGTACAGAAACGCACAAAAATGTAAAATAACCAAAATCATACGCACAATTTCTTCTTGTAATTATCACTTCGTCGTAAGATGAAACAATAATAAATGACACCGTACGTAGAACGACAACAAAACGATCCTCGTTCGCGGCTCCTACTTGTTGTGTACACGTCACACGCGCGCAGGTATATACAGGTATTATAAACGTGCGCTCGAAACGTGGCCGTCCTGTGTGCACAAAGACGACGGTATAATAAATGAGGGTTTCTGTTCGTCGAGTGAAATAGGTGCAGGACGACCGCCAGCTCCGGGCCATGTTCACCGAAAACGTATATTGTTTTACGAACAAACGTGTATATATATTTAAGAAAAATAATAAAACCAGTTATGTTTTTACATCCTTTTCTACTATATTCCGTCTCTCTCTCTCGCTTCATCTCGATCAACTGCATGTTACGCTGACCAACAGTGAGAGTTAACTACCGTATATTCGTGTATTGATTAAAGTACCGCTTTTTTTATATTTTTTCATCGTTTCTCGTCTGCAAACACCCGCATTCGGCACCACCCGCGGTCCCTTTTCGCCGATTTCGCGCGCGGAACAACAAAAACTGTAGACGTAATTTTCAAATTTTCGCTACAGCCCGCACAAAACCGTAATATTGTCATGCAGGATTTGTGATAATTTAAAATTGTTGGTAGTAAACGCGCACATGAGCAGAACTTGTACTATACACACGTATCATGATATACGAATAGGGTCATTATGCATATGACGTATAATATACGAGTTTAATACTATAACTATATATTAAAAAAAAATAACATTTCACACGATTATCATAGATTAATTTTTTCGTCCCGAAATTCAATTTATGCGCAGTGTGTACGATTCGTTTACAGAAATATATTCTCGAGTTGTGCCGTTATGTTAGCCGCGGTGTTCTCGCGGAACGGATTAGGTACTGACGATGTACAACTAAAACTATTTTTAACCGTGACGATTATAATTTTGCGAAACATTTTGTGTTGACGGCGAAAAACTGCTAAAACCAAGTAAGTTCCTGTACCAGCGACAAGACGGATCGCACGATTTTCGAATACATGGATACTTCAACGCAGTCTGCAGAGGACGTGTATGATAATTGTTTAGTTTTGTGTGAAACGGTCAGCACACACATACAGTTTTAATTTGATTTACGTGTCGTCAGTCGGTTACATTAAAATAAAGTTCCAAGTAATACTACTATCCAACAATTTGTATTCGAGTTTGCCGTCTTTCAGGCGATTTAGAGATTGGCACGGATATCATTACACACGGTGTATAGCTAACTAATTTCATGTTATAAGTTATAGTTAATAAACCTTTTGATTTCCCATTATGGTGTTTAATATTTTTGTAAATTAGTGTATGGTTAAAAAACTCAAATTTATTTGTTATACGGTTATAGTTTTTTAGAAATTTTTTACGAAAATAAAAAATCGTCCATAAAAACTGTACGGTCAAGGTTTTATCGCGTTAATAACACACGCATTTTAGCCATAATTAGTGACAAAAACATAAATTAATTCAGGTACCACCTATTTTACAACGAATTTCAACGATTATGAAAAATAAACGCGTCCAATAAGCAATATAATTTTTTAGATTTTCCCTGTACACGCCAATCTCAGTTTCTGATGTTGGACGACTATAATATATTCAAAACACGTCATCTTTCGACAGTTTTACTCGATTTTCTGCCAAGTCACGGCCACGTATTAGGTGGCGTATGTTGTGCATTTATCCGGTCAAAAATAACCAGATCGCTAAAAAATTCATCGAATTCAGGTCCGAATCTAGATAAGATGATATTTTTAAAGACTTCCGATCAACCCGTAGACACTTTACAACACTGCCTACGGTCTCATAACACAACGCACCCAGAGTATCGGGGTCTGCTTGGAAGACGAGCTGCAAACGTCAAGTTTTGAAACAATGCGATTAGCTCACGAGCGCCCGTAGTCAAACTTGACCTCCGTTCACCTACGTCCGCTTCGCGCGTTCCCACGTCACTCGGTCGCGGTGATTTATCAAACGATCTAGAAAAACCGATATCCAACAGCGCGAGGGATTTAGACGGTCGTCACCTCGTCTGAAACAATTATTCTGTCCGTCGGAAAAAAAGTTCATCCCCGAGTACGACCGCGGTTTCGATATTATTTACTTATTTTTTGTCGATTCCATAGGTAAACTGGATCGTACGCGACTCGTGTGTCACTACCGGCTGCCGGTACGATATCGTCGTTTACGCACTACGTGTGAAATATTTTATCGACTGTTCTGGTATTACAATGTCATTCCGTTTACAAAACTGAATCGAAGATAACTAAAAAATTTAGATAAAATTCATTTCCTACACGTCTATAAATCCGCAGAGATTTCCCGACGCTGCGCGTGAACCCGTCGCGGGGCGTGCAGCACGTGTGAAAGAACCACCGCCACCACAGCTCGAGTGTGCGCGGTGACAATCGCTCGCGCGTTTCTCCTCCGTACGAGTGCGCGCGTGAGAAAAAAAAAAATGACTAATGAGCTCGAGTGTACACACCGGTACACTTGAGACGGAAAACGACGGGGCTGTTGTGACGTTAAGAATATAATAAACCTCGGGGCGGCCCGACAGGAGAATGGCCTCGGCCGTTTACGACGGTGATGAACCCGAAGCGACCGCGGCTGCCGTGTGCTGACCCCCGAGGAAACGAAACACACGCCACAGCAGCGGTGACGAGTAATTTTTTCAGGTGAACCCTTCTCCATCGTGTTCTTTCGAAGCTCCAGTGTACATTAACGGTTTCTCAAACAGTCGACCGTTTTTTTAATTACTTACATGTCAATTTTAAGCGCGAGCGTACACAGGTTTAAACGTGTAGACGATACATTACACTCCGTTCGTGCGTTTGTCGTACGTATTGTGCTTTTCGGTCGATCATTTTTCTCGATCAGTCAATAACGGACCGGCGAAACAATCGTGATCGCGATACAAACGCGATCCTTACTTCGCGCCAATCTACCTACGACTACGAATTCTATGAAACAAAAATTGTCATCGTCGTACACACGTTATAATCCCGGGTACATCTTACAGTCCTGTTCGACAGTACGGGCGGGGAGAAATCCTCATAAAATGGGATATCCTGGAGTCTGGAGTACATATTCTAAAAAACAAATGCGATCCTCGCGGTATAGTAAAATATCGTCGCAGATTCGATCGATAATCATGAACATATTATTTTATATGCGTACACAAACTGTGTGTCCGCAACTATGTTTTACTATCACAAACAGACGTGCTTAAGAATTCTAAAAAAAAAAAACGGGTCCAAGAAGACACGCTACGGAGCGGGTCGACCGAGCTATTAAATAATGTTATAAAAACTGAAATTATAATGGTCCGTGAAGAAATAAAGAAACACTCAATCCGTAATGATTTTTATAGAAACAACAACGAGCTATCGGGTTTCGGTTTAATGGAAGTCACTCTCCGGTAACAGCTGTACACGAACGAGGGCTATAAAAGTACGTATCTACTTTTGATCTAATGCGCAGGTATACACGCCATTAGTGCGTGCGTTTCGTCGGGAAAAACTCGCGTATAAAGCGTATACGCAATAACGATATGATATCGGACTACCTCGGGTCGATTTCGAAAATCGTGAAAAATGATTATCGTTCAACGTATATGGCCGTGAAAATTCAGTTCCGTCGGCGTACTCACGCTTTGTAAAATGCTCGTTTCTTGGTATCCGTAATGGAAGTTGAGAGAGCTTAGCGTGTGACCCGTAAGGTACGACAAGAGTAAACGACATTCTACTGGAAGCGTCTAAAATTTTGAAAAACGAGTTTTCGAATCTTGTCGCGGTTTTTTTCGGAAACCACGTGTACACTTTCGTCACGTGCTCCGAGAAATCTCGTGGAAAACCTAAAGAGAAATAACTTTACGTATAGATAACTCGGTTCCGAATCAATTCTAAAAAGTGCAGCGATTTTCGCGGAGAGTGCTGAAATCAAACAAATTCTGACGGCTGATTCCACTCGGTCGAAATCGATTAATGTATGAAAAAAAAAAAAACGCTTTATCTATACACTGTTTTCGCGTTAGTAACAGTTTTAATAACAAAAACGTCTATTTCTGGCGAGTGGCGACTACAATATTGTGATAAGGAAGGTGGTGAGATTCGGTGAGATCGTTGCAGTTTACGGGCAGGGACTAAAATTGTGTGGATAGTACGACACACACTGTGCAATACGAAATGTTTAGAAATGAAAAAGCGTGTGAGATGGCCTATTATATTATACCTAATGGTACTGAAATAATTGTTTTATGTTTTCTATAGTAATTATAATATTTTTAACTCAAACAGTTTTATAACTTGTTGACAAAACATCCAAACCATTTGATTATCAATCATTTAATCTGTTGTCATATCGCAATCAACTGTACAAAGAATTTGTAGGTTGGCGTGTAAATTTTATTGGCATAGTCAAAATAGGAGTAAAATAACTGTAAAATCTGTTTTCAACAGTTATTATAATATTGTAAACTACTTGTTTAAATGTCGCCGTCGAACGTCTCAAGTGTTCAACGCGAGAAGTTTTTAGAGGATTCGTTGTGAAAAACAATAAATTTTGTTAACTGTTTTCAAATTTTAGTTAGTTTCTAAAAAAATTTGTTGTCAGAACTAATGAAACCAACCGAATCGTCAGATAAAAAAAGTTTAATTTTATAATTGTCATACATAAGGCCACTGTTCAATTTTCGGCACCACTTTTGTGATAATCGAAGCATTTTTCGCACTTCCGGCGGAACACAATTATTTTCATTTATTATCTCAAAAACACAGCCCGTTCGCAATTTTCAACGGCGTTTTATAGATATTTGAACGGGTTGAATCCGGGTGTCCGGGTCGGAAACTAATCACGATATTAAGTAAAACGAAAATACGAATATTTTATAATATGGTCTCTGTTCACGGGAGTAATTTTCATACTTCAATGAGCATCACGAGGACGCCCTATGCCGCTGCAGAGTTCTGGAACACGATACAAACGCTTATGCAATCCTTCTGCGGATTATGCAATTATAACAATAATACCCTTATGCCTCCTTTCTAGATGGCACCTTGATATTTTATCCGATATCTCGTTTCGTGTTCCGACCGATCGCGCCAGAGTCCATGCCCTATTTCACGTTAATCAATCCATCAGCTCTAACGTCCGAATCATCATCCCCTTCACCGACTGCTGTGTGAATAATAATGTAGAACGATTATTTAGTAAAAATACCGTCGTACGCATTTTAGCCATTATTAAATTAACCGATCGCGATGTTCCGATTTTAAATAACATCTACGTAACACTCTTGACTATATTCGTATCAATTTTTCTACACCGATTCGCGATGAATAAATAAATACTGTTGTTGATTTTCATCACTATATAGTACTATACAAATCGTAAATAAGGGAACGAATGTACAGAAAAAAAAAATGAGAATCATAATAACAGCTATACACAATTATTATTATAGAATGTTTTTTTTTTTAATATAAACATAAAATACGTTGTTATGATCAATGGCGTGTGCAGAAATTTACAAAGAGGGAGGATGTGTAAATACGGGAAAAAGAGTTCATGTACCTTTCCGATATTATCGTACCGAATTTGGACTCCGTAGTTACATAAGTAGAGTAAATATTTTTTTATTTTTATTTATATTTAGTAAATATATTTTTTAAGCCTATAGTGGACTGAAAAATGTTAAATTTACCACACGAGTTCGGACGAAAACGCGGCAGTTCGCACGGGTGGATCATCGCGGGCGCAGCATGAATGCTTGTGCTGTAGGGGTGTGTAGGCACACTAAATAAATATCGGTGTGGCGGGAAATCAACGTACCCCGCTGCGGTCCGAAATGTAGACGTTTCGACGCACAGAATGAAATCGTAATAACAATAATAATACACGAGTCGGAGTTTCGGTCGTAAAAATTGTGTTTATAATAACCTATTTAACGTGAACACGGTCGGGTTTTCGGCGTTCTATTGTTGCGGGCGTCGGTATATATTAAATATATGTATATAAAGGTATACACACGACGTGCCTACGGTTCAAGCGATTGGATATACATATATGTATAGAAGAAAAGGAAACAATATTATGGTCAGCCAAACTGCTGAGAGCGGGGAGGAAAATGAAAAAAACACAACAATCAATCCACGGGCTCAGACGCTGCGCACGTAGGGTTCTGAGCAGCGTTTCGGGACGTCGAATCAAAGGAGCCGAACCAGCGTACACCGATCCTTATCCTCTGCACCGCCATCGCCACCCTCGCGCGGACCCGTGTCGAGTGATTTATACATATACGTACATACGATTTTGCCCGAGCATTATTATACGTCCGAAATATTATATCGTACATGCACTCATAAATATAGTCCTCTTTTCGCCGTCGGATCATAACAATGTGTGAGGGATATAACGACCGGTGTGTATAGGACGATCGCAGTGTTGCTCGCCGCGATTTTGTTTGCGCGCAGAGACGACACCAGAACGTTTTTCTCATAGCTGGTGGGACGAATAAGGGCGTGAACGTATTTAGTTAAAACTAAACTGTAAAATCGAAAAAAAAAAACGGTTATCGCGTTTAGAAGCAGAACGTTTTTTTCACGACGGGCACAAATATCCCAGTCGAAACGGTTCTGATACCGTATGCCGGGAAAACAAAAGTCGTGGTAGACTGACTGGCTCGGAAATTTCCTCGAAAACAAGTGCGTCGGCGCACACATCAACCCGCAGATGAAAAAGTTTTAAAAATTCTGTTCTTGCCTGCCTGTCGCGACTGAAATCATTCGTGCGAATTGAAAAAAAAAACTGCCGACGCGTCTGGGGTGATGGGGAGGAGGCGAGAGGAGGGCGTTTGTGCGCGCATCGGGGAACAATACGCGGGTCGTTGATATTTTTTATTCGCCGCGATTGTATCGCGCGGGAAAACGACGGACATCACACGAAAAGTCGTATTATAAATTGTTATTCTGACGCGACTGTTGTTTCAGTCCGTTTTACGTGTCAGAATTGAGTTATTGTAACACGTCTGGCCGATTCTTACGTCGATATAGTCGGCGCGCGCTGCATGTAATTCGACGGTTTCACAAAATGCAGTGCCGTTGGGAGAAAAATCAAAAGGCGGCGATGCTGTATAGACCGACTGCAGCCTGCACGGCCGTATACACGAGTGTGATAATAATGATCGTAATAATAGTACGATGTAATAAAATTCGTATAATATACACACACGCATCGTCGTCGTATAATAATATGGTGTACGTGAGCGCCCTCGAAACCGGACACCGTAAAGAAGGTCCCGTCCTTGAACGGAAACCGTCTGGACCGTGCGGAGAACACAATAGCGCCGTGAAAATGTACACCGTCATTGATAAAATCGTTTACGCCGAGCTCTCGTGCACAACTCGCGTTCAGTGCGGCGAAATTCGGTACAGTCGACGCACCCTAAAACGACCCGTGGATTTACGATTATAATTAGCTACTAGGAAATGGTATGGCAATAACCGGGTTTGAAGCGATTTCGACCAAACGTTTGTTAATCGCAGATTGCCTGCCATCAAAAGAATTAGTCGACCGTTTTATACCGATATTGTAAAGACAACGAGACAATATTATGTGGGTGATACCTGTAAATTATACGGGTAATCAATGCGAGTTGAGCGAGTCGGGGAAAAATATTAAGCGCGATAACAGTTAATTCGAATAAATTGCCTTTTGCAAAAAAAAAACAAAATAACTAGGTAAACAGAAAACGAAATAAACTTGACTGAGTTAAAATAAAAAGTTTTTTTGTTAAAATTTTCACAAGTCATAAAACGCTCGATCTGTAGTATTTTTAAGTTAGGAATATAAACGATGGGAATAGTCAACAAATTACTTGCTGATTCCAACGAAAAATAAAAAATAAACTTGACTTTGCGATAGCGATAATATTAACTATAAAAAGTCGAGTTAATAATGCGACAAAATTTTTAAATCAAAAGCGAAAATAAACAACTAGTTAAGTTAAAAAGTAAAAAAAATGTTAACTTGAATTTTTAACTAGTTAATGCCGCCGACCTTTGATTATAATACAGTTTCCTTATATGTATACACTCAGTGGCACGGCAAACAAACTTCTCAGAGGCAATCGCGTCCCAGTTATTCGGGATGAGTGGGCGGATGGATTCTTACCGATGAGGAAAAAAGAGGATATAAATTCAAATAAGTCCTAGTGGAACAATTATTAGGGCTTTAATTATCTTCCATAGTATATCAGTACATACATTAAAAAAAAAAAAAAAATTACAGAAATAAGGAGAGATGAATGTGTGTTTGGGCGTTTAAATTCAATTGCCTCTGAGAATTTATCATACGATCACGCCACTGTAAATTGAAAAATATTTGCAAGCCGACTTATTTAAAACTGAACGTTCAAGTGTCCAACATATGTGTATGGAATTACGAGAAACGAAAATAACCGGATGTTGTATTTTCAAGTGAAATGTCAACAGAAATCATGGAAATGCAATATGTATAGGTTAAACGTGGTTTCGTAACAAACTGATTTGGAACGCACGCACAGCACGCTGCGAGATGAGAAGAGTTAGAAACGTTAAATTTTCGATAAAAAAATATCGCGTTCAAACCACGTTACAATACAGAAACCGAATTTACCTTCGAATCAAAAAATAATATTGTAGCATAAAAAGTAACGATCAAAACGAGAATATAAAAAAAATGTATAGAAAACAAAGTATTACTAAAATATAATATAATAAAGATACTTATTCAGATAAACCTACGAATTCGTTTTCATTTTATTCGTCTTTGTTAACTATTTTTAAATTGCCGTGACCGTAATATATTATTATTATTATTATATAATACGATTTAATTATAATGCCCACGATTTTTTTTTTTTTTCGGTTTGTAATGTTCGTCTAATGTATATACCGAAACGACGTATAAAGAATCGAGAGAGACGCGGATTATACGTGTACGCAATGAAAATTAATGATCTTTTCATTTTTTTTTTTTTTTTTATAGATCGTAAACACGCGACAGAGAATTCGAGAGCATTTCGTGAGAATTTCGATCTCTGATCGACACGGACGGTGTTATTGAGGTGTACCTAAACAACGGGTTTAAAAAATGTATCATAATAATTATTATTATATCGTTCGATTTGTGTTTCATCAAATTTTATTATCGCCCCGTACGATTTAATCGTTTTTCGTCCCTCCGGGCGTATTTTTTCATACACTGTCGGTCGAGAAAAACGCCATTTTCGTTTCGTTAACCAATATTTTGTTCCGTACGTTATTATTATTATTATATTCGCTGCCACTTCGGTTAGCTTAGGCTCTTTCCTTGTTATTTAAGTGACCGTTTTTTAAAGACGTTCGTTCTTAAAATACAAATTGATGGCACCTGCCGTGGCCGAACAATAAGATATCCTACGTTGTGTGTACACACATGTAATACGCGCGGTTTCGTAATAATTTTCTCTATTCCTCAAGAATAACGGTTTTCAGTGATACTTTACGACGTTTTGTTTTTTCTCATTTTAAATATATTACGCGTGTACCTACTATTCATAATTAATTTATTCGACAGCGGCCAACGACTGCGGTTTCACGTGCTTGAATAATTATTTAAAATGGTACACGATAATATTACGAACCGTTAAAACAGCGCGCAAAACGAATCTTCCAAGGAGCTTTAGTGGACTTGTAAAAATCACTGCAGGCGATTCGTATGCACATCGTATGCACCATACTTAAATGTTCCGCGTATCAATACACGAATAGCGATCGTTAAAAAACGCGCTTTACAACCTACATATTATAACGTTTCGGATTTTATAGGAGAGAACCGCATTTTTTTAGTCGTGAGTATGCCTTGCCGTCATAGGTAGGTACGCGATTTACGATCATAATATTATGTTTCGCTACTTTAGAAAATATAAATGTAATAACGTTATTTCTGTTAGATTATATTGGATAAACGATAGTTGAGTCGTTGACGCGAATAACGAATGTGTAGACGTCGTACATTAACTATACAAAGAATAAAAATAAAAAAATAAACCGAAACTATAAAGCACCGTTCAGATGATCCATTAGAACGATTTGCAATACGCTTCTTAAAAATAATCGGAATACACCCGACTGTAAGTACTTTTAACTGGAGACTTCAATAGCCTGTACAAACGAGCACGAGGAGATTAGATTTTACCGCGATCCAAGTACAAAAATGTTTAGTTTTCTAGTTCATTATACGAGTAAAAGTATTGATAAAAATCAAATTGTTTCTACGCGTTCTTATGAAACATATGAACCGTACGAGGTAGATGTCTCTATGTTGTGAATGTTGATTTCATAAAACGCCTTGGTCCAAAAGACCCGCACCTGATTTCACATAGTAAAACGTATGTAATGAGCATTCAAAAGTTTACGGACAAATAAATAATATACATAACGATCAAACGGCTATTGAGTTATGGATGGATGACAAAAACACATTATAATTATATGAAAATTTAAGAAAAAATTTGAAGAATTCACCACTCAGCAGTATTACACGCGTGTTAACATCGATGAGAATCAATAATAATATTTTTTATTTCTACTGACGTGTGGTTTAAGTACAATTTTCACGATGATCAGACTAAAAATAGACAAAACGGGTAGGTAGGTATATTATAATATAGTTTTTTTTTGGCTGCTTCTAGAACAAAATAGGAAAACATCACCAGGTGTACTGATGTATAGGTAACAAAGAACAAAAAACACGAGGATAATCCGACTATTGAATTATTCGGATACCTATCCGTTTAAAGCAGTCTTAATCAAAAGCGAATGATTACCATAGTGTCTCGGGAAGTGTAAAAAAAATTCTCCGAATTTCGGGATTATAGAAAAAAAAAAAATTTTTCAACTCGAAATCGAGGGTTAACTGCGAGTGAAAGGTATAATACTAATTTAGACCCGTCATCGTAGGCTAGGATTTTGCGCCCTTCTCACGCGTGTGTCAAATTTTTCGACAGCGCACAAGCGTTTTTAATAAAAAGATAAATGAAAATAGTACGTTCGAAAAAATTTGATAAGTATGAATTATTGAAAAGACGACGTAGTAGTCCGACGCAGAACACGATCAATATTAGGTATGTGTTTCGTCACACGCATATAGGCGCGATATTTGATCAGGCAAGAGGGTGCTTTGCTCCCCCTGGGCGGTAGTCTTAAGGCCACCCCTAACTCTCGAAAAAATACACAGTGCGGCCCGCCCTTCAGGGAAGGCTTGAATAC
Source organism: Hormaphis cornu (assembly GCA_017140985.1). NCBI lineage: Eukaryota > Metazoa > Arthropoda > Insecta > Hemiptera > Hormaphididae > Hormaphis > Hormaphis cornu. The sequence goes on from CM029360.1 coordinate 15,979,759, forward strand.
AGATCCCGAATCGTTTTAATTTCAGCTCCTCGAATCGCGCCCATACACGATGATCGTGAAAAATGTAACCGTCTCGGGGCTGTACCTTGTAGCTTGATCTCCGTCTCCCAGAACTTTTGCAGCTCCGTGAAGTACTTGTCGAGTATGAACACCTTGGAATGGCCCACGCTGGCCATCGCGACCCCGACTTTTTGACGTTGTTCGTTACCGCGGACAAGCGCCGTCGCCTGTTTCACGGTCGGGTCATGGCCTCGCTAAATTTCACTCACGAAAAACACCCGTTAATTATTACGCTGTCGACGCGATTCGGTCGTCGAATCGATTTCATCGCACACTGCGCCGTGTCGCGTTTTTGTTAGATTTTTTTATTTCTTTTTTGACAATTATCGTACCGGACGCACGACGAGCACACTGCGCGACGGGTAAACACGAACTGGTCGAGCGCCGCGAGCGGCTCGGAGCCTCGCTCGGGAGGATTCTACTTCGACTATCGGCGGCGGCGGCAATCGATAGTTTGCAAGTGGTTTCCGTCCAGATTCGGTGTACTGCTGGAAGATCGCCGCGGGGGTTTAATAATAATAATATTATCGAAATCAAGGTCAAACGTTTCGACTTTCTCGGGTCGATTATCGCGTATTTCTTTCACTGTTTTTATTTCATTCCCGGAAACATGCGCGGGCGCAAATGAACACACTGTGTTATAACCCCCGTATGCTTTTAACGCCGTTTCGAACAACTATTATTACATAGTTAGGCGTACGCCCGAAAGCTGTATCGCCTCAAACGACCGCCGCGTACGACTAAAATCGACCGATTAATTGTAGAGTGGCTGGTATTTGAACGATAGATTTCCACGAATTTTCGTTCACCGAAAACCGTTGGACCGATTAGTGTGTCCATTAATCTTGCGCTCGTAGTTTAACGCGTACAGGCGCAGTGCACGAACAAAACGGGCATCCAGTTGTAATTTTAGGAGTGGTGTGGTAAATTAGGTACAGTCTGTGCAGTGTACGGGCCGAATCGCGTGATGACGACGGAGAAAATAGTTTCGAAACGGTTTAAAAAAAAAAAAAAAATGATCATAATGTCATATCAGTAATACAACACCGACAAGCGGCCACAGTATAATTCATTGTATTATTGTAAATATGTTTTGAAAAAATCCGAGACACGAAGAAAGCGTAATCGTCAAAGTGTCTGAAAATTAAAAATTAAAAAAAATATATGTATACGTAAAACGCGAATGGACCTGTTGTATTGTAGTACGAGCGAATCAGACACACGTACAGTAGATGTCCGTTTCCGATGTCGGGGTGTGTAGGAACTTACACATCTCTGTTTTCATTCACAAAAACAGCCGAACACCCGGTGACACGTTGAATTTTTACACTCGACGATACAACATAATAATATTATGTACACGCCGCAGCGAACGAAACGAAAACGACTTGAGATTAATGCCAGATTGATCTTTTCGCTCCACAAATACCTTCTGAATTGTACGTGATTTTATGTTATAATTTAAGATCGTAAAGAATTCGTCTGTGTGAAAATGAAAATTAAAAATTGGTATGTAAACAAAAAACTTAATTTAAAATGACTATTGGTTTGACAAAAATACATTATTAACAACTTAAACTTTTTCTTAAAATATTTTGTGTTTTGTTCACTTCCAGTTCAGAAATCGCAAAATCTACTAATATGTTGAGTGTTAACTTGAAACATCTTGCGTTTAACTACGAGTCGTACAACAATTAATAGATTGTTGTATGACTTGTAATAAACTAGCTGCTTTAACAGATGGTTTTATTTATCCAAAAAACTAAGTTGTGAGCGTAAAAATAAAATAGGTTGAATATAGTAGGTACGGCTTTTGTTAGTTGTTTCGATCGTTGAAAAATATTTAAATACCAGGAGATTATTGTTAAGTATGGTATACATCAAAGTTTCTAACTCTTCTCTTGCAAAGTTTTAACGACATACAGCTTATTGATATTTGTTGTAATGTAAATTATTATATATTCGAGTATGTATATTCAATAACAGAGACGTTTTAAAAATGTTTTCTCTGTCGATTTATTTTGTTATTTTTGAACCTAAAACGACTGTCTGAACTGCATAAAATAAATAGTCTGCATTTTACAACAATAGCGATGTGTAATATTGTGACCACTTTTTCGAGGTAACCCGTCTATCTATTAGAATTATAATTGGGTTGTTCAAATGGTGTGATCGCAAAATGGTTCGGCGTGCCTCTGCAGACGTTCGATTACTATTCGGATTGTTCGAGTAATTTTTTTGTAATTTAATTTTTACAAAAATGCCTTAATTATTTAGAGTTTACTCGCCATCGATGTACAATGCACGTGCTTTATAGTATTGACTAATTTATTCATTCATATAGCCGAAGTAAGTAGATACAAATCGTGTGTTTGATAACTTATATTTAAATGACGGTGGTTTTTTTTTTGTTACCATCACGGTAGGTGAAATCGTGTATTTAGAACGAAGACGGTGTTGCAAATTCAACTAATAAGTGAACAATAATAATTATGTTGGAAATTTTTATTACGATTGGTGTTAGGAATTATGTAAAATATATTTCGTTATCATGCATTATATAATATTATACTTCAGTCTTCAAAATTATCAATTTTTGAACTTATAAGAAACATTTTTATGCTACAAACGTAGTTTGTAATATAAATTTAAATATATTAGAGAACACAAACTAAAACGATGACATTTAAAAGTAATCATGTTATTGGAGTTTTGAATCTGTGTTTGTACTGATTAATAACTCTATAATATTAGTTAATGTTTCCGTCGGACGTCAAGACGTTATAATACCGAGCGAGCGTGTTATAACCAGTTTGTAGTATCAACTATATGTAAACGCAAGAAGTATCCGGCGATCGCCAACAAAACTAACGGTATAAACGTAAAAAAAAAAAAAAAAATGAAATAAAATCTATCAGGACGTATGTTTTTCTGGTGCCAGTAATCATTTTTTGTTCTTAGTATAGCGTGTATTATAATATTTGATGATAACGAATATAGTACGCGCGTATTTCATGTGAACCAAATTGTGGCAATGTAGGGGCAGGTTAATGAAAAAATTGCGACAAGTTAAGTTAATTCAATTAAATAGCTTTCAGTTGAAAGTTAAAAAAAAAAAGAGATAATTTAAAAGCTTAGATGGAAGTTTAAATTGGCTTTAATAAAAAATTAATCGTTTTTTCTATTTTATAAAATATTCGTTAGTCATAAAACGTCCAACCTATAGTATTTTCTATTTGTACGTAGTTAAGAACGATTAAAATAAAAAAACAAACCTAACCTACTACAGCCTCGTTCCATGTATTTTATCATGATATTATTTACACGCATGCAACAAACGCGATTAGTTTGGAACTTCGGTGTGCACACATCTCCCGCAGTCGCCGGGAATCCGGGATGCTGAACATGTGTCCGGTTTCAACAGTTTTTTTTCTTCTGCAGTTTCTTTCGTATATATATAAATAAATAAATATATGCACTATGCGAGCAGCACTGCAGGCTCCCACATTTGTAAACGAACGCGAAATATATTGCACACACACACACACACTCGTTATAATAACGACTATTTACGTGCATACAGGGTGATTCACGATGGAAATGATTGTTTACCTCAAATGCATAAAAAAAAAAGCCGGGATCACTCTAGGTCGCGTGGTTGGTTTGACGGGGTAGCGACTACGATCAGGGTGGGTTTGGAAGTCGTGGTTAAATTGTATTATTCAATATCTGAAAGCAACGATAAATTGATAATCGACTTCGGAAAAACGATTCTCAGTTGTCTAGTACGAAAATTTCAAGGTTCCATACTTAGCTCAAAAACTTTCGAAATCACTTAAAACCTTTATCAAACTTGTACCTATGTTAATATTATCACATTATGTAAAAGTTTCAGCTTGTTCCGATCATCGAATTTGGATGTTATGGCCAAAAAAAAAAAATTCGATATGTTACAAAACACGTTCGCTGTAACGTTTCTCCGAGGTTTCAAAGTTGTAATTATTTCAATTTTAAACTTTCAACTATTATACTTCTTAAAGTACTACAATAAGAGTTAAGAGATCTTTCGTTAGAGGTACTGTATTTAAAAAACAGAACATTCCTTATATCCTTGAAATTTTCACAGAAAAAAACATCATCATTGTAAAAACAATACATTCTTCGCTAACGCTCAGAATCTAAAAGTTCTCTTAACACCTATATCCAGTGTTTGAAAAGTTCCATTTCAAAACGAATTAGTTCTCGTTCACGTACGTCTTGTTAAAAATAAACTAATTCCAGGCTCGTTCCATCCTTAAAAAAAAAAAGGAACATCATCATCAGGAAAAAAAAAGGTACAATATTTTGTGATAAGTTTTAATATTCGGCTCGATAAACACGTACACGAAAGAATGTGTAATGTTTCTAACGTATGATTTCCTCAACAGGGGTTGAGGAAAACACACTTATTAGAGTAAGTTTGAACAAACATATAAAAAATATTTACAGTTATACTGAAATGTGTAAGGTTTGTATGGACGTCCGTTTGTTATTTATTTTATATGCGTCCCTAGTTTACTATAATGCTTGAATACACGTTGTATTTTTAAGTTGAAAATAAACAGTACCTATATTTTTTAGGAAGAAATAGAAAAAAAATATTCTGACTAAAAATATTCAACTACTGAAATGAAAGTTTTAATAATTTTTTAATTGTATTTATAATATTGTAGTAACAAGTAAATCTAAATCAACGCCACACTGTCTATGCGTCTGGCGATGATAAAAATTGACAACCAAAGACAATTTTAGATAGAAATTGAAAATCAATGTATAAATCTAAAAATTAATTATTTATTTGAATGAGTAAACATAAAAAAGAAACGAAAAAAATCGATCACGTCCTTTCTAAAAATGAACGAAATTTCATTACGTTCCTTTAGATATCCTTTCCTGGTTCGTTCCTAAAAAGTGAACAAAATTAGAGCAACTCGAACATGTTCTTCCCAAGCAATGCCTATATCTAATTCTCAATAGCAAGAGAGTTATTTTTGTGTTTTTTTTTTTCCTTAAGTTTTGACGTTTTTAAAACGTTGTAGTAGGTACCTACAAAAGCAAATTAAAAATTTTAGTTTTTGTCAGGTTTGCACCCGTCTAAATTTAACGAACTTTCGGGCGAATAAATTTTTTTAAATTGAAAACTTTTAAATTTTCGGGTTGTTATTTTTGTCTAAAAAAAAAAAAAAAATGGAAAGTTTTTGAAACACACGTATCCTCAACAGAAATATTTAACGAGCTATCCAGCAACGTATTCAAATTTGTCGTGCATACGCATTATTAGTTCAGATGATACGAACGTTTTAATGGGAAAAACTCGAGTTTAAAGAAAAAAAATCAAAACATCTCACTTATATGTTATTTAACAGAAGCCAAATGAACTTTATTTGATTCTTTTGGCGCGTACGAACATCTCCCGAAGTTTGACACATTCATTGTGAATCACCCTGTAAACAGGAGGTGTACGTACCTACAACTACCCGAAGAAAGAGCCGGCGGAAAAGGTCGATGCGGTGGCGGAGGCTGCAGGAGACATCGATGTTTTTCGTATAATCTTCCATTATATTACACCTGTCCTGGGCCACACATACTCTTCTGTTGCTTCTGCCGCCATACAGGGGCGTCGCTGGCCGTGTGCGTCTCCGAGGATATAAATTTCTTTCTAATTATTTTTTTTTTAAATCTAATTTTCGCAACACTTTCTGATCATTTTTTTTTTTTTTTTGTCATTTTTAAACTCAAAATAAAAAAATTTATTTATTCTCGGGTTGTAGAAAAATTCAACGTGGGCGCGAGCAAACAATTTTGGCAGAACATTTCAAACGTAGACGCATAAAGATGAACTAATCTATAGTGTTATTATATCTATCGAGTGCAAAGTTGATGAAATCGTCGAATTTCGGTTTCGGACGAAACGGCGGATAGTTTTCGCCGTCGATTATTACGTACGTTTTCCTCACGATAACAATGTTATTAACCACGCTCATCCGTAATCAGCGCAGCATTACATCCATAATATTACTAATTGTTACCGATGCGATTTGTGTCGTCCATATAGATAACTGTATTTTACCGGTACCGCTATTACTGCGTCCGTAAGATCGCGTAGTAAGTGATCGATACTTGTCAGTGTATGAAAACACGCGCCTATCGGACGGCGCGCGTTTACGCGTCACCGAGATTCCGTTAATTTTTCGATTGGTTTTCCACAAACGGATTTTGCCTGGATAAAAACGGTTGTTTTCCGGGACCGCCGCGAGGTCCCGGACACCCGATACGCACGAGAGATCGGCCGACAACAGCGGAAAACGGGATAACAATATATTATTATGGACACGTTTGTGTACAGATATAACACATACGAGGTCTCGTACAGCCGCCGCGCGGCGTAGGGCGAGGAGGCGCTGGCACCGTACGGGCTCCTATATAATGGTCGGGTGTGCGTCGTAGGTACACGCGTGTATGCATTGTATACACTCAAACAGGTTTCGAACAAACAAGAAATAAAAAGTAAAAAA
>CM029360.1:15986772-16017240 GCA_017140985.1 Hormaphis cornu
GTGCCCCAGACACGGTTGAAATTTCAGGATATAATACGTGACAGTTGATGAATATTGTTTTTTCCAAGTGTGTGGCACGTTTTTTCTCGCGGCGCAGTGTTTGACACGCCTGTTCGTTTAGTCACGTCGGATACACTAGGAAAGCATACTTTTGAAACACTCTCTAAGTAAAACGAAAAAAATCAATATAAAAACAAAAGAATGATCCGACACGTTCGATGATTGCTGTTTCAGAGAACAATTTTGAAAGTTATCAACTTATCGCGTCGATAGATTGCAATCGTTACATTTAAAAAAACTAAAACCGTTTAGATTTAAATAACTCGACAGACGGAGAACGGAATTCGACGATTCCCGTTAAATTATTCTAATTTAGTTTTCTCTTTTCGGTAAAGGAAAATGTTTTAAAAATCGTTGCCGACACTTGAATATGTTCGATAAAACAGTATTAAACGGCAAAAAGAAAAAAGACCGTTTGGTCGGTAAAAACAAAAATCGACCTGAATTGTTCTGTACCGGATTCTTGATAGAGTTAGGATTCTTGAAAGTCAGAATATTTTTATTATTCGCTATTCTAGGTCGGGTTGGAAGCTTGTTAGAATAGTGACTACGACTTTGCACGCGGTTTTGGAAATATAGAGGTAGAAAGACAGAGGCATAGAGTAATAGAAATACACATCGAATGTGTAAGCAATTATAAATCGTTTACAAAACAACGATTCTAAGTGAGCTCAATCGATGTAATAACAATTTAGTCATCCTCAGAATCGATTATCGAGAAGAGTTGGTTTTGGCTGATCAATTAAAATTTTTTTGCAACTTCCACACATACAAACACGGAATCTATCGAAACAACTTAAAAAAAGTTATCAAAATCAACGGCCAAATTATTGAATGTTACATTTTTAAATGGCGAATAAAAATGGTCGAAAAATTCCGAGTTGTGTGTGTCCACACGTTTAAAGATTATTGATTTAAACACTGCTTGAAATTTTTAAATAATTTAGACTATTTCGTGAAAAGTTTTTACAGTTTATGTGTCAACTGCAAAACAGAGCGTACCTAATAATATCTTATAGTATTTTACGTTATATAGTTAACGTCACCGGTGTGCTCTAAACGATCTTTGCTGATTTTTCTGAACAGATGGAAAATTTTATTCTTAAAAAAACATAGGTACCTACAGATTTTTTATTGTTTTGCCATTCGGATGTACAAAAAGATTTTTCCCGGCTTGTGCCTATTGTATTTAAATATCTAAAATCATTAAACCGAAGTCTCTCGACAACAATAATAATGACTATTAGTCGTAGCTGGTAATGGCATTACATTATAAATAGTCTAATATTCGACGGCAATCACGTCATTCCTGATTTTATTCATCCGACACCGGCGATCTCTGTGATGTATCATCATCGTATATAATATTATATTGTTTCCGAACAAAATAACACATTGTCGTGGTCCGACCGCTCGCGTACGACTCACGGTTTTTTAATGGATCGCTATAAATAATAAAGCCACCTGCTGATAACGAATTTTAATGTTGAAAAATTACAACACATTATTGCTCGCAGTTTATCGTACGCAGTATTATATCTATTATACGTTATGAATGCACATACTATTGGCTTTTATAAAATATTTTTTGGATTATGCACCGCACTGCAGAGCTGGCACCATCTCCGACGCCACCAATAAAATAGTGCAACAAAAATTATAATATACCAACGAGTATACGTACTATAGACACCGACGTCGTACGAGCTTTTTTATAATGCGATTTTCACTAAAAATTTTGTTAAAACTGTTCGAAATACTGTTCTTGTTGATTATCCTGCGCACGTCTCGGCTATAACTTGAATTCTCGGTCGTTAAAGTCTCTTATAGGTACTAGGGCGTCGGAAATAATATTAGGGCAATCATCTTTTCTTTTTGTTTTATAATATATTACAAAAGCGTACAGTAATCACGTGAAGGACAGTCTGTAACACTATTTAAATGTTTTCCAAAATGAAAAAATCTCTGTAAAAGTTAAAAGTATCGCTATTATAGTTTTATATTTTATTAAATCTATAGTCGAACGTAACGTATTTGAAAAAAAAGAAATACATTTGGGGTTTCACTCACACAACACTTGAGAATCGTTCGAGTGCGTTTCAAAACAAAACGAGTGGTTCAAAGTGATATTTTTAAAATAAACTGTTGTCGTGCTGACAAAGGGAAGGTATTGAGTATTGCAAACTGCAGGCATAAGTCGTATTATATCGTATAGCCGACAGTTTTTAAACATATTGAATATTCACGGAATGAGAATGTCTTCAAGAATCAATCATTTGCTCAATCGCTAGAGAAAAATTTGTTATTTAAACAATATTTGTACTGTAATAGTCAAAATAAACGTTTGTTGAATATTAAAAAAAAAAAATGAATTCCAATTTGTATAATATATTCAATATTTTGTTTTGTTATAGACTCGTAAAAAAAAAATCAAAACTTGCCCATTGTGCAGCACGATTATACACGAGAGGTTCGTCAGATTCCACGTGTCCAAATCGAGTAGTTTGTAAGTGTTTTGAAGTGATCAAAAGTTAACAACGGCAGTTGCTTAACGTGTACAGAGCTGTAAAATAACCTTTATCGCAGTCTTCAAAATTGTACTATTGATCTTCTGTTTTTATAATACTACTTATACGGTAAGTGGGTTATTGACATTTCCTACGCAAGACTGTGACGATATCACATATGCGCGGTATTCACGATCAGCCTTCGGCGGTTGCTGTGAGGAAGGAACTATAATATTAGCTATATTCGCCAACTGGTTTCTCCGCCGTACGCTGTTGTGTGTTATGTTTATGCATTTTACTACGATAATATATATAAATATAAATAAATATAAATATATATATAAATCGACTCGGATATCATTTTCTAAAACGAGTTTGACGAATATAAAAAATGGGCCTTAACAAGATTATCCGACATGGTACATACAAATAGCCAAGGCTCGGCGTTAACTTGTTAAAAGTTAAAACTTGGTTAAAAAGTTAACTTAATTTTACTAAAGTTAAGTTCACTCGTAAACTTATTTTTAAAATTTTGTTTTGCCCTGTTAACTTCAAGTTATAACTAACCTTTTTTTTAAACTCTTATTAAAAAAAAAAAGTATCGGCTGGTCAAAAATTTCAAAAGAATTTACGAAAAAAATGTTTGAAACGGAGAAAATATTATATGTGCCTACTACGTAGAAATAGAAAACCACGTGAATTGAAAATACTAGGTAATTGTTATCATTATTTTAAACGAAGTTAAATTTTTTTCTTAAATTTTAATTTATCAAATTGAAATTTTTTAAAAATTAACTTTTTACTCTTATTTTTTTGTTTTTCCAATGAATTTAACGGGTTAAAAAAAGTTGTTAACTATTGCCCAGCCTTGCGTACATGCATAGATGCGTCAAGGAAGATTTTGTCCGTGCACTCAGGAAAAGTAGAGGTGTCTCAGAAAAAAAACAAATTTTAATAATAGTATAATTTCGTACTATTTTATGTACAGAAAAAACGTGCCAAACGCGTGACCGTCGTCATTGTCGGTCATCGCCGTCAAACTACAAACAGAAAAAATAATATTATGCAAAACAATAATAATCGATTGGCTCGCGACGACACACTTGCAAACCCGGATGTGTTCAGTGATAAATGTTTAAAGGTGGTTGTATGACATTATGTCTACGAGATTACACGGCGGGCTTAAGATAATCATTGTAGATTAATGTTCATAATGTACCAACGAAGACGACATTACCTTTTGTTTTATTTCAAATTTGCACTGAATCGAAAATAAAATATTCTGAAATTAAAAACGGACGATCGCTTCTATTCTGACTACCTACTATAGAAATCCGCAACCTCTCGTTTTATAATACTTGATCACCTCCAAATAAAATACTCAATTTAGATGAGATGTAGTGAAGAGGTAGCAATTTGATTATTCCAAATTATTTGCTACGATTATGCGTAAATGAAAGTATTGATAAAGCGCTATAAAGTTTAAACATATTTTACCTATACATAGTCTTACTCAGTATTAAAAAAAAAATTTTAACACTTTGTTCATGAAATTTTACAAAAGTATAACTCGTTAAGAAGTAGAAAACGTTAATTATCAATTAAATTTGTGCATAGTAAGTTAACGCGTTACCGACTTAACCAATAGTATAAAATGTACAAAAGAATAAATGTGTGTTAAAAAAGTCATACTATTGATTTAAATACGAGAGAAATAAACAATTTTAATTATAGTCTGAATAGTTTATACACATTTAATGCGTTATATTTTTATTTTTCATTTTTACTTTAAAAGTTCTTTTCTCTGCACACTGTTTTGCTTGTAACAGTTTTTAGATTCTAAGCGGGAAGAGGAAGTCGGTACCTATTGGTTTTGCAACGATATATTTAATATTTTTTTTCTAGTTTTTCTGTCAGAACTATTTTTGGGCGTAAAGAGCGCTCCGATCATTTCATGCAATATGTAGCTCTAGATGGTATCTTTATAAGCTGATAAATTTATGGTAATTAAGATTTTTATTTCTTTTTAAGTATGTTCCAAAAACGAATAAATCAACATTTTCAAAATTGTACCGAATGATTTGAAATTTTCACTCATCATTAAGAAGGGTAAACGCATTCGTGTGTGAATCAGAACCAATTTCAGGTTTGAACAAATTTTTAAATAATTATACAGTTCATTATAAATATTTGTAGATTATTGCACTTGTCGTTTCATACAATCTTTAATTTTCAGAATTGAAACTTTAATACTATATTACAACATACTTTACTACATTTGATTGAACACTTTCGAAAATCGGTTCCAAATCTTTGTTTGAATAGACGTTTATACTTCGTTAAAACTTCATATCACTCTTCGGGAATTAAAAAGTTATCATGATTCTCTCGGCAAAAATCGACTCGGAAACTTCTCTCTTTTGTATAATAGAGAAACTCAAATCCAAAATAGTGACCCGTTTATAGTTGTGACCCGCTGCACCTGCACACCAGTGGCATGCTACACTATTTTTACACTGAAGTTTTTAAGTTTTACTATTTGACTGTAGGATACATTTTAATGATATTTACTTATGAAATACCTATCTTATAAGTTATAACACTGATAAGCACACGCATCCTTAAACAAGAATTTAACTAATGGCTTCGTTTTTTTGGGTAGAGCATGTACTTTAAGCTATCAAGTAGTCTAAAAGGATTTACGAATACGTTTAAAAAGTTACATCCTAATCCGTATTCATATAAAACTCGTTTGGAATGTTTTGAACACCAAACTCAGTAATTATTATGATTTAGACATCCCTAAACAATATCTAATTAAAAATAATATATATTTTTGGTTCTTGAAAAAATAACATATTAAGTACTTATAACGAGCAATCGTTCATAGTGTTGCTGTAGCTTTTTTTCAAATGAGTTTTAGTCATGAGAACCAGTGGACCCTTTTTAATTTCGACGTAAACAAAATACGGTTTTGACAGGTGAATTTGTTGTGCCTGTATACATACAATGTCTACAAAGATTGATTTTATATGTTTAAAACATAAAACGGGTTTTGGTCCGTATATAAATAAGTATAATAATTTATGTGATTCGTGTTTACATTGTGCATATACATATTATTTATTTTATTTGTTATATTATATTTTATATACATTACATATTATATGATACTAATATTTACATATTAGCGTACACTGTACTTATATCTGTTACTATACATAGCATAAATTATGAGTACGTAATTAAATATGATGTTGCGCATAAATCTTATGGGCTTTTATTACGTGAGAAACGAGTAAGAATCTGTATCAGTCGTAATCAAAAACTAAAAATGATCTCAAACGTGATTTATACAAAGAACAAATCAACATTGTAAATAAAATTAAAAAAACAACAGTCAACAAAATTTAAAAATATTTATGTTGTTAGGGTTTCTTTTTTATCGTCGCTGTGCATTGCTTGTTCTAATACGAAATATATATATATATATATATTATTTAGTTACACTATTTCGTTATTCCTAGTAAGATATTTTATTAGCTAATCTCAAGTATATTTAAAAATAATCACGTGTTATAATATTGCTATCGGATGAGCAAAATATTTAATGATAGATAAAATGAGTCGCAAACGGTTGGTCGACGTGACCATTAGGCGAAAAATGATTGGTCGACAGTCACGATTAATCTGTCGACACAAGATTCGATTGACCAAAAGTTTGGTCGACAGTATCAATTGGTCGACAAAATGCCATATTGGGCAAAAAAAAATTAACTGCAATAAATTAAATTAAATTGCTTTCAGTTAAAAGTTTAGTTAACAAAAAAAAAAAAAAAACTAAATAAGTTAAAATACCTCGGTCTTTCCTACTTTCGACTGAAGGTTGTGATCTGTGTCGACTAATCGTCATTGTAGTCTAATCGTTTTTCGACTAATCGTTACTGTCGACCAATTTTTCGTCAGCTAATCGTTACGTCCGTCCACCAATCGTTTGTCGACTAATCGTGACAAACCCGTTAAAATTGTCTCATACATTTATGTATAAAAAAAATAAAAAAAAAAAAAATGCAATACGTTTTAGTAGTCGACTTAAAAAAAAAGTTCTTTGCATTACAATTCTTAGCGAAGAATCATATTTTTAAATTAAATGTTTTCTTTATTACTATTGGTATATTTACTGAATTACTACTACATCGTTTAAGTGTGATTTTATCAGTCAGTGAAATTTTTGTTTTCAATTGTTTAAATCATATAGATTGAAATGGAAAAAACAAATACAATAATTATGCATGACCAACACTAAATGTGCTTTATAATAAACTTTTTTTTAAACGTAAGTGAGTATTGTAAAATTTAATTCAGTTGACTTTGATCTAATGAATAGATATTTATCCAAATGATTAAAAGAAATATGTATTATGCGTCTGGAATAATGTTTGTAGAAAAAGAATGTTGCGAGAAACGAGCTGCACATTATTACAACTGTACAAAAACACTACTCTGCTGGAACTTGTGTAACTATAGAATTTTTTCTTTATTCATACAAAGAGATTGTATAAACTGAGTATTATTAACTTAAAAAAAAATCAAGAAATACCCTGCTTACTATCCATATTTTATGTTAGGCATCAATAAATGCGTGTATTGATACGTTATTTTATGGCGGACCTGAGCCGAACGAACTTATTAATATTTAACAGTTTCTTTGTGCAGCGCGTGGGAATCGCATATTATTATTACGACTACAAAAGACAATAAAAAAAACAGTGGTGGTTCGACGAGATCAATAAAAACTTGTAACTATTTAAACGGGGAGAAACATCGGCGGTGAAAGGCTTACGGTTATCATATAGCTGGTAATAGTTAGGAAAACATACTGTTGTACGTGTCGTATAATAAAACGCGACATTCTATATATATTGTCAAAAGTTAAATAACGATAATAATGACTTTTTAGTTGAAAAAAGTTACTTTTAAAATTTTTATTTAAATATAATTATTTCAAAGTATCAAAGACATAAGATTCAAGTACTTAAAAAAAAAAAAAAAAGTATTATGTACTAATACAAATAATTTTAAAAAGTATTTAAACACTAAACAGATATTTGTTTTTAAATAAACTATAAACTATTAAGCGTCTTGTTTTGTTATGAAGTGGGCAAGTCCCTACTCAGTATTATATACAAACGGCCAGACTTCGGATACTATAATCATAAGACATTTTTCATGTCATTCAGCAATGTTTTCAGACATTCCACTAATGTATTCGCTATTCGGTCATGCAATGTATTTTAATGCGATTCAGGGGATCTTCATAGGTGTTATATGGATGGAAAAAAATAATTTATGAAATATAGTGTAACTAAAACTGAGATGACTAGATTTTAAAACAAATTTTACGATGAAAAGTATAAGAACCAAAAATCAAAGAGAAAATTATTATTTGGAGAGTTGTCTGGAAGAAGCGAGGGACAGTGGAAGATTACAGTTTACATATAGTATTATACAATTTATTACACTATAATACGTATTATGATCAAAGTCACAGGAGGCCTCCTCTGTGTGAAGGGGACAAAGGGAAGAAGTGTTTAAGGTTATATGAGAATAAAGGTGAGAGAGAAAAGGTTTAAAATAAAATAATATTTTACTCAAATACTTTACAAGAACCAAGCAGACTGTTTATACTACTAAGTTAATTTTCAAAGTAAAATATCACTATACTGTAGACGCTCACTGAGTATTGATTTGTTGTAAGTGCGACATTGCGAGAAACTATAAACCTCTAAGTGGGTACTTACGTCGTTTCACACTAGAGAAACGGAAGACGAAAGATTCATTAAAATCCATAGTTTCTGATCAAATGAACTGGATTGTTTTGTCTTGTCGATGTGTTTGTTGGAAACACATTAAGTACACCGACCAAGTTACGTAAGCCGTATATATAATGTAATAACTAAAAATATTATGTTACAAGTAGGGCTAGTATGTTCAAGTGCTAAATTAAATGGAAAAGTGCAATTGTATAATAATAGAAATGATCTAAAAACTAAAAATGTTTCTCGAAGAGCTACCTATATTTATTAAAAGTGATTTTTACTAGTTTTGATTTTAGTGAGAATATAAAGTTAGTACAGTCAAGTAGGTATTTATGAAAAATTTGTCACGACTATAAAATGTAAAACAAAAATGTAAAATATATGTGTAAAAAATTTTCAAAATATATGAATCTGATAAAAAGTCTAGAGTGTATCTGCTTTACTAAGGTATAAAATTCTGATTAAAACATACAAAATTACTCTAAAATAAATGCCCGAAAATGTACACTTAATCGAAAAAGCGAAAAAAATAACTTAATTACAATTTTAAACTAAGAACCAATGTAAGTAAAAAATTTTGGACTCGGAAAACTAAGTTTCATAGATCATATTATATCTTAGTCTTAATTTTTTTAGATTCTTTTAAACATTTTTTTTCAACCCGTCAACTTTCAAGCAGTCAAAACTATTATACCTAATAATTTTCAACATTATTTGTATAATAAATTTTTAATAAATAAAAAGCGGTTTGTAAAAACCGTTATATCATCCACAGACAATAACAAAGTCTATCATTAAGAAACAAATCGTAGGCATTTAGATAATAGTTTCATTCTGGTAATAGTACAAGCAAATAGAACCATAAAAAATGTGTGATGATAAAAAATATAATAATGCATTCTAAAAATATAAGGAGACATCTAGCGGCTAACCAATATACATCAATGCAAAATAGTATGTGTCCTTCCAGTTTTTTCCCGTACAGTCAGTAATACGTTTAATAATTTTGGTATGTGAATTGACTATTATTATTAAATTAATTAATTATTAATCATTATTTAATCATTAAAACAAAAAGCGAGCCATATCTTGGAAAAAAAAAAAAAAAATTACTCAGACGACGCTCCAAAAACCGATAAAGTTGAATTAGTCATTTGATAAATAGTATCGTTATGAACAATATTGTAGTGTAAGGCAACAATCAAAATGAATCAGGCTAAAGCCTCGTCGACCGAAAAACCTAATAGTGGAATAAATTTTAATTATATCTTAAATATTTTCACTTTCGATTTCGTATATTCAAGTATAATTGCAACAGATTTAAATTGAATCGTAATCATGGAGACGCAATTTTATAAAATTAAAGTATAACATAAAATTGAAAAAATACGTCAAGTTGTTCAGTTTGGCCAAGGACACTTGAATTTTTACTTTATTCTATCCAGATAAAAACAATGTAATTTTCACATTCAAATAACTTAATCTGTAATGTATAGCATTTCTTTTGGTATAGGAATAGCAATATTCTAATAAATAATGTTACATATTATGTATCGATCATAAATATGCCACTGTTATATAGTGGATGAAAATTGTTTAATTATTTTTATAGATGGACACAATTTAAAAAACACGAAAGAAATTAAATTAATATGACCTCAAAATAACGTTTTGTTTGCGTGTCAAACGAATTTAAAAAACAACTTAACTGAACGATGATAAAAATGTAACAAAAAGTTCATTAAATTCGAGTAGAAACCTAAACAAGTTACGTATTATATTATATAATATTATATAATATTATAATATTAGGTATAATGTATAAAAAGTTGACTGAATGAGTTAAAAGTTGAGTTTTTAGCTGTAATTAGTGACGTGTTTTTCTGAAAAGATCAATACATCGATATTTGATTATATAATACGATCGGCGAGTGCTCTAAATAAGGATGAACGTTTGGTTTGTGCTACAAGGTCATGAATTAAAACATCTCAACATAACAATTATGTGCATCTATGTTGTATGACTGCTAACAAACAAAAATATTATATAGTTTTATCTCTACTGAGTATGGGTATCAAATCACTCAAAAATATTATAAACATTTTAAAAACAAAATATCGTGAGATATTGACAGGTATTGGCAGATATACAAATAAGGACTAAGTTACTAAGTACTGAAAGTGCTATTCGCATCATAGTTATTTATATTGTACGGAAAACATACAATAAACGTCTGAGACTTTAAATTCGTAGTCAGCGATAAATCCAGTGCATTAGAAAAACGATTTTGAACAGATAACTATCAGTTATTAGTTATTAGTAATCATTTAGACGAATAAAATCACAATTTTCATACAAAATGTTGAACACAATAACGAGTTCATCAGGTTCTGATCACAACTTAAAAATATGTCGCACATGGTATTTAAATTTTGTAGAACACACTTGCAGCTGTACTAGTTTTTTTTTTTTGTATTTTATAAGTGGTTAACATTTCGAATTCCATCGTTCTGCAGTGGGAATTATCCGATACGTTTCAACGAGAAAAAATTACTCGTGTCACATAATATACGCCGTACAACCGAATGACGTATTTTTACATTACCAACAGATTTGTACATTTTTTTGTTTTCAACACAATATATTGTAGGTGTGTTCAAACACGAAATCGAATTCAAATATGTGTATTGTGTAGTAATATGCGCTGACATTGTCTAGCTGTTACTTTCCGACAAACATTATACCTACGAAATTTATTATAATAAATTCAAAATATTATTATATTATTTTTACAATTTAGAAAAAGAACGTGGAATGGGTAAATTATTACCAATATTAACATTTCATTGCAAAAGACGTGTACCTACCTCGTAATCTATTTATCGGTTTCTCATTCTTTAATTTATAAGTATACATTTAAATATAGATAATATACGATATACTATCAAAATGTAAGAGTGCGTGTTTTAAGTATATTTCGTATATAATTATAATTTGTATGACATATATATTGCTATGGGCATAAAATAGTTTTGGTAAATCAAAATATTTTGTTTTATACGTTCTAGTTATGTAGAAATGAACTGTTTCATTGAAATATATTCGTAAAGATTTCAAGTACTATTTATGTTAAAATATTATTAACTAATTATTGTTAACAACCTGGAAAAATAGTTTTCTCTAAAATAAATCAATTTAGTTGTATAACTTATATTGATTTGTTTAACCTTCAAATGGTCAGTAAATTAATGTAATTGGTAATGGCGTTAAAATCTTAATAATATGAATTCACTAAATCCGACTGTTTAGTTTTTCATTACATATTCAATTAATTTAAGCTATTATCAATAAATTAATGTCTTATTTTTGTGTTGATTTGTTTCAGATTTACTTATGCCCACACGTATGATTGTAAGAATATTTATAAATTCTGGCCGAGTAAATTATAAATGAAACGAATGAGCAAACGTTGATTATACTAAAGTCATTTAAGGTCATACAATAACAACAATATCGAATGCATATTTTACCGTTTACCTGTTTGCATACAATATCTTACATTTCAATCAAGATTATAGTTGTTAAATTACGACGTGATTTGATGTGGTAATTTGTTATTCAGGTGTACAATACAATAATTTTGATTTGAAAATGTTATACATTTTTGTGTTGATAATTTCTGTTTTAAAAAGAAACTTATTAAACGATAATTATGTACTTATCGTTATAAACAGTAGTAATAGTATGATTAAATTTTATTATATACCTAATAACTAATACGTCAATGTCAAATGTTTGGTTGAAAAATAACTGATTTGCAATGTTTAGGTATAAATATAATTTTTTTAATTAACAATTGCTAACACTTTTCCATGTCGGGAATACTCGGTAAAACAGAAATTTTTGATTTTTTTCTCACTGCAAGTGTACCGCCCTTCATTTATAGTTTTGAATTTTGATCGATTTCGGTTGTAATTTTGTAATCGAATTCAAAATAATCACAATTTTTTGAATTTTTGAGATTAGTCCAAATAAATTTTTGCCAGTCAAATTCCCATGTCGGAAAAATTTAGAAAATTTTAATCTTGTACATTTTTCCATTAAATGATTACCTTATACATGTATAAGTGTCAGTGTTGGCACATGATAATATTAGCATATTTCATGAAATATTCATACATCAATGATGTAAGGATGTTTTTTTATTAATATTTTTGAAGTAAGTGACAATTTTTCCCAATCATAAAAAAAATACAACGAATACGTTTTTCGCTAATTTTTTTCTACAAACAAACTAATAAAATAGAATAATAAACACGAAGTAAAACAATTTAATGATAGCTCTCGTGATTATATAAGTTATTATAATATTTTTAAGTTCATTAATGGTTTTCACATTTTTTTCTAAATGTAGGTCATTGAGATACAAATATTATTACTGTAAAAGTATAAATTGTTATACAAAGTTGATAAGTATAAATTACATGATCAATGTTCAAACAATAATTACCAAATTTCAATGAACCGACACAGAATTTTCGTATTTGACGTTTTAAAATATTTACAAATTAGGTATAAATTATTCACGATAAAATCAATTTTAATTAAAACTCTGTAAGGTTTAATTTACCGTCCGACCAATTAAGCATTATAAGTTTGTCTATTTGTTTTTCAAATAGGCAATTAATCAAAATATTTAGGTAAGTAAGTGTTACTATTATACAAAATGATGTATCAATAAAACAGTGGGTATGAATTATTCACAATTTGTATAGAATAGATATTATCATTTTTGACATTTAAAACGTGATACCAATCATTTTCGGAAGGTGATATTTTAATTTGCACGAAATGTTTTGGGAATTTAATATTATTGAAAGTAATAAACCATCAAAATAGAAAAAGTACTTACTGTACAAAATGCTGACAAAAAATGCAGATTTAGATACAAATTATTTCCGTTGGACGTCTAAAGCTGTGAATTTTTTGATATAATTGGCTTTGAAGTACTATTGTAATAATTATTATTCTAGTAGTCCTATTTTAAAATCATAAAAAATCCATCTACAAATTCGTGAAAAATATTAAAACTTTTTAACTACCTACCTAATCAGTTGGAGAGTTAAAAGTTTTTAATAAATTTATTTAATCTAGAATTTACTAAACTGAACGCAAAGACATTTTAAAGAGGTTACTTATCAAAAATACGTTAAATACGAAAAAAGTTTGTCAATAAGAAATTAATGTATAATAATTATTATCACGGTATAACTAGCGCTCTCTTGATTATACCTACGTCGTTCACATAAAAATATCACAGTGTTCAATAGTTTGCGTTTTCTAAAAACCACGGCGTAGGTACAATAGTGATTTACAGAAATATTATATATTTTACTCTTTTTTAGGATTATGTTTGTCGCAAAAAATTTTTTTTCAACAATCATAATATTCGAAAAACATTGTGAATTAATTTAAAATAAGACGGATTTTAAAATTTCACAATAAATTCCAAAAATTTATGTTTTAAAAGATATAATATTTTATATACTTGTACGTATGAGTTTATTTTGGATTATAACGATTGACTGTTACGTTTAAAATTTTTTTTTTTTTTTGTTTTTCAATCCGGAAATTGGTTTTCAACAAAATGTTTTACAATAAATGATTTCTCGTTTAAAATAAATGCATATTAAGTATAACTTATTTTATTTTTTATACAATCTGTGCAGTAGGTAAGTTTTTCAAAATTAATGTTGAAAATATAATATACGTAGTACATAATTTTATTTTTTACGTTTAAGGCATGCTCAAAATCGAAATACAAGAAATTTAAAATTGTACTATTTTATCATATGTAGATTTTGAATATCTAAGCGAAAAGACATTCGTTTTAAATCGTTGCAAAACAAATGTCTGATTAAATAAAATTTAAACTTTTAACGGACGTATAAATAAGTTATGATTAATTTTTAACAATTATTCCGAACATAAATAATAACCACATTATTGAAAATATGCGTAAAGGGTTCCTGAAATCAGTTTACAGATTCTAAGCGTGGAATGTACTGTTTTTAAAATTTTTTTCCTAATAATTTTTCCAGGGAGAAGGAAAAGTTTGAAAGAGGCGTAGATGGCACTTTATCTGAAACGTTGTTTGATTTTTGTTTTTTTTTTTTTTTTAGTTATGTGGTAAAAACATTTTCCAAAATTTTGTGGCAAAAAACGTTTTTTGAAAAACAATTTTCATGTTTGTGATCTCGGTTTTAGGTAGAAGGAGTGCTCTGATCTTTACGTTGAATAACAGAAAAGAGTTGGTATTTTTAAATTGATTTTATTCAAAACTTTTTTGGATATTTTGTTAATAATGTGCAAAAAATGACTAATACTGTGTGATATGTGTAATCGTACCGTCGTTAGAATAGCTATGATACCAACAGTAATATTTTAACTTTTATATTATTAAAAATACTACGAGAGCGTTTTCTCCCCAGGACGTATTCGATTACCGAAATGGCTCAGAATCGTTTTTTCAAAGGCAAGATTTATCGCATAATAGACCCTAAAACTTCCGAAACATTGACCTGAAACATTCATTCTTTTTTCCTTTCTTAGATTCTACGCTTGATTTCTTTTGTTCTTAAAATTTACTCCCTTGTTTTCTTCCCGGTCTAATAATTCACTTTTTTTTTTTAAAATGTACTCTTTCTTCCCGTTCTCAAAATTTACCACCTACCTTTCTTAGGTAAACGCACTCCCGTTCTCATTTTCCGGTCTTCTTGGAATGTATTCTCTTTCTTTCTTTCTTTCTTTCTTTCGTAAGTTTCTTAATGTTTACTCCCCCTAACTATTTCTTCTGTTAATATCCGCTAAATTGTTGTAAAACTAACGCGGTTTTCCTCACCTGCCGTGCTCGTCCCGCTCTGGAATTTGCAAAAAAAGTCCGGCCGTATGTTGTACGCGGCCAAAAAGTGCCGGCACAGCGCGGACACGTCGGCGGCGGTCACGTCCGTCCGCGGTTTCTGCGACCGGCACCTCGTCCGCGGCAGCTTGGACCCGGACGGACGCGGTGACTTCGACGCACCGCCATGACGACGCGGTTCTTCTGCTGCACCGTCGCGGAAGTCTTCGTACGTCTGGTCGGCCAACAGCACGCGCTCGTATCCGACGGCGGCGCACGCGGACATCGGCTGTGAAAAAGTTTTTTATACGTTAATTCGATACATTCGGTCTTAAGCGGTCGTTATACTATTAAAAACTATCGCTGTAATAAAAACGGGTCCCGAAAAACGGTGACAAGTCTCGAGTAAAAAAAAAAAACGTAGTAGTTTGCGTTTGAAAACGTCTAAAACACGTTTCCCGTAATTGTTCGTTCGCCCCCGTAAGAAATACGACGAGGAATGACGAGTTTTACGGCAAAATAAAAACTCGGCCGTAAACTAAAATTGTGTTGACAAATTTTTTTTCAACCACAAAACTATCTTGTTCGTATCGTATTGAAGTATCGAGACTTAAAAACTGTAGGTTTTATGGAACTGCGTAAAATTCAATTAGTTAAAAAATTTCAAAATTCCACAACTCCCTCAAAAATGATAAAAATCGTTTGAAAACCAAGCCGTTAAACCCTCTTTAACGACGCGTATAAATTCCAAGTCAAACGGAGCACTTTTGGAAATTCGATCGTTTTTTCCTCGGAACTTAAAAAATAATCAAAATTTTAGAAAACTTTTCAATTAAAGTACCGTCCCGGATCTATCTTTCGAGGTATCGTACGTTAAAATCGAAGCGTTCTTAAAAAAGTGATCACAAACATTGAAAAAAAAAAATCATCTAAATCGACGTGTAAAACAAACACGTAACGGCCGCCCGAAATAACGACGATTTCAAAGTTTCTCAAATAACTTCCTCGATCGAAATCGACTGAAATTTCAGCGGAGCACTCGTAATACATGAATTCCAAGTCGATCGGAGCAACTAAAAAAATTGGGCCTATTTTTGTTTTCCTCGGAACTTTGAAAATGATTCAAAAAACGTTTCAAACCATCTCGGTTCTTTTTTGTTAAGGTATCGTGCGTCGAAATCGGTTTACTATGAAAACTTTTGATCGCAGAAAAAAAACCATCATCATCGTAAAACCAAAAACATTCTTCGCTAACGCTCAGAGTCTAAAAAAAATAAATCGTACGATGAATCGCGGCGCGGCGGTATCGGCGATATAAGTCTCGCCGCTCGCAGCAAACATACGAGTCGGGGTGGTATACGGTCAATGGGTTACACCCATCGTACGTGAAAACATCGAAAAAAAAAGAAGAAAAATACGTGCCGTTTTCTTTTTTTTCTCATTCTAACAATATTGATACGACGTTACGTATGTTTTAGCGCGCGTATGGTTTTTTTAATAACAGGCTTGCGATGACGATCTCGCGTGGAAAACTGAGAACCGGTACCGCCGTCACGAACGCAGTATACGAGTACCCGCGTATATGTTATAAAATAAAAAAAAATTTTAAAAAAAATCATAACATCGGACGTAGGTAATAATATATGGGTACGTGCGTCGAGATTTCACCTCCCGCGCAATGCGCTCGGCTGACCCATCGCCGTGACACCGGTTACGGTGGTAAACATCGCGTACAGTGTGGGCCAAATTATTGACGATTACTGCTGAACACTCTACTAATTCGTGAGAAAATGTTTAATTTTTTTTTTGCATTTCGAGACAAAACGTCGCGTTGAAACACCACGGACGGGGATGGGGTGTGTGTTTACGTGTCAAGTTAATTAAATGGTCTTGTGTAAGTTTTTAATTTTTAATCCTTCACTGTCGTTCGAAATTCAAAACACAAACGTATCGTTTCGATTAGGTAAGATAGAGTATATTAAGTAAGAAAGTATTAAGGTTCCTAGTTCGACTTCCTTAATCTTGTGGTCAGAAACGAGGCAAAAAAAAAAAATAACAATTTTTATAAATATTTTATCGTCTTAATCTTCGACCTGGCTGATTGACTTGGAATCGACTTTTACAATTGATTCTTAGTTTTGTTGTGATTTCGTTAACTTCGGTCGAAAATAATTATTTGTTTAACCATCCATAACTGTTGCGCACTTTGTATAATGAATTTACTTAATCGTAACACTTTGTCCAAGCTCATCTGTGCATTATACAATGACTTAACTATACACTAAGTATATACTAAAACTTCTTAAAATCGCGTATAGTAACAAACGTAGAAGATCGCACTGTAAAAGTCTTGTTAACCACGACAAATACTTTTTCAGCCGACCATCTCGATCGTTTATTGTACCTATGTTTCGTACAGAAACTTTTACTCTAACTTTTTTTCAACCGATCGCGTTTAGTCAAAACACGACCGTGATTCGTTTTTCAAACACTTATACAATAGAATTGGATATTTTCGGCGATAGGTTTTTTTTTAATCGAATTACGCTTCTCGGGGCTAAAAAAAATCCAAAACGTAGAATATTGGAAACTGGAAATCACACGTTGCAAGTGAAAAAACCACGAAACTCGCATTTAAATTTTAAAACCAAAGCTGTTCATTCGAGACACACTGTATAATGTTATCAGCGGCCTCTGCCGAGCCAAGTACGTAGTTTATTTTTACGTATTACGCACAACGATTAATTTCTCAACGAATTTACGAATACCTACACATTTTGACGCCTCCAAATCACTCATGATCATACAGCACAAATACGTTGACCGTCGTTTATTTTATTTAATAAATACCTATCCTTTTTCTGTGTTTTCTACTACATGTAAACGCATACGTTTTGTACTAAAATTTATTATTTCAAAATAAAACCGTACTCAATTTTTTTTATTCCAACAATGAGTAAAGAAAATGTTGGTGAATGTAACATTTGAATTATTGTAATATTGTTAGTTTCTGTTATTGCAGAACACGTTGAACACGGTCAGAACTTTTGAACTTTACCCTTAAGTGCACCATTATAGTTGGTTCATTCGTTTGTAATATAATTTACATTGACGTGATTCACGATCTTATAGTTATAAATTATAAAAAGCGTACGAAATGTTTGATATTGTTAAACTAATATTTGCCTATTACTGCAGTGTACGAGTCACGGTAAAAAGAAACTATAAATGTTTGACGTCCATCGAAATCATTTAGGAAATCATTAACTAAACAAACATTTGATTACAGTGTATAATATCAATATGTATGTCGTACGCATTTCACTAAAAAATTTCAATTAACAATAATATTAATAGCAAAATATTACCTTAGTTATAGTTGAAAAAGTTACAGTTAAAAATCATTTCAACTTAAACACACTGTAAAAAAAAAAAAAATAATAAAGTATAGTTGGCAATAAGATTTCGTATAGAATTCGTATAGAATTTTGGAGAATGTTATTCTTTTATTTTTCAATTTGGAAGCTAATATAAACGTTACTTGAGAAGATGAGATGAGACACTTAGTATAAACCTTTAATTTAACACGTTTATAATTAAGGTATAAATAATAATGTTAATAAATAAGTTACAAGTACCTACCTACTTGATTTATTGTTATTTAACAAAAAGTACACGGGAAAAGTTATTAAAAGTTTGTTTTTATTCATATTCATAAACGTTTTAATTTTTATTGTATTATAGGTGTGTTTAAAAAAAAAAAAAAGTATTTTTTGTTGTGGCTAGGATATATTTTATCTTCCCAATATTTTTATTCGTTAAAATAATTGCTTGCAAATTGCGATACCAAAATATAACGAATATCAATAAAAATTAATACATTTATAATGCTGTTTTAAATGTATAAGAAGTATGTACAATCAATCCTGAGGAATTTTCAAAACATTAAAAAATTTTCTGTTACTATCCGTCATTATGAATTAAAAATTAAGGCGATTTGTAAGTACCATATCGTTTAATTGAAAAATTTAGTAATAATACTTTCGGTAATATTTTCTACAATATTATATGAGATACGTTATTACTATAGAATGCCTATTGTACTTGGGAACTGAAATAATTATCGACACGCCAACATCTGAACCTAAATAAGTAAAGACTTAACAAATCTGGGTAATTTTGTTCATTTAATAATACAGTCAGTCAAGTTAATTGTAAAATTTCTGATTTTGTGAATATCGTTAGTTTTCAGGACAACGGTTCAGATAATTTTAAAACAATATGTAGTGGTTTTTCTGATAATTGTTTACATTTTTAATGCGTGTGTGTATATTTTTAATTAAAACATTATACTATGCTTGTGCAGTGTGAAACCTATTGTTAAATAAAATAATATTAATTTATGATGCGACCTACACGCGCTTTGTCTGCCTACATTTCGAGTATAATAATATTATGTTTGTTTTAGAATAATTTTATCGTACAATATCTCCAAGTCATTCGGTGTTTACCTTAAAAGCAAGTATGTATACTTACCTATCACGTATGTTTAAATTCGTACATTTTATTAAAAAAACAGTATTATTTTAACGATTAAAATGTGTTATGAGCAGTATCCGTCTCTATTATAGTCTTGAACAAGTGTTTAAGGGATTATGACTTTGAAATTAATATTTGTTGGTTATTATCGTGATTAACTTTGTAGAGTATAATGAAGTATTATAATATTTATTAAATTTATAAACTCAACAGTCTTTTATATCGTCTGAAATGCTGTGAAACGCTTTGAAGCAAGCGCACGCGTTTTTTGATAACGATAAAACGTGCAACGAGGACTCGTGCGATTATTATAATCCGTAGACGTAATTAACACGAACGGGGTCGGCGAAATCGTCGATATTATATAATTATTACTTTCCATTGCTACAGACGTTTTATTTTATTTAATACAAGCTATGAGTGTTATACACACAATACTGAGTGTATACGGAAGCAATAATTATTGTGCACGTCAACCGATGGTTGTTGACGCTATGAGCAATTCGAGAATTAATAACCGAACAAAATATGAAGTATGATTTAAAATAATTAAAACAATTTTATCGCCGCGCCGCCACGCCACAGTGCATCCAATTTGAGGCATCACTACATCTGAAGTTTGGGCTGCATAATAATATAGGAACCACGTTCATTTCACATTATTTCTTTTGTCCTTTTTATTGCCATTTTTTGAATTTTTTTTTCGTATAAAAAAAAAATGTTTTTTTATTTATCATGCGAGCGAAATGCTGTTCACACGTCAACAATAGTGTTACAAATATAATGACGGGTGAAAATAGTGTTAAAAAAAAAATAAAAAATAAAAATATGAACTTTCTGTGAGGCTCATACTTATATAGAGATTATTCTGTAAGTCGAAGGTAGGCACGGGACGTATTTAATAACGATATTATTGGAAATAATTTAGAGGATCTGGCGATGAATCATGGATGACAGACACGAAGAGAAATAGCTTCAGTTGACGGCTAGAACTTTAGTAGTGATTGAATATGATACTCATATGTCACTATTACCGATATAACCGAGATCATAGGTTAAACAGAGTCGATATTTTTCATAATGTGTTTACGATTGTATACAAAAGAAAAACCGGGGTCGATATTTTAAATCAAAATAATCTAAATGATTCCAAACAATTATTATACGTTTGACCCATGTGCCAGGAAAACGCTGTTTTTATACGTTTCCTGCTTCTTTGACTTCTACGTCTTCTCATAATAATGATAATGAAAACAACATCAAAATTTGAATGGGATACAAATTATATGATTGAAAACTTATCTGTTAAAGAACTAAATCATTAAACATAATATTATTAGATAATATATAAAAAAAAAAATAATAAACAAACGAATAATTTATAAGAGTTATAAAGATTATGTTATTAAAAGTCACAATAAACCTTTTTGAGTATTCAATATTTTGTATTTTTTAAATTTAATGTATGAATAATAAACTATATTTTTTTCTAACTACGATTGTTAATTTTAAATTTTTATAAAAGTGTAGTAAACTATAAAAAGTAGTAAAAAAATAATTTTTTCCGTTTTCAAACACTCTTAATATTTTGTTTTTAATGTATAATATATTTAACTTATTGTATTTGTTTTTACATATTATTTTACTTTATGAAAACTTATTATGAAAAAAATATAAACCGCGGAAATAATTAAAACCCACAAGTTATTGCTAGATAAAAATATAAGATATTTAATTTTTGTAGTGTATGTACCGGTTCTGATTATCTGTAAAATAATAATAAAATACTAATCATGATTTTTGTAGAATACATAAAAATTAAATGATGTGAAAAAACCACAAATATTTTTTGGTAATAATACTCTTTCGAAAATCGTAAAATTAACATAAATGTGTAAAATTTAAACAATTATTACGTTGATGTTTCAATAAAACATATTATAGAACATTAACATTTTTAAAATATTTAAGCATTTTGAGCTCATTCAGAGTCGTTTTTTTTTTTACAAGCAACGGTTTGTAATTATTTTTAAATTTTTATTCAATATAAATCGTCATACTATAGTACTAGACCTTCAAAAACATTGACAACCTTCTAAAACAGGAATCTACCAAGTACATGCTTTTTTTTTTTAGTTGAATCTTGAATATATACAATACTATTTTCACTAAAAAATCGTGCACTCTTAGAATATCACACTCTTGTTTTATTTATTGGTAAATAAGTCATATCGCACCACTCGTACGTTGGGATCGAAAATGTATTTTGCTTCATTTTTATTGATAGCTAGTTTTTTACAGATAAAACAGTAAAACCTACGTTGACATATGCGTCACAAAAACTCTCACAAAAACCTGAATACGATTATTTGTTCTTCAAATAATTTAGAAGAAATTTATAAAATCTGTTAAAAATATTATCACAGAAATTACTTGATGGCTTGATTTTGAGAAAAACATTTTTCATAGCTTTCCTAAGATTGTTGGAGGGGGAGGGGAATAAAATAATCAAATTATTAAAGTAATCTAATGTTACTAAACTATATCGTTATTTTGTTGATTTTGTGTCTGACATGTTAAAATCATACCATAGTGGAAAAATTCAAATTTTCATGGCTAGACGCTAGTTTTATATAAAAGTAAACTAAATTGAAGTTACATGACGTCGTGTTGTTGATGATTTGTTGACGATTGATTATTTTTATCCATATCGTCATCTTGAATAATAGACACCTATTTATATTTAAAGTGTTAAAAAAGTATCGTGGCCGAGAAGTCGTCCGAAAAACTACAGCTGAAATCGATGACAAACGAGTTACACGTCCGGCTGTATTGTTACACGCTCGTAAGTCGTAATACGATTTATAACTACTACCTAGAGTCCAATACCGTTTTTAAATACTATAATATTAATCAAACAATCTTAATTATTCCGGAAACAATATTGGAATATAATTTATCACTGTAATTATACGCTCAATGTTTCAACAATCAGAAAAAATGTCAATTAAAAAACTAAAAAACTTGTTCCAACTAGAAAATGTAGTTGATAAACAAATACGTACCTACACGACCTGTTATAATGCGGTTTTAGAACACTAATTAATGCGGGTACAACAGAAACTTACGATACTATCATTTCTTATTTGATTGTTGAGATTAAAGAAAGCGATAAAAGTGCCAAATTGATATATGTTAATCTTTTGATATTGAGTAAATTTAATTTTTATGTTCAGCAACAAAATTGAAGAGTATTTTACGTAGGTACATACCATATGTTATAAGTACATCTAGTATATCAAATGTTTTAAATTTATGTCAGGCAAAGGTTAAAACTTACTTTATAGAAAAGTCAAGTTAATTTGACTTTACACGAATAGTTACTTTATCGACCGAGAATTTTATGAAAATAATTGAAATAAATATAACTGGTTTGTAGTGACTAGAGCGTGTCAACTATAAGTATATGGTTTTAATAAACGTTGTTATAGTTGTTTATTTTAAATACCTTACTTAGTCGAATCAATTCGGTATTATTTATTTCCAAACAATGTTAGATAAATGATTGATTTCATACACTATGAAAACCAGTTTTATTTTAATCTCAAGATTTAAAGAAGAAAATTTAAATTTTTTATTTTGTTAGGAACCATGATAGGTTGAAGTTTTGTTATGGGACAATAAAACTGATTGTACCATTAAGTTTAAAAATTAACCATAATATTCAAATTAAAATGCGCGTCGTGCAATTCTTTCGTAATAAATATTGAGAGTTCATAACAACAAGAATAAATAAAAAATAATAATTTGTTATTTAATTTTACTAATTACTATTAACACAGGATCCGGCAAGAACAACAACATTAAAGAATAATAAAAATAGTGTAATTTTACAGTACCTACCTATATATTTTTAGTACTTCACCTTTAAAGAAGCATATAACTTGTTGGTTTTTTTTAGCATCTAAATGTGATAAATTATGATAAATTCATATGAGTGTAATTTGCAAGTATGCAGAAGTATGTCCTAAAATATTTCCAAACGGTTTATGGTAGGTTTTTATTGATCAACAAATACCAAATAAAATTCAATAAATGTAGAAAGTTGAGAGTAATTTTGTAATTTTAATAAATTATCATTATATTATATTTTATAGTTATGGTGAATACTAAATTAAAGTATCATTAGTAATTAGATACTGATTTGTGTATTTTGACGACCAAAAACGTAAAAATTTTAAAGATCTTGAACTACAATAATTTTACTGTTGGTACAGCTCAGATTGGTATGTTTTCATTTTCAAACTGATAAGACCATCAGCTTGTTACTAATATAATAACTAAACATCTGAAGAAAATGATTTTTAAATAATATAAATGTGATAGGTATAGTATAAAACTATTTCTACTTAAATATGAGTTTTTTTTATATAGATAGTGATTTAATTTAATTTTCAATTTAAATTAACTGTAAGCTTTCAGCTCATACACGTTTTTCAACCTCGTTAGAATAAAAAAAGAGCATCACATTAAAATTGACGTGTTGAATTAAATATTTCATTTTTTTTTTTTTTTTGTCAACTAAAACGTTTAGAATTTTAATCAATATACTTGATTTTTATTAAAATCCGGTTTTTTTTTAATTTGTTACGATATTATATCTCCTTAAAAACTTATTTATATTAACAAATCAATAGAGTTTACAGAATTACATAATGTTTTAGTATAGATAACAAATTTTGTATTCATTCATTACTTTCATCTGAACATTATAGTGCGATAAAATGTTGGAAAAGTAATACAGTAATATCATATGAATATTGTATTATGTCATGTTAATTATATAATAATTGATTTTGTATATATATATATAACATTTTTTGCTATATTGAAATAAAAAAAAAAAAAAACTTTGAAATTCACATTAATCATTTTAAGTTTTTACAGGATATACTTTGTTAGGAGTTATAACAAAATACAATCTTCAATTTCGTTATAAATACGTACATGCCATTGGTTTAACAATTTTTTTTTAATTTTTGTTAAAAGTAACTAATCGTTGGAAAGATTATGAAAATGGCGATACACAGCGCCCAATGCACAATGAATTAGTAAAATAGATACCGACATTGGGTAAAATAATTGGCGGTTTTGTCATCGAGCACTATGAAGTAGAAAAGTAGATAGATTTACATGTACATTAATTTATGATAAACAATAAATACAACTGACAAGCGTACAATTTTTAAAATCATTAGATAGCTCCCATTTTCGTTTACAACACGAAAGACAGTAGGTAATAAATTGTGTAAACGCGTATAAACGTTTTGTTTTTGAACTGTTTCAAGCTGTCGTCATTAAATCACGAAAACTTCACAATTTCATTCTTTGTCGGACTTTTGTGATACTAACGGTTACAGTGAGATACTGGCGAGATAGGTATCAAAACATTCGACGTCCTCATTTGAATACGTTTCTCACCCGAGAACGACACGCGAAACACGGTTCAAAGAAGCATCACGGAAATCGGGTGTTTTACGATTGTTAACGCGTGTTTAAAATGTAAAATAAACATAAATATAAACAGGCGTTTAAGAAAATGATCGCACCTGTACCTCGTACAAACTCGTTTAAAGAATCTTTGGTCTATTGGTATAATTAGTATAATTTATGACGGTAAAATATTGTTTGCCGCATACCGTAACACCACGAATCCATGACGGTCTTCAGTAATGGTAATGTCACGAGTGTAAAAAAATCACGAGTAAAACGATCCACCGAGAACCGTCAGAATGGGAAACGATTTTTAAACGTTTTAGATTCCGTGTAAAAAGATATTGTGGATCTTACAACGATAAATTAATGTCTATTTATTAAGTATTCGCATTATTATGCTCCTTGCGTCAGCATGTACTTGTGAAAGTACGCCGTGCATAACGGAAACAGCTATAAACAAACGATATTATGGAACTGTTTTTTTTTGATAAAATTAACACCTCAGACCGAAAAAAAAACCCACCCAGCGGTCGAAAATCGCGTGTGAATACTTTTCGCGTTTTTAAAAAGCGAAAACAATCACGTATTAGCGAAATTAGTTTATGACAGTGGGTATGTGTTCAGATTTCATTTTAAAATATCCGTGAAAGTATATTGCAGATCGGATTGGAAAAAATATCGTAAACAGCTACGGGTATCGGATCGATTCGTGTTTGCAAGTCGTTATATATTTGACAGAAATACATTATTAATCGTTTTTGTTTTTTATTAATCGCTAAAAAAAAATCTGTTCATCATATTATAAAGTGTATTTGATTGAAATAAAGTGCGATGAAATAAAGTGCGTATAAAATGCCGTTTGAGATTGTGTATCCAATTACGATACAATTTTATTTGCCCGTCTCTGTGCGTGTGTTTTTTTCAATAATATTTTCGTTTGTACGAGTTTATTTCAATTGTTTTTCGTCCCCCGTAGCGAAACTACGCTTTTGTTTTATTTTTCGGTCACACACGAAACGTCGAGAATTGTACGGTGTTCCGAAAATCCGTAAGTATTTGTCATAAAACGGAGAAAAACTTATAAAAGCTATTACGCGTTGGCCCAACAACAGACATTACCGTCCGTTCCTCTCATCCGGCCCGCGCGGTGGGTACACGTAGTACACTTCGAATCGCGCAACTGCTCCGAAGATTTACACAGCTGCGTCGACGTGGAGTCTAAAATCATTTTTTTTTCATAATAATATCTCGCGAGTTTTTCAACGAGTTATTGAGTCGAAATTCTTCGCCGATTTTTTCCGTCCGTCGGCGAAAGCGCAGCGGAGAACAAGAGCGGGCTGGGGAAAAAAAAAAAAAAATGGTGGTGGTGTACCGACCGACGCGGAAAACATAAAAACGGCGGCCCGGCGATGTAACCGTGTGACGGCACTGAAACGTCGTCTCGGTCGAAATTTATACGGTCGATCTGGATGTCGGACGACGACCAATTTACGTACAAGAACAATGGGACGAATACGCAGCGTGTACACTACCTACCATGTCTGCCTGCCTGCCGTACGATGTCAACGGCGATGTCTTAAAAGTATAAAAAAAAAAAAATGTAAAAAAATATCGACATCATGCGCGTTTGTGTGGCATGTACCTACGACACGAGCGCGTACACGTCCATTGTTCGGTTGTATACAACACATCCGTGCAACGATATGGCCACGTCAAGTTATTGTCTGTTCGATGTGCCGATCCGTGTACCGCACCAGCCGACTGCTGACAGGGCGAAAAACGGTTTTGAAAAATTGCGAATTTTTTTTTTTGTTTTTGACCCCTAACCTGTTTTCGATCCGATTTCGAATGGTGGCCGTATCTAATATCTACGACGGGAAAAAAAAAAGAGATCTTTAAGACTATTGTGTCACTCTCTTTTTATATCGGCGTACCCGCGAATGAGAAAAGTAGCCTTCACGACGCGCAAACCGAACCCGCGGCATTCTCTAAAGACCGTTGAACAAAAACACCGAATCCGGGATTTTTTTCACGGAAAAATGTTTAAAAGTACTATCCTCTATAAAAGACAATCTGTAGTGATGTTTTTTATGTGTTTCCGCACCGTGACGATAAATAGGCCAACCTATTTAACTGGTATAATTAATCTGTTTTGGGATTGAAGTATGCGCGAAGTGGCGTGTCTCGCGAAAATTATTCGTCGGCAAACTGTATTGGGGAGGATAATGGTCTTCGAGAAAATATATTTGGAATTTCGCAGATTTTTGCGGTCTTCCGGGAGAACGGTTTTTCGGGAAAACGTACGGCAATCTTTTATGTGCGATCCTTTATGTAAACTAATGTAAAAAAAAAAAAAAATATCATTGTTCCAATCGTTTGTTTTACTTTATAAGCGAACTCGACGATATTTTATGGTTGTGAACATTTTCAGAAATTATTCTGTCCGAGAGTTAATTAATTAAGATCATGGAATATTGTTGACTATTCGACCTTCAAAAGGTTCTATGACGTTGAACGTGCAGTTCAATGTAAACTCGTAAGTTGGATGAGTTTTCTCGAATATATTCATACTCGAAATATTTCTACTTTGAAAAAGTATGATCTCTCGATAAACAACGATAAGATTGCACTATTCCTTGTTATTACATTAAAGTGTAAAACCTTCCGAAACTGACGATCTTGCTAAGTTGTTGCGAAGATGTTAGAATCAATGTTTTAGTCTTAAAGATATGGCTAGTTCTTTTCGCATCATATAACTAATAAAACAGTTTTTTCCCCAAAAAAAGCATGCACAGAACTTTTTCATTCTGCTGTGTTTGGTGTAACGATAAATTGTCATATTACCATTCATCTTCATTGCCACTACATGACAATATCAACAAGTTGCAGAAGATGTGTAAAAAAAATGTCTTGTTACTAAAAAATATTAGTCATTATTTTTTCAAAACAAACGTACCCGAAAGAGAGGTGTTACGAAATAAGGTAGGTACCTATTACACCTACCTATTATTGTTAGAAAAAGACAATTACGTTTTTTAAATAATCATGCTAAAAACATTGTTTAACATTCAACTGAAAATAATATAAAATTTCTACGTATGTACTTGTATGGATCGTACGGATTTATCATTATTGTGCGAATAATAATTATTGTAGTCTAACGATAGAATTTTGACCAAGCACAGTTTCGTACGATTATGATTTTGTCATAAAAACATTTGAATGTCATTTCTATAATATGTTATAATATACATAACAATACGATGTCTTCATATTCAATTTGTCTTTTCATTACCCAGAAATTATTGAAAAGCGTTGCAATACATCTATGTAATTCTTTGCTACATTTAAGAGAGTGGGTGGTAACGATACATCCGCGATTTAAAATTGTTTTTATTTTAGTACGAAATTTACCGATGTAAGAAATGTACTGCTAAGTTGCAACCCTGCCATTGACCCGACACAAGTTGACTGCTCTTATCAATATTAGAAATGCAATTATAGTATATGTTATATATACACAAACACAGATTACAGTGAATGGTCGATCCCTCGAATAACGCAGTTATAACCCATCAACCAGAATCATAAGACATAAGTCATAACTCATAACATATGAATGTATAAATAAAATATATTTTGTGGAACTCTTCCCTCACGGCTCTACTGCGAACCGTATGAATTTCTATCTTATTCCACTTCAAGACCGGTTTAATCGTCAAATATTTATTTGACGGCTTTTAGACATCTAGTTTTATTTTTAAACGTGTTTGTGTAAATATCTGAAGTTTAAAAGTGGTAAATATAATTTAAAAATGAATATATTAAATATATTATATTTTTGAACCTTATGCCCTTACTTATAGGTGTACGTTTATAATTAAATTGATGGGCTTAGAATCGTACTCTATTGAAATTATATTATGTTATATTCGAATACGTAAAATAAAACTCTTTCGTTGCACTGAATCACCAATGGGGAGTTTATCTTCTACATCTACAATCTAAAGAAATTGTTACGGTCTGTTGTCTTAGAACGTCATTCGTACGAGAGTTTACGCAAACTAGTCTATAGCCAGATTGGAGGTGATATCATCCGTTAAGGTCTCAACAATTTATCACCGTGTTCCACATTTAATAAAAAAAAGTCTAATGTATGATATTATTTATTGTCACTGTTTGCGCAAAAATAAAAAAATTCATGTTTTAACGAAATGGTGTTTTGACGTATTTCCGAAAATATAATGTACATAATATAATAATCGGTTAAGTCAAAGACAACGCACGGACTTTACGGTACCTAGTAGAGATTTGGAGAGACGAATAACTCCATTAGAAAATAAAAAAAGTATTTTAACGTCTCCCATTTTATTTACGAGAGTTACGTTAGGATCAAGTATAAGATTATACATAAAATATTGTTCATTTTTAAAAATGCGTGGATGCGATCAAGGATGTCAGAGTCAGAGGACTTGCGTCACTTCGGTGTTACAGAAATGTGAATTTTAATATTATTACGACGATGTTGTAGACGAATTCGCAACACGACTTTGTTCTATAAAAATTTTTTTAAATTTATAATTTTTTTTTTATGCCGTGTTAATAAATTGATTTAATGTAGGTAATACGTGTATAGTCATTTTTACGGCTTAATTGTATTGATCAACTATTATGGAATATAACTACCATAATAATGAGTTGTTGACATTGTTTTAACGATTTTTTAATTCATTCCCTTTGTGTTGAGACTACATACTGTGTTATTATTGATGAATCTTGTAAAAAAAACTTTGACAACTTATCATTAGGCGTGTAAAAACTGTAAATAATCCCAATCAGTGTTGAAATCGGCAAGATAATGTGCTAAAATTAAGAACCGTTTATACAAAAATAGTGTTTTGAATATAAGATGCCACCCCTATTAAATAAGTTCTGCGCCTGACGTAGGCTGTCAGCGGACGGCGATATTAATGATACGGCGCAAGACCGATAAAGCCTACAAATTATCAAAACGTTATCAGACCGAAGTATCTCCGAACACCGAGTGACTATCGTCGATGCGGCTGTTTGCTCATCAACCTCGCTCGAACAATGAACAATGTATTATTATTTCGGACTTACGGTAATAATAGGTATACTGTAATACCC
>CM029360.1:16017340-16117189 GCA_017140985.1 Hormaphis cornu
AATGTCATGGGTCTTTTTTGACCCGACAATACCAGTTAAGGGTTAATGGTTGTGAACATTTTCGGAAATTATTCTGTCCGAGAGTTAAGACATTACCGTCCGTTCCGCTCACCCGGCCCGCGCGCGGTGGGTACACGTAGTATTACTGAAAAGCGTTGCAATACATCTATGTAATTCTTTGCTACATTTAAGAGAGTGGATGATACATTCGCGATTTAAAATTGTTTATATTTTAGTACGCAATTTACCGATGTAAAAAATGTACTGCTAAGTTTCAACCCTGCCATTGACCCGACACAAGTTGACTGCTCTTATCAATGTTAGAAATGCAATTATAGTATATGTTATATATACACAAACACAGATTACAGTGAATGGTCGATCCCTCGAATAACGCAGTTATAACCCATCAACCAGAATCCTAAGACATAAGTCATAACTCATAACATATGAATGTATAAATAAAATATATTTTGTGGAACTCTTCCCTCACGGCTCTACTGCGAACCGTATGAATTTCTATCTTATTCCACTTCAAGACCGGTTTAATCGTCAAATATTTATTTGACGGCTTTTAGACATCTAGTTTTATTTTTAAACGTGTTTGTGTAAATATCTGAAGTTTAAAAGTGGTAAATATAATTTAAAAATGAATATATTAAATATATTATATTTTTGAACCTTATGCCCTTACTTAAAGGCGTACGTTTATAATTAAATTGATGGGCTTAGAATCGTACTCTATGGAAACTATATTATGTTATGTTCGAATACGTAAAATAAAACTCATTCGTTGCACTGAATCACCAATGGTGAGTTTATCTTCCACAACTACAATCTAATTGTTACGGTCTGTTGTCTTAGATCGTCATTCGTACGAGAGTTTACGCAAACTAGTCTATAGCCAGATTGGAGGTGATATCATCCGTTAAGGTCTCAACAATTTATCACCGTGTTCCACATTTAATAAAAAAAAGTCTAATGTATGATATTATTTACTGTCAGTGTTTGCAAAAGATAAAAAAAAATCATGTTATAACGAAATGGTGTTTTGACGTATTTCCGAAAATATAATGTACATAATAATCGGTTAAGTCAAAGACAACGCACGGACTTTACGGTACCTAGTAGAGATTTGGAGGGCCGAATAACTCCATTAGAAAATAAAAAAAGTATTTTAACGTCTCCCATTTTATTCACGAGAGTTACGTTAGGATCAAGTATAAGATTATACATAAAATATCGTTCATTTTTAAAAATGCGTGGATGCGATCAAGGATGTCAGAGTCAGAGGAATTGCGTCACTTCGTTGTTACAGAAATGTGAATTTTAATATTATTACGACGATGTTGTAGACGAATTCGCAACACGACTTTGTTCTATAATAATTTTTTTAAATTTATAATTTTTTTTTTTATGCCGTGTTAATAAATAGATCTAATAGGTAGGTAATACGCGTATATTTTGTATAGTCATTTTTACGGCTTAATTGTATTGATCAATTATTATGGAATATAACAACCATAACAATGAGTTGTTGACATTGTTTTAACGATTTTTTAATTCATTCCCTTTGTGTTGAGACTACATACTGTGTTATTATTGATGAATCTTGTAAAAAAAACTTTGACAACTTATCATTAGGCGTGTAAAAACTGTAAATATTCCCAATCAGTGTTGAAATCGGCAAGATAATGTGCTAAAATTAAGAACCGTTTATACAAAAATAGTGTTTTGAATTTAAGATGCCACCCCTATTAAATAAGTTCTGCACCTGACGTAGGCTGTCAGCGGACGGCGATATTAATGATACGGCGCAAGACCGATAAAGCCTACAAATTATCAAAACGTTATCAGACCGAAGTATCTCCGAACACCGAGTGACTATCGTCGATGCGGCTGTTTGCTCATCAACCTCGCTCGAACAATGAACAATGTATTATTATTATTTCGGACTTACGGTAATAATAGGTATACTGTAATACCCGTACGATATTGATGAAATCCTTCCAAACGATTTATAGTTGTTATAATTACTATTGAACGATACTTTTCCATATTTCATAACATAGGTAATGAATCATTTTAGATTTACCTGTTCGATTACATACCTAATTAACTACACAGCATCTGAGCGGCCGAAACGCTAAGTTATGACGTTTGAGTTAGGTGTTTTTTTTTTTTTTTTTTTTTTAGGAACACAAAGAATTTTTCATTGTATGTGAAAAAAAACATAACAGACGAGCTTTTTTTTTTTTTTTAACATTTTTTGTTCTGAAAATCAAATAAATAATAATCATAGAAATTCGACTAGTTTTTTTTTAGTAAACTCTACAGATGTGTAATACTATGATATAGTGTGCGTTGCAAGTGAGTTGTTATGTCTTTGAAATGAGTTTTTTCTCAAGTTAGTTGGATAATTATGTAGATCCGTCGTCGACGAGAAAGTTATTGCTGAAATAACCATAATCTGTTTTAATTAGAGAAAAAAAAAAAGGTTTAAAATTACCTGTACTCAGTTAGTGAGCAGTGTATCAAAAACATACACACTTGTGTTTCATTATTATATGACGTCTATTATTTCAGCGCTGACGCTCAGAATTTAAAAAACGATATAACGTTTAAATAACGTTAAACACCTTTAAGTTACACGTCGTGTAACGTGTCAGATAAAGTATTGAAAGCAGAGTAAATACTCAGGATTTGCTCACTCTACACTTGTGTAGACTGTAAATAATGGTAATCATGGTATATAATGCTTGTCCAAAATTTCATACTTTTCAGTATATACAGTTTTATCAAACATTCAACCACCATAATCGTTACTAAATTCATTTATCTCAAAACGCGCGTTAACTAAACAATAAATAAAAAATAAAAAAACGTAACAATACCATCAATATGAATGCTTTTTTTAACTTTATTATATTGGCGTCAACGATTTCCTTAAGATTTCATTTTGCATCCACGGTCGGAGAAAAAGATCCAAGTATATACTACTCATTATTACAAATATTAATATATTCTTTTAATACATTAACTACAATTAGGATGTTCTCATGATTCTGAGTGTAACAAAGATTTAAATTTCTTCTTCTTTTTCAATCATATTTCAATAAGTTTTAAACGTGTATAAAATGCAAATGTGGTAAAAAAATTTTTTTTATCATCGTTTTGACCAATTTGGTCTGAATAGTTATGAAAATGATTGATATTTAATATTTGAAATAATTTGACCGAATTTGTTTGAAAAACTCTTTGATTTTTAGTTTTAAGATTACAACGTCTTGACAACATTATATAAATAATATAATATGTAGAGTTTAATACTTTTGTGAAAGTTATTTGATGAAGGATGTTTCAAACTGAACATTGTCTTGAAGTTACACCATAGAAATTATAAGGTTATAAAATATGTGTCTAACAGATTCTAAGTATGTAAAAAAAAAAAGTATGGGAGTGTATTTGCGGTCGGATGAGAAATTGTTTGACGTAGCGATTACGCTTTGGAGTGGTCCAATGTTTCGGAAGTATTAGTTAATATCAGAAAACATTGCGATAAGTCATTGGATTGAAAAAAAAAAAATTCTGAGAGAGCTCGGTTATCTAATATACTTCTGGTAAAAAATTAACAAAAAATATCAGTTTAATTAAACCTCTTAAACTACCTAAAATAGAACTATTTAGGTGATCGCCAATTTCACATGACTTCAAATTTACTGCCTTTCTTTCCTACTTCCTACTTTTGTACTATGTAATACTACGTTAATGTATAAGGTACTGCATGAAAAGATCGGACCAATACTCGTATCTCCCCATCAGGGGTTTTTAAACTAAATTTGTGTGTTAATGGTTCGAAACTTGCTGAACATGTAAAATTTTAAAAACTGTTTAGAATGACGTCTAATTTAAATCGAATTCCCAAACTCTTTTTCCGCCACAAAGCAAGTTGATCGAATCGCTCTTTCTGCCCGAAAACACAAATAGTCGAAAATGATGGTGTACCGATTTTCATAGTTTTTCGCCGATAACTCAGAAAATAATCAAAATGTCAAAAAACGTTTCAAACAAAATATTAAATTTTAAAACCGAAATCTAACCTTTTTCGTGTGACGCTGAACGTGTAAAGACGGAAGACACAAATTTCAAGAGTGTTTCCAAAAATAGTCAAAAAAATTTTCGGTTTTTAGACCATAACTGATAGCGTAAAAACAAAATACAATTTTATAAAAAATACTTCAAGTGAGTTATACAATCTATGTGCTTGTTTCCAAACTTTATATAGTGCTACGA
The DNA here is from genome assembly GCA_017140985.1 of Hormaphis cornu. Taxonomy (NCBI): domain Eukaryota; kingdom Metazoa; phylum Arthropoda; class Insecta; order Hemiptera; family Hormaphididae; genus Hormaphis; species Hormaphis cornu. Next base: position 16,021,634 of record CM029360.1, read on the forward strand.
CATTTTTCTCGATTGGACTCACCCTCTCAAAATCTTCAGAGTGTTCACAAAAAAAAAAAAAAAAACTACGTAAAACGTATCGGTTAACTTACCGAAAAATACGCGTTCCCACCCGCTTTATAGTGTCGACAGTGTACGGTTTCGGCTCTCGTCAGTCACACCACGGAAGTCGCATATTATTATCGATGTAATTATCTCGGCGGGATGGAGATTTAGAGTACTTTTTGAATATGCTCAAAACGAAGACGTACCCACACTTTATTTTCCAGTTACACATTGAAGTTATTGGATTTTAACCGCTTTTTTTGTTTCGTAGAACGAGAAAAGTTTACGTTTAAAGAAAATTCGTATCGCACGATCGAGTGACGACAAAAAGTGTCTGTAATAAACGGTTTGAGTGGGACGATGGGGTCGTTTTACTATTACGATGGTAAACGTAAAAAAAGAAAACTTTTTGGTTTAGCGTCAGAACGCATGTGGTGTACTTTTTAAAACTGCATTTCTACATTCGACGTTTTTATTCGAGCGAAATTTTATTTTTTGGCATCTGTAACGCGTCTCGTATCCGATCGCAAAATTTATCGAACATTTCTTTCAACAACAATTACAATACACTGCACCACCACGCACGTCGACCGCGCGACATCGAGTGTGGAACGCGCGCGCGACGGACAGCCGATCGCCGGCACGTTGTCGGCCAGTTTCGTCGGTCGCTGCGGAGAGCAGCTGGACAGAGCGGTCCGACTTTTCCGCGCGCTACCAGCGGCCGCCACTCCGTCGCGGGCCAAACCGGTTACACGGCCGATTACGCTTCTGTGCGGCGGGAAAAAAATATTTTTTTTCGGCCCCTCTTTCCGCCCCCCTCAGATCCCCCCAGTCAGGGCCACTGACACGATGTCATGGAGGCTACTTTAGGCGCTCTTACCGAAAACGATATTTTTTATTTTAGATTCCGAGCGCAGCGATTGTTTTTAAAACGATCACGCTCTGAGCGTCAGCGAACACGAGTTATTGTACGATAACGGGGTTTTGTTTTTTTTTTTCATTTTCTGTGAAAAACTTTAAGGGTCCAACTCACATACAGTCAGTACCTCAAACGAGTAAAGTGTCTGAACTCTGTACTTTGAGCGGTCTCAAAGTTGATAGTTCAATATTGAAAAAGTTGCAGCCTTGAAACCTCGGCGAAACTTCGGAGATACATTACGGCAAACTTTTTTTTTTTCACACATCGATTTGGTTTTTTTTTTTTGTCCAATGCAATGATCGAAACAAGCTGAAACTTTTTTATGATATTAATAATAGGTGAGATACAAGTTTGATAATAGTTTCAAGTGTTTTCGAACACTTTTGAGCTGATAGTATATTACAAAACTTTGAAATTCTCGAATCATTTACCACGATGTATCGTTCAGAATCGTATTTTTCAAGGCAACTGTTTTGTTTTTCTGTCAACCACTTTTTGGGTAGAGAGAACACTCAGTTTTTAAAATTGAGTAACTCTAGATTTTGGCTTTAAATTATATTCTCTTTCAAACAAATTTTTGAATTTTACACATTTTGCGAGTAACAGTCCGAAAGCTACGAATTCATGATAAAAAACCCACTGTAGTGGCGAGTATTTGTCAGATTGCACTGGAACCCATACCATTATAATTGGTAGGCCATCGCGTGTTGAAATTATCACACGTTATCAAATTAATATATTTTTATACGATTTTTGCAGTTTACGGACCATTTTTATTGTTAAATTTAGTTTTTGCCAGGACGTATACTAGATAACCGAACTTGCTCAGAATCGTTTTTTTGATAGTAAATAGTACGTTTGAACCACAATTTCCAACCCGGTGACGCACCCAAGGAGTAGTTGCTACTCCGTGAAACTTACGCGACCTAGACGGATCCCGGGATTTTTAAGAATTTGGAAATAGTAAAAATTAATACGTATTTAAATTTATACTTCCATATTACGGATTTTGTAGTATTATATTATATTAAAATGACGGATACATTCTAGGAGTAGTTTGACGGAGTAGCGATCACACTTTGGGTGGGTCACTGGTTTGGAAGTTGAGGTTTAAACGTATTATTTAATATCTGGAAGCATTAATAAATCATTGCTCTTTGAAAAGAACAATTTTGAGCGAAGTCTTAGCTCGATAGGACGACGCGGATAGTGGGATAGATGTTAATTATAAGATTTGTGAATGAAAAAAAGAGCCAAAAAAAAAGCAAAAAAGTTTTAAAATATATATATTAAAGGGATCGGAACCTGTAACTATACAAGTGCTACCTATATAACATTGTGACGCCTTATAGCAAAGTAATTCCGTTTTATCAATACTTATTTTATTGGCTATTAGAAACTATTTGTTGGATTTTCTTGAAATTTTTTGCTAGTTATAGCGAATTTTGTTTTACAAAACATACTAAATTTTCAAGTTTAAAAAACTAAAATTGAGTTAGTTACAGAATTTAGAAAAAAAAAAAAATTACAATAGACCAATTTTTGCCAATCTTCTAAATTGAAACAAAAACAAAAAGTGTTCTAGTGCGATTTTCAAAAGTTTTAAGTTCCATAATCAAAAACATATTTTCAACATCGTATACATTTTCAAAGCTTCTATTTAAAAATTAAATTTTTATTGATGAAAAATCACAGCAAAAATGGAAATTTTTGAAAATTTCAAAGTTCTATACTTAGCTCAAAAGTAATTGAAATATTTTAAAATTCGAATTTTCCCTGTATATTATCTATATAAACAACGTCTAAATGTTTCAAAGTGAAGAAACCATTATTACGGATGTTACGACCATAAAACCAAATCAATTTTATCAAAATCGCGTTTGCTGTACACTTTTTACCGGTTTTATCGAAGTTTTTTTGGTTTTTCGGGTATAACTGTTAATATTTTCGGAATTAAAATGTTGATAAAATGTTACTATGCGCCAAGGCTTTTAAAAAATGTATTGACAGTTAAAATCGGAGCAATTCTTAGGGCGCTAAGCATGTCTAATATAAAAAAACACACATCTTTGTAAAATCAATAGTTTCTTTAATGACACTCAGAATCTAAAATACACGTATTAAAAATGTACGTACTTGGGCATTGTAGTTACGGGACTGACAAGAATTCAATTTACATATTTAACAAATTCGATGCATAAAAACCTTTCTTTCGGAACTTTGCCACCGCAAATTAATTTTTTACATACTTTTCTTCTTCTTATTCTTCTTAAAAAAAAAAAAAACAAACAATGCTTGTCGAACCATACAACGATAATTATTATTAACCATTATACTGGTGCAAGTAAGATGACCGTGACAATTTTCGGTTATCGTGGGATTTTTTTTTTAAATTCCAAGTTAAACTAAAATATTTGTATAGGTAGATACTTTGCGGATGGATTTTTTTTTTCACGGTTTAAAATAAAAATAAACTGGATCGTTTAATGACATCCCCGAGGGATCATATCATGGTGAAAATCAATAAAACGCGAAAAAAAAAAACCGCGTCGTACACAAACAAAACCGGTAGCCGCGTTTGTAACATTGCCGCGGACGGTGCAGCCCAGACGGCGTGTTTGTGTCGCGAGAAACAGTAGGTTGGTACATAATATGTATCACTTAGGTGGACGTTGAACTCGGTGACGTGCCATATTTGTGGATCTTGATGCGAAATTTTCAACGTAAAAATTACTTCACTCGACACGAATATTAAAAATGTGTAGGCAGATGAATTATTGCCGTCGTCGTGTAAATTATTATTTCGAACGTGGAGAGTGAATATTTATACGATGCAGGCAGGCACAAATAAAACGTTTGCAAACGCTTATAAGTCCTGTTACGGAGTTTTGATCTGCAAAATTATCGCCGCGTCATGTACCGCAGGGAAGGTCTGGGGGGCAACGCAGTCGACGACGGATATCAGGTTTCTCAATTTTTTTCATAAGTTACCATCACAATACGAGTGTATATTATCACGAAACGATATTTGATACGAACGTGTGCAAAGGGTAGGCAAACCAATATATTCGTTTATTTGTACAGTGTAAACAGGCATTTTTGTGACTGAAAAATCCGAATTCTTACAATAGGTGGTTTTTTTTAAAAATTTTATGGGCCAGTTATCTAGTATGTATAAATCCAAAAAAAAAATCTTGATAATCTAAAAAATGAGTACTCGGGTACACAACAAGAACGTATACACTAATGTATACTTGAGAACTTGTGACTATATTTGTATTGAAAATAAAATACCCGAATCACAAAATAATAGGTACACTTATTTATTTGCGTACACGTATTTCGACAACATTATATACACAATATGCGTATCGATTTTATTTCAGTTTGTAAACTCGCATTCGCACGAGTCTAAGGACCTAAATTGTTTTAACGACCTGAGGCACAAAATGCAATTTTATTAAATGTCGTTTATGAAATTGGTTATTAATTAATAAAATAATTGTTTCCAAATGTTCTGAGAGAACTATGTGAATCAAATGTTCAGTGAACTGTAAACGTCAAAATTCTATAATTTATAGCCAAATATGATCAAAATTTTACCACACTTGATGTTTGAATAAGGTGTACGACTTTAAATTAATTGAAATTTGTTTTGGAAAAGTAATTGCCGAATACAAAAAAAAAAAAACAAAACAAAAATATTAAAAATGTTTACAAATAAGTAAAACAAAAATCAACCAGCAAATACTAAATTTTTCAAAAGCGTGTATGTTTAGTATTATAGGAAAAGGTGAACTATATGAAGCTCATATTAAAATATCCCCTCTAGAATATGAAAATTACGTGTTTTATCAAACGTAATCCGTAATATTTTATCAAACATAATTTTGAAAAATTGTAAACTTTAAAATGTGTAACATATTATATTCATGGTCAAAACTATTTGAAATTTTAATAGTTTTAATATCTTATCTATTTTATTAATAGGTAAATTTTCAATGCTGTTGGAAAATATTCTGGAGAAGCTATAACAAAAAAAAAAAAAAAAAAAAACATTAATAATAAAGTTAAAATTTTATGAGAACATCTATAATTCAAATTTCTGTCTGATTTTCAAGATTGTTTTAATTATTTTTTTTAAGTCGATTCGTTGCTTGGATTGTACTGAAATGTTAAGACTATAAACTAAAATAAATCAATTTTATGAAACAATAACTTCAGAAATTGACAAAGACCAAAATTTAAAATTATTGTAATTTACTCAAAAATTGTAAAAAACCATTACCATTTTGTATGTTCAAATTACGTTTAATTGCCCTATTAAAAGTATGACGTACGCCCATGTCGATGTTGTTTATACCTGTATAAGGTGTTCAATGTGTGTGTTGTTTATCAATAAATATAAAGTCAATAATTTTATGATGAATATTGTTTCATTGTACACCTTTGAATATGGCGAATGTGTGCTCTTTAATTAAAAAAATAACCGAATTTGTAAGATTTAATAACTTACATGAGACTCGGCTCGGCTCTCACTTTATGGGTGCTTCCAAATTTGAGATATATCTGTAATGTATCCGCTTTGCTCGGCTCTCTTTTTAATATTTTTATATAAATCTCCAGTTATATTCTCAAATGTTAAGTTTATTTAACGTGCTCTCACATCAAATAAACATCCTTACTTAAAATATTTAATTACTCATCCGAGTCATATTTTACGACCACTAGGTATAACATTTCATAATCCATTTTATGAATCAAACCGATAAAAAATTAGAAATTTTAAATTCTAACAATTTATTTTTACTTTCAAAGGTTTGCTCACGCTTTTGACTCCAAGTAACGTATTATAAGCTTCTTAAGAATGATATTTTATACCTAGCTTATTATATACGTGTGCCAATTATATTATAATTTGTTAATAATTTTTTTGTTCTTAGTCGAACAAAATTTAACGTTTTCCGTTTAATCAGCGTACCACTATTGAAATCGAAAGTTAATGACAGTAGACAAACACGATACATTTTAAATTTATGGACCAAATAAATTAATCTCAGGAAGTACTTAGTTTGAAGGTAAAAGTACTATTGGAGAATTAACACAAGTGTATTTCAAAAGCAAAATAAAACTGTAGTTTTCTATAATGTTTGTTTTTATGATTTAGAAAATTCGACAAATAGTAGTAAAAATTTAATTTTCGATTGATTAATACATTTTGTTTGTACTCAAGGGCAAGAAGAGTGCCTTGGTAAGTTTTGTATTATGTATAAAATATGAATAATATAAATTATAATATGATTTATCTGTATTTTTAGTTAAATTTGTATTACCTACCTAATATACTATGTACATACCTAATTTTGAAGTTTGAAACGCTTTTTTATTCTAAATCTATTAAAAAAAAATGTATAACGAAAACCTCATATCTGGACAGTGTAGTGTTATATATTTAATCATTTCACTAATACATTCTCTAGAGTATAGGTGATACTTCCAAAAACAAATAATACAAAAACCAACAAATATTAAAGTAAAACTGTGTATCAATAGTTTAAATCAATTGTAGAAGTTGTTTTATAACGTATAGGAGAATACGATATCTTGGTATTATTATAATTTCAAGACTAGGTAGTCCAATAACTATCGTACTCACACTTATTCAAAATAACAATCTTGACATCCAAATGAATGAAAATGTATCTCATATTGTTTATAGGAGTGATATTATACTATGCTATTTATGACATAAGAGTCATAAATCTTAAGTTATGGTTAATATTAAGTTATTAATATTAAGGTACATAATATTACTTATTAACTTAAAACAACAGTCTCTCGCTTACACTGTAGATTTAAAAACAAGGTATACCCAACCTAACCTACTGAACAAGATGAATTGTTATTTGGTTAATGTAAAGACCAACCCCTTTTTATTTGTGTAAAAAATGTGGTACTTACATAAGTAAATTACAAAATTATCAAATACTTACATTCAATATGAAAAACGTTTAGATACAATATTATGATGGTGACATAAAATAACAACCCTTATTTAATCAGGATATTTTTCTTCGTCTAAATTTACAATGAGTATAATGAATCATTTGATTAAGTTGTACGTGACAAAATTAGAAAATTTTAATTAAATCTACTTCACAGAAAATATATACCGAGATATGTATTGTAAGTATCATTTATGAACACCACTATCAATAATAAAATGGAATACATATTTTATTTTTGATCTAGTCATAAAAAATGTAATTCATTGCTCAACATTTGTAGGCAAAAGACCCAACCTAGCAGCAACTAATCGTAGTCGCCTGTATTTACCCAGGAAGTTTTTGGGTTCGATAAGTAAGTAATCAGAATATTATGCATTGGTAAAATTAAAATATAACTAGTTTATTCAAAATAATATGAAAATACTTTTGAAATGATTTTTTTTGATTTTTGATTTTTTAACAAACTATGAATACTTGGTTATTGATTATTATTATCGCAGTTATTTAGTAATTTCGGTATCGAGTACCAACGTGTATTGAACCGTTGCTCGTACCGCGATAAAGCAAATACACTGTAAGCCAACGAAACAACAAATGATTGTGCAAAGATAAGCATAATATTGACAAAATTAAACTTTTCATTTACGTAGTTTTTCGGATAAACTATCAAAATTTTAAAATTTGTAGGTGAAAACTTTTGTAACATGTGAATTATTAATGCGTTTCACAAAACACTATCCCCAAGTTCCCTTACCAAAACCTTCATGATTCCAACTAACCACCCTCTCACAATATCCGTATGTACCTTTATTCTTCAAAAATCATCCCTTAAATTCCCTTTCACAACCTTATCTTTTTACAATCCTCTAAGTCTACCCTCTGTATTGAAAGGCAATTTTGAACTCTTTCTTATTGGATAGTTCTCAAAAATTTATCCAATTTTCAAAAATGGCTTCAACTAGAGTACCATTTTGGTCAAATAAACTATTTTAAGAGATAACAATTGTAAAAATTGGATCAATTCTACAATTCGACTATTTGTTTATAAAACAAATATTGTAAAATTTCTACATTTTATTGGCAGAAATTTATTTTAACCGTTATGTTAGGATAGGATAGTGTATGGCATATGCAAGCATCATCGTTATTTTTTTGTTTGTGTCCAAATTTATTTTTGCTGTGAACTTTGGTTGGCAATAAATTCTATCATGTATGTTGGAAGTTAATCAGGAGCACCTTTGAAATGTGGGAAGAGCAAATTGTCATTTGAATACCCTATTTTGTTGTTGTACTTTTATATTGGCTAAACTACAAATAAAAGTAAATTATTCCCAAATTCTAGTAGTGCATCTTAGGTTAAATGTTAGGGGAGGAGATTTAAAGTAAAAGTTATCGGAGAAAAGAACGATATTTTTTAAAAATTGAACAATATTAATAGATTTGGAGAAGTTGAGCCCTTAACAGCACAAATTTACGGTTTTTTCGTGTTTTTGAAGAATTAGTTGGCCTGCATCAAATATTTGCTCCCATGTTTAAAATTTGAAATGAAGACTTTGATATTGAAATCTCATCTTTCGGTTGTATTCAATTACATGGCATAAATTCGTTGTAGTAACGCAGAACTATTTTTTTAATATAAATAAACAACAAATACGGAATATACTATATGAGTATGTTTTAAATTTTAAGATTATAATGAATTGAATACAAGTGAGTTATTTTTTGGGTCAGTATTAGCATACGATTATATTTGTTACAATGACAATAAAAACCAGAATATTTATAATATATATATTCAATTGAAATGTATATATCATATATAATTATTTTTTAGATGACGCAAAAAACTATTTAATGTACCTCCATGACTTGATCACAGTTTTAGGTATGAATTTTTCATTTAAATTTTATGAGGTTAGGAAATGTATGTTAAACATAATGTGTTATACATTTAAAGAATCCACGATATAAGAAATTTTATAAAAAAAGTATTTAAAAGGCGTTATATTTATACAATTTCTAATAATTTTACTTAATTTTCAATGATAAAAGAATATTATTAAACTAACAATGTTGTAAAATTTCTTTTTAGAAATAGTCGAATAGTAGTTTAATTTTTATTATTTCTAGAGATTTTCGTTTCTTATAAGCATCATCCGATCAACGACTAAAATTTGATTTTAATTTTGGTATTTAAAGCACAAAAAATAAAAAAACAAATATTATTATGATTTTAGGGTCGACCAACAAAGTAATGAAACAAAATGTTTACATTAGACATGCCATAGACTGCCACCTCTCTGTCACCATAGAAACCAACCACTACACTAATACTACAGCGCTCTATCTGTTGACTGAAGCGCGTAGATTATAACACTTATATAACCATCAATTGTTAATTGACTCACAAGAATTTAAAATATGACCTTTTCTGCGTTATTCTCTATCATTTAAAAAAAAATCACTCGATGATAAATTTAGTAGTTTTTATGATTACTCCGGCTAAGTAATAATAATAATAATAGAATAGGTAAATTTATATTTAGGTATAATTGGATTACACAAAAGTATAAAATTTTAAATTTTTCCGTGTTTTCATGAGTTGTAAAAACATATAAGAGTAATTTTTATAACTTTGTATCATCATACACAAATCACTTTTATTTTATATTCTAACTGAGTTTTATTCTTATTAAAATATTAGTCATTAAAAACCGTAAGTTTTATGCACTTTTTTTTAATATATATAGTAAAAATCATTCAACAGTTTTTGTTTGATATTTATTTTAATGAATCGCATATTGTATATATATATTAAAAAATAAAATAAATTTATTTATTTTAAAACACTGACTTAAATGCTAACACTGGGTCGAATTTCAGCAAAAAATTGTGGACTTTTGCATAGTCGATTTTTACATTTTTATATTTTATTTGATAATTGTTTGAATTCGTTGAAATTTCCACGTGGTGTTTAAATTAATGTTTATTTAAATGGACGTTTTGGAATTTTGTTACTGTTTAAGCTGAGTTTAAAAATTGAAAAATTCATAACTCAGTGGTTCCCTGATAACACATACCGCATTTTTTATCTATCAACACATTGGTTTTTAACTGGAAAGGCTTATAGGGAGCATTCCTATTTTTCCATAATTTGCAACTTTCGCGATTACAGATATTAAAAAATATTAGTAAAATAACATGTCTCCTGAGGTCGGTACAACTGTTTAGATTTCTAAATAAAAAAATCTGCAAATCGTTTCCCATTGAATGTCGGGTATTCTTTAAAATATTTTAGTTTGTCACAGATAAAAACCTGCAGGACTCAAAACCACCTCCCGTTGAAAAGTTTATATAATATATTATATACATTATAACACCTATAAGACGTACATGCTACACTTGTAGACACGATACAGCAATAACGGTTTAAATGGCTTTATATATTATTCGTTTTTGGAGTTGTATGATTTTTATATATCTATAGAAATTGTTATGTACGTAGTTGTATTCGTTGAAATTACTTTTCATGTGTTAACGTTCAAAATACATTTTAAGAATAAACCAAGATACGTTCAGAATCGTTATTTTAAGCAATTCGTAATTGAGTGAAGCAACTCACCCGACTACAAAATGTCTTGCTTTTTTAATTGAATTTTCGTTTTTTTTCTCCTAACAACCAACTATTACTTCTTCGAAAATGCACAATCTCAATTTTTATACAGATATATCTTGTAGCTGTTGCTGTTCTCGTGACACTATGATTACTTGTTTTTTGAATTTTCAAAGTTGCGCTATAAAATGAAACCAAAAACTTAATGAATAACGGTAAAATGAACAACAAACGGGTTTTCTACAAAACTAATTGTATTATTTGGTTGTACATCCAAAAATAAAAAAATTAAGAAGTCTCAACGTTTTTGTACAATATTTAAATAAATATAACGAACGCAATATATTCTGTTCATGCAGAACCTAAAATGCTCAACCCGCATGAGTTTTGTGAAGAAGCCACCAAAGGTTGGTAAAAGTGTTTTTTTATACTAAAAAACAAATGATGTGATATTTTCAAAGTACATAAAATACACTTGAACAGTTGTTCAGAAAACAATAAAAACAAAAATGCAAAATCCAATGTACTCGTAAAATGTCTAAGGACAGTATAATATTCAGAATAAAAAATTTTAAATTAAACTGATTTCGGTGGTGAAACGTGATACCATTTGAGGAGGTTACTGTTTAAGGCGTACTCCTATAATAATTGTGTAACACATTGTTAGTATGTATAATACATTACTAAGTACTTATATTAAACTCGTTATTTATAGTAAATTTATACTTCGAAAAATTAAAAAATTTAGTGAGATTTGTGAGTGAAATACTCAAGAAGTCAAATACCAAAGTTGTATTATATAAGTTAGTTAATAACCTTATATGTAATTAAATTGACATTATTTTAGAAATTCACCAAGTGTGTACTATAGTACCCGTTCTTTTGATGTGCATATGAGAAATTTAATGAATTTTATTTGGAGTTCTAACTGATAGTAAAAAGTACAAAAATAACAACTTAAACAAAGATATACATATGATTCATATGTGTATCTTTGTTTTTAAATGTCGTTCTCAATATTCTTCGTATAGAATATTGAAAATATGAAAAATATATAATTTTATTTTATTTTAGATGTACCGCAGGGTGAAAGTAATATAATTTTTTTCCAAAAAAATTCAAATAAAAAAATAGGCAAAGTGTGCAAAATTTTCATTCATAAATATTTGTTTAGACTTACATAATCTATTATATATTTTTAGAAAAATTAGTTTTGTCTTTACATTTTGACACATTAAACAGTAAGTACTGAATCTTAAATATAAAGTTCAAAAAAATTATTTATAAATATTAAAAATTATTTTATCTCTTGTCTATCATTCCATAGGATATAATACCTACATAATTTTATTGTACTGACATTTTAGTCATAAATCTACTATTTCTCACACAATAAATTTCAAAGTTTCTTATATTTGGAGTAATACATATTGCACTTATAGTAAAAATATAAAAAAAAAAAATTTATGGCAAATAAGAATGATTTAAAAATTTGGTATTTAAAAATTAAAATGAAACACAATTAAATTTAATTATTTTTCAAATAAAACTTATCAATTAAAAATTTGTTTGATAATATTATAAGCGTTTGGTAAAAACATAGTTTCAAATAAAAATAATAATCAAGTATTAGGTGTCTTTTGTAATTGACTAATATTATAACAAAAACAGTTTATAATATTTGATTTTTACTTTAGGTGAATTGGAGTATGATAGTAAATATTTTTTTATATTTTATGATGAAAACAATTATACATTTAAAAAATAAGTGAACCATGCAAAACTGAAGATTTTGAGCAAGGCGGGGAAGCTGATTATGTTTTTACAAAAATGTGTGTTTTTTTTGTGCCTGTGACATGCATACCGCTAGCGCCTTGGATATTGCTTTGATCTTAACGGTCGATACGTTTTATGAGAGCAGATATAATTGGTAAAATTTTACATCAACACTTTCAATTCTAAACATGTAATACCCAAAAACCAAAAAAAATTAAAAAAACTAGTTAAAACTACAGCAAACGCGACTTTGAAAAAATCGAAGTTAGGTGTATCCTCAAAACATTAGTAATAATGATTTATGAGACTTTGGACACTTACACAATGTTAATATGGCTGAAATACAGGTTCGATACCAATTTCAAAATATTTCAATCATTTTTGAGCTAAGTATATAACTTTGAAGTTTTCAAAATTTTTATTTTTTGTGGTTTTTCTTTAGAAAAAAATGAATTTTTAATATTTTATGTATTTGGACAATTTGTATTGTACAAGTTTTTTTAAAAATAACGTCACTGTAAAATGATAGGTACAAAAGTTTTGGAGTTTATAGGTATATTTTCAAATAAACAAATGTTTGAATGTTACACATTTTGTTCTTATTGTTGTTTTTAATTAGTAATTAATAAATTTCCTTTATTGAATTATTTACTGTCAACCAATCTAAATCATTTAAGTAATAAAGAAAAAAAATCATAATTTTTGGTAATTAGTAAATATTGTAACATGTAAGTTTTGTTTAAAGTGTCAATTTAACAAAATTGTAACTTAATTTTTCAGTATGCAGAAGTAATACTTTTTAATTAAGATAATTAATATTATAATTAATTGTACATTCATGTTGGTGAGCTTTGTTTTGTAATGAATAAACTGTACAAAAATAAATCAATATTTGTTTTATTAGGACGATTGTCAGAAGTTTATAGGTACTCTGAAATAAGTAAGTTAAGGTCAAGTTATTTTTATGGTTTAAAACAGCACGATGATAACACAAAATAGAATTTATCTGTTGGCAACCTTGCATTACGTTATCAAAATTATTTCCGGGAAATTAAATTTTTTATCGAACAAAAATTAGAAGAAAAAAAACCGTTAATCATTCTAGGTCGCTTGAGTATAGTTTGATGTTGTGGGGTCATTATTATGGAAGGTTTAATAAGACATATTAAGAGATACATATTTTAATTGTGATCAAGTGTAAATTGCTTACAAAAATAACGTTTCCGAGTGAGGTTAGTTTACTTATACATTACAAGAGTATTTTATTAGACGTTAGAACTAAACTGAGTGAAAATCGTTTAAAATTGTCATAATAATTGTTTGAAATCATCTTGAGGAATTTATTTTAAAACTAATACCAAAAAAAAAACCATAGAAAAATACACAATATCACGGAGTAATTGAATAGGTTCTAATTGTAGTTGTATTTTCTTCATCATGTTATTTATTATTACATCTGTCAAAGATAAAAATTAAGTTTGCTGTTGATAATTATTAATTTTAGTTACAAAATTGTTTCATTTTATTTAATTGTACAGCGAATACTACAGAAATTCTAAAGAATACATTTTTATACTTAAGTACGTAGAATTGTAAACCAAATACTTTATCAGTTTTTAATTACTTATATACGTATTTTATAAAAATCATAATACGCTAGATTATGAAAATTTTTAAGGTATTGTTGTAAATCAAATTAAAAACAAATTTATAATGATATATTTACGTACAAACTTGAAATAAATTGAACTTTTTGAAAAGTTTATGGTGTTATGCATTAAATATATACCTATCTTGGGATTTTGGAAAATGTTTCCTCACATCATTAAAAACGATGTATTTTCCTGAGCTTATTGAATTCAATTTTGGAACTTAAAATAGGTTTTATAGATTTTTCAAATTACACTTTGCCAACCTTTCAATAAAATTTTGAATATTTTTCTAGAAAATCAAAGCTTTTGTCGAATAAAAACTATAAAAATTGAAAATAATTTTTCAAATTATTTTATAACTTGTATTGGAATCGAATTTTACCTATATAAATCTTGTAGAAAAAATTTCGATTTTAATTCATATTTTAGAAGTAATTACCAAATAATGAATTTAGTTTCGTCAAAACTCGTAGGCTCTAACGTTTACCGTTTTTTCTAGTTTTTTTTTTCTTTTGCATTATTTAAAATATATAACTTTACAAATACCCATTAATTATTTTCATAAAATCCGGATGTATCGTGACTAAAAAGTATCAAATGAGTCACCATTAAATTGTTCTACTATCAATCATCGTAAAATTTTCCAAAAACTAACGCAGAAAAAAAATATGGACATAAATCTCATTTGTAAAGTCACTGGCTTCCTAGCTCCGTTCAGAATCTAAAAATGTAGTGTAACAAGAATGTAGTTTGGTCGCTGTTTTTTGCGAGTGTTTGTGACTACCAAATACACGATCGGATTCTCAAATCAACTGAAAATATTATTATATGATAATGTGTTTGTACATTGTTTTATTTAACTGTACAATATTATGGTTTGTAGATGTAACAACACTTCCAGTGACTAATGGTAAATAATTAATTTTTTTACATATTATTTTGTCTACTTACATACTAATATTAGATTAAAATTAGACATCTATTAATAAAATATTTAAATATTTATTACACAATGTTTTGTTTTTTATTATGGTCAACTTTTAAATGTTTGTGTTTGGTAACGTACTTATAATAAAAATTTAGGAAACACCGGTTAAAAAGCGACAAACATTAAATTTGGTTGTTTGGTCAAAACTTTTGAGATATATTAATTGAATAGACCTGAAGTTTACCTGGATTAAAAACTTTGATTTTCAGTTTAAAGACTTTAAACTTGATAGTTCCAAATCATATTTTCATATTACGTAGAATACTGAAAACTTGGGAATTGTATGCTTGTAGACGCTTAAACATTGACAAATTTTGAATTTATAAGAGAAAATAGTTTCTTTTTTTGAGAATAAAAATATCATATTTAATTATATATCATAATTTTAATATTAAATAACACTGTACTTACAAAAAAATACTTGGTAATAGTTTGAAAATCTATTGATACGAACTATATTTGAATTATAATATTTATTAGTAAAATTATTTATATTTGGGTCGGTATCTTTAAATTTAAATATCATGGAAAATTATTGTGCTGCCATTCATGTTTGTATCAAGCCTAATTGAATAACTGTGTTTAGATTTCGAAGAAATAAAAAACTATGATTCTATTGCTTTGTAGATTACGCATACGACTATTATCAACACATGGTACCTTATTTGGGTTTTTCTGTTGATACCAGTAAGTATTTTAATGAACTAATTTATATTTTAGTACATAAGTCATTATTAAAATTTTGTTTCATCGTTCAAACAAATACCCTATTTGGAATGAAATATTTTTACGCGACTTTAAGTAATTAAATTTATACGTAGTATACAATTAAGTATATTGCAATACGATTGGTGTAACGTTTGTGTAAATATAATAATTATTCTTTGCTTAAAAATAAGTTTTAATTAAAATATTTTTGAAAAAACAAGTATGAATGTGTATATAGTTAACCTAATTTTAAAAAAAAAACTTCAAATTTTGATACGTTTAAATAAAAAATACACAAAAAACGCATTGACGATATTTTCATATAAAATAACCAAGTAGGTAACTAAAATAATTTTTTTTTTAGATGGAATACATATTAAGATATTTTTGAAATAAATTATATTTTAGACGCAATCATTTAGTGGCTTAAACAATTTTGTAAAATTGCGATTTTTTTTTTTCGTTTACAACCCATAACGTTATTTAGTTTGGATAGTATTTACGATGATATTAACGTGTTTTTAATAATTGAAATAAAATCCAAAAGTAGTAGAAACAAAATTTTATTGGAAATGCACTTTAAAAAAAATGTATTAAATATTTTTTGTTGTTAAAAACTCCACATTTACCAATATAATATGCGTATATTTAAATTATAAAATGTTTTGAATTATTTATACAAATAATAAAACAAAATCTGCCTTACACCATTCTTCCAATTATATTTCAGAACTCATTATGCTACCTGAAGACTTTTGTATTGGACCATCATACAGGTAATGATGTCTCTATACTATGTTTTATCTCACAACTTTGTCATTTTGTTTGATGAAAGAGAGTCGTGTTAGTATTAAATTGTTGGCGAGAAAAAAAATGTAAAAAGTTATGTACATTTATTTGTGTTCATGGTAATTTATGATTTCTCAGAGACACCAAGTTTGTTTTTTTTAATATAAATTTTCCTAACCAAATCAATCTTCACCCATTGTAAAAAAAATTGTTGCGCGTGGCTTTAATTCATATAACTTGATTTATACTCAATTTCCAGAATTTTTCGCCCAATTTTAGTTATATTCTGAAAATAAAACGTAATATTTTAGTTATGTGGCCTACTTGATGGCTTTTGTTATATCATGTTACACAATTCCGGTAATAGTTTAAAATAATTTTCCGTTAAATTTAATATTTTTAAAATGTTTAATCAATTAATAAATTTTTTTTTAAAAATTATGTTACCAATCAATCCAAACAACGGAAAGTTAATCTAATGAATTAATATTTTCTACGTCTTTTAGCTCATTTCATCTGCAATTATTCGTGTTTGTATACAAATTATTGTAGATTAGTTTGATAGTTTAAAGTCAAAAAAAATTTGTATGGTAAACTGATAGATCTGTTAAAATCATTTCTTCGTAAACTATAATTTATCGAAAACTACACATTGATTATAAAACGTCAATGTTGCAGCTATCTCATCTTTCAGCAATGAGTCGCTACTCTAACAAGCTACTCCCTCCCTTCCCACCAACCCCATCATGGTTCATTATACACTCTTTCTTTTCTTAGACAAAATGGAGTATAAAATGAATCTCAATGTGAAAAATTACAGTGATGTGTGCATTGCACATTAATAATTAAATTGCAATTTAAAAAAATTAAACATATTTATTTATTTGCACTCAGGTATCTTAAGCTTTACTATATAACTCACAATGTAATATTTATTGAGATCAACAAATTACTTTAGCATATTTATTCAAAGTCTATCGCCCAGAAAACGCGGATATGATTCTGAAGGAGCAGGATCTTCCAATTCAAAAAGAGCTAGTTTTGGGAATAATTGAATACTTGGTTCAACAAATTGACAAGCATACAATCAGTATTCATTCTCATATCGTTTTTAATAAAAAATATTTCTCTTATGTGAAGTGTTAATTTTTATTACAAATACTATTATTTTAAGCTATATGTGTTTTGTTTCAATATTGTTGTATAATCAATTCAATAAAAATATACTGGTTTAAATAAATAAATTTGGATTATTCTTGTACGTAGTCGTTGAAAATTAAAACATGCCACTCAAAAATGTTTGGAACAATGCATTTATTATATTTTTAATTAAAATTTTTAATTTATTATAGAAAAACTGTATGTATAGTTCAGATTCTGAGTGTACATCAAAACATTTATTGATTTAGCATTGTGTTTTTTAGATCTTGAAAGTGAATGTATTTGTTTTTAACGTGATGTGTGTTATTTATTTATTTAAATTTTTCCACTATCTATGCAATCACAATAAGTTCTTCAGTAATGCTCTATTTTTAAAATCAATAACTTTTCTGATATGTTTATCGACTCACATGGTACGTGAGGAGTAATAAATTTAATTGTAAAAAAATGAAGAATTAACACTCTGAAATCAAAGCGAAAATTAAGGGGAAAACGTTAAAAATAAGAGCAGATGTGTTTTTTACATAATATAAAATCTCAAAAGATTAGCATTTATCAGAATAACATGGGAAATTTATATTTAATTTAAAAAAAAATGTTAAATTTGGAGGAAACATCGTTGAAATAAAATTGGATGCTCCAAAGTAACTAGTTTGTTATAGAACAACCAACATTTATAAAATACAAAAATCCACATCTACTCGCCACTCGTTTAGTGATTGTGAGAAAACGAAATGGAGTCGTGATGACCACGTTTGTTCTTTAAAACCATGGACAACATGTATACACCAAGTGTTAGTTGATCCGGTTATCAATTAAAAAAGGTGTTTACCTTTTTCATTCAATCAATTAGTGTAACATATATTTTTTACATTATTTTGACTATGTATAATGTATATGTTTTGTTCTTGGATTATATTTTATCAAGAAAAAGTGTTAAGTTTTATTTTAAAATAAATTTGTTTATGTTGTATAAGTTATGTTCATTTAAAAAATACTTATTTGCTTGATAAATGAATCCGGAATAAATACAATGAGTATTAAGTAGATGGTTTTTAAAAATGAAAGTTTATTTGTGACTCAAAAAAAGGCAAATACAATGTACTTTTAATAAACATTTTAATTAATAATATTGAATACGCCAATTTTGCGAAATAAAAAAATGTACCGACTAAAAAAGATATTTTTTCCTTTTGTTGTGTTTTATTTGATTTGAATTTTTAGTTTTATGAACATGTATTGATTTGACATCGATGTTTCTTTCAGATTCATAGATTTATGTCAGTAAGGTTCTAGTGGTTTTCCTCAATAGTTGACCAAGTTTGACACATATACGTTAATAGTGGCCATATGATACGTAGGATGGAATTTTCGATTAAAATTTAGGTAATAGATTGTAATAGCATTTATTATAGTGTTGATTAATTTGTTTTTATTTAGCGTCAATAATAATATTATGTTTTTATTATATTCGTACCTAATAAATGTACACAATTACTATTAATAAAACTTTTGCTATCGAATCTTAAAAAAGAAGACGAATATTTTGCGGCATACAATTTTTATCTTTAAATAAATTTGTTATCTAATTGAATAACATAAAAAATTGGTTGAGTGTTTGTAGAGTCTTTTTTTTGTAGCATAGACTCTGTTCATGTCTTTAGTGCAACCTGTGTTAGTTTTTTTAGTATTTACTAAAGCGGTGTTGAGCACTTTTGAAATACCGAATTTATGAGATTTAATTTAATAAAACATAACGTGAATTATATGAAAATTTACATTTATTCATGTTTAAGCTGATATTGAAATTAATATCAGCATTGTGCTGGTAAATAAGTACCTATACAAAAGTCACTTGATCAACACTTGTTCAGGCAGTACATATTAGTAAACGTGGTTGATCGTTAACGATTACTTTTTATATTCCTTTTGTAAAACTTAAAACTGTTTTTACATTCGTCAAATAGCGACTAAGTTGTTACTAAGTTCATCAAACTTTTAAGGCAAGAACGATATATATCAAAATATTGAATCATCTTTATTCAGTATGAATGCTTTTGTGGCAATCATTATATTGGTTTCGATAATTTCTTTGCAATTAGACTTAGTTTTTACAGTTGGACCCTATGAAAATACAGGTAACTATGATTTAAAATTATTTTTAATAATTAATTTTTGTAATATCTCAACAACAATTACGCTATTTCTTAGACTCTGAGTGTAGAAAATATATTGTGATTTTAAAAATATTGATGTTAACACGATATGATTTTTTTTTCTTCTTTTGATTCTTTGAAGATGTCCGATTCCCTACAAAAATAGTAGATATCTGATACTCAACTTCGGATAGCTCTGTTTAATCACATGGTATTTTTCAAAGTTTTATAAGACTTTTAAAAAATGTATAGTAAAAATAAAATTTAAGGCAAAGAAGTTTTAAACATTACATTTCATACATATCTAGTAATAAAGTTTAATACTTGAGACTTTTACATAACAATACAAAATATTTTAATACTATAGGGTGCTGAAGAAAAGTTTCCCTGAAGTAAAAATATACATTTCTCAGGTTCTTTTCTGGGAAATAGTAAAAAAATTATGTATTGGATGCTGAAAATAACGGTACATTTGTTGGTGTAGCAAAAATTTTAATTAATTCGTTGCGTGTGACGGGAGTGCTGGGATGTTTCCCTTACATCCCAAAAAAACAATTTATATTTTCTGTAGCGATTTCAGTGTTAAAATTCTATACTTTTCGGAAATAATTAGTATTAATCATAGCACTCTAATAACTAATTGCTAAAATAGAAAAAAAAAGATATGTGGAGCTAGTGAAGCACCTAATAAAGCACCTCTTAATTCCACTTTTGTTAATTATATTTTTATTTTTTTAGAAGATATTAATACTTGTATTAGTAAGTTATGTTTGTTTGTGTATATTATTGGAGATTATAAAATATAAAAAACTTTGTTTTTGTAGATGTGTGTTTTTATTATTTAAAATTTTTTTTATGCCACTTATTTCCACTTTTTTTAGGACCAAAATAATATTTAGTTATTCCTATCCGTGTTGATATACCCCATTGATTTTTTTTTATGTTTTAAAATATTAAAAGTAACGCATAAACAACTAAATGAAAATAATTTTACTTCATAAAAAATTATAAATTGAAAATCAAAAAAAAAAAAAAAAAAATTGTAGTCTAAGGAAATTAGTATTAGAGATACACAATTACTTCGGATACTTACATGAAAAGTTTGAAAAGGTGAATTATCGCATCACAATTATTCACCATTGCATGTTAAGTAAGCTAATAATAATATCGGTAAACTTTATGTGAAAATAATTCCAGTTTAATATCGAATTTAATGTTATGTTTTTTGTAATATTTTATGGTTGTCACTGCCTACAATATCGCCCTTAACATTTTAAGCTTATTGTTCTTACAAACGTCTATTGATTATAAAACTTTTTTTTTACATTTCAGTTTATTTTGTAATTTTTTTATTTGTAAAATTGCAATAACAGCAGATGTACAAAATTATTACAAAAAAACTAACTTACAAAATTATTTATTGAGTACAAAAAAGTCATGGTACATGCGTTTATTACGAAAAAAATTAATTGTTGACATCAAAGTCAGGACAAATATACCACCAAAGTACATAAGACACACATCTTTTTAGTAAATACAATATATCAACTACAAACTACTGAGCACGTGTACACTTAAAAAATAGGTTACTGAACATAATATTAATTAATGTTATTAAATTTATAAAACGGTTTATAAAAGTTATTGGATTTATGATAGAATGCATAATCACATAACAAATGGATTTAATTATTATTTGCTTTTTTTTTTTAATGTTATTAGGTACATTAAAATTTTGTTCCTTAAAAAAAGAATGGATTTTCTTCGTTTTCTTCTGGGATTGACTGATACATTTATCTAGTGACTAAAGTTGACCTGGTCATAAAAGTTTTGAAATATGACATTTATGTACTTCATTTAAGTAGGGAAATTTTAATTTGTTTACATAAATTTTTAGTATTTATGGCTAAAAAAAATTTAAAAAACAAATAATATAATTAACGTATTTAAACTGATAGAGATTATTTGAATCGATTGTTGAATTTTAATGCTATTTAACAATAGGTATAAATATGTAATTTTTGTGTTAATCTGTCAAAATTCTAAGCTTAAAATTATGGATTTTATGAAACAAAAACTCTACATTTCAAAAGTTTAAAGTTTCGTATATCGTTCAAAAAATGTTGAATTTGCTCCCAAGTTTACACGCAATTGTGTTTAAACTTGTTCAATGTTGTATACGAATTTCAAGCAATATTGAGTATTTTAATAATATTTTAGTATATTTTAGTATTTTAATTTTTAGTTTTTGGACCATATATCAAAAAATAATCTAATTCATAATAATTGTTTTCCCAAAGTACCATTTAGTACCTATGTATAATTAAAAAAGGAAAAATTGGAGATTTCTATTATCTTCAAAAAGTTTTTAGAATAAAAAAAGTCAACAACGTTAAATAAAATATACATTTCTGGCTGTGTTGAAAATCTAAAACTTTATCAGTATCTATGATAATATAAGTATTAAATTTTATCTAAATCTACCTTACAGACATTATTTATAGAGAATTTGCAAGTAAATATTGATAGAAAACCACGATAAATAATATAAACAGATAAATATCAACACTTCAATTGTGTGATACCAAACTTATTTGCACAACATATTTTTTAGCCCCGAGAACAACCACAATTAATACCGATAGACGGACAAATGTGTTTCCCCAAAAGTTGTTAAAATATATAAGTAAGCAAAGTACTTAATATATACAAACAATTAAAATGTATGAAGTTTTTAAAAACATTATCGACGAGGTTTTAACACAAATAAGCATTTATTATTTTTATTTCAATTTCTGTATAAAGAGCATACATAATATTTATACGTTTCAAATCATTTTAACTCATAACAATTACAGTTTATGCACTCCTCTTTACGTGTTTTCTTTCCTGGGAATACAAATTATAATAAAGCAATACGATGACCTCCATGACCGAATTCACAAGTCTTTGAACTGATTTGTGAAATAAATGAATACTTACTGTAAAGTTGGAATATGAATCACGTCTGTTCTATCAAACATGATAGTATTATTATGGATTAAAATTACAAGAATGAAAATTTTTCAGTAAACAAATTTGATATTTACGTGATTATTTTTATTATTGAATTATCAAAATTGTACAACACGTAGAAAAGATACATTGAAAATTATATAAAATGTTTATGAAAATAGGTGGATATTTAAATATAATTTATAACACAAATAATTTTGACATTTAGTAAATTTTTCAAATATTATTTAAAAGTGGAATAATATTATAAATAATTTGTTGGTAAACATGATTAATTTCTCATTTAACGTTATTACAGTTAGTCGATGTTGATTTAAATCTCTTACTACATTTTTGCTTTTTTTTCCATTTTTCTATTCATTCTCAAAATCAAGTAGTTAAAATTTAGCTCACTTCTTCTTGCACTATCGAGGTAAAATTTGGTAAACAACTTTGTTTTGATGAAAATTTATAATATAGCAAAGTCAGGGGCCATAAAAAGCTAAGGAGGTGATCCCTCTTTTTATATAAATTACTATTTTCCTTGTTTTATCAAGCCAAATTATTAAAGAGAAATATTAATTTATCCAATTGTTTTCGCATTGTTTTTAAACAATTTTAACGTCAACATATATTTAAGAGTAGCCTAGTAAAATTTTTTATTCTTTACAAATTCACAATACAAATTCTAACCAAACATTTCTAAAACAGTGAGCCACTGAAAAGTGGTTAGTCACTAATCCCAACAAGCAATCCACTCGATCTAGACATTTTTGGTATTTGACAACCGACATAGTATCTCAAACCTTAAAATTTCCTGATATGTAGTTACCTTAAAGTTTAATTCATATAAATAACAATACTATAATAAATAATTTACTTTTGAACTTCTAGAATTGAGTGATTTGGTATCCAGTGAGTCATATTTCATATCAATAATAATAAAAAAAAAAATTTAATTTTCTACTATAACAATAAAAACTAAAAATTTTATGTGTAGATCCATTCGTATAATTTGTAATGTTTTAAAAAACATATATGTATTAATGAATTTAGTTATTTTGATGAACATAGTAGTATACTTAATACAAAATATTAATTTCTTTATAATTTTCCATTCAGTTCTGTTTTTTTTTTTATGTTTATTTAGTAATTTATGTAAAACCTGTGTTCATTCAACATCTTTACATAGAGGCTAAAATATCCAATTTGATGTATGCATTGACCCCAGTCCCATTTAATATTTCAATTAAAAAATTAAAAATAATAAACTGAAGTGCATGTAAAATGTTGATGTATTAATTTTGCCCCTTGAATGGTAGTTTTTGAAATATTTTAAATGGTTTTTGGTTTTCTCACCACTAGAACAACTTGGAAAACTTATTGAATTAGCTAGTATAACATTTGTTGAACTATTCAAACAACGTAGAGCTGGTTCTCTTTATCGCTAGCCCCCGAAAATTGGAAATTTATTATTTTCTTAATAGTTATCTGTTAAGTAGATTTAGCACGATCTTTTACAAGTACATGAATCATTCACATACCCTGCACAGAATTGGTTCAACTAGCACAATCAATAAATAATTATTTATTATTTATTTAGATAATTATTAATAATAAATTATTAGAGAACCAAATAATGCTGGCCCTCAAAATAGAAAGTTCAGTATTTTCTCTAATGTTAGAACTTTAGCACACAATGTGCATTCACAATCAAATTAAGCTGTGCTAGGTAATTGGTTATTTTGTATCTATGTAAAGTTATTAAATAGATACGTTTTTAATTAAATTAATTTTTTTTCTAAGGAGACGCAACAGATTATTTTAATTATATTCTTGGTATCATTTCACTTAAAAGTAAGTATAAATTAAAATTTTAACTATATATAGGTACGTTGCTGAAAAAAAGTTTTTGTTATTAAAATATTGAAAAATTTAATCGAAAAATATAGCAATACAGTATATGGTTCCCCTACCAAGTGTGAAAATAAATAAGATGATATAAGTCATAAATTTAAAAGAAAAGTTTTATCATATTGAACAAAAGCTCTTAAGTTATTCTAAAAGATATCAATCATACGTATGCAATACACGTATGTATTGTAAAAAATTGTACAACTTTATGTACCTACATCTAGCTACGCGATCCATTTAAATATGTATAACTTACAGAATTAGTACAGTTTGCATACCACCATATGTATAAAGTCAACAAGATGTATACAAAATATTTTAAAATTCATTTGGTGTGATTTTATCGAAAATGTTTTAATGCCAGCAGACAATTTTGTTGTACAAAATAGAATACATTTTTAGTCTTAAAAAAAAATTTTATGTTGGTTTAAAACTTTTTTAGGCAGTTTAACCAAATATATAAAAAAATTTTGAACTTTTCCAAAACAGTACGACTGAAATAATGTTTGTCAAAATAAAATTGTAGCTAATGGTTTTAGAAATTGTTTTAATTACATATTATGTAATTTATTATTTTCTCCTTCGTTTTAATCTTCAGAAAGTTTTTTAGATAACTTCAGTTTTGATCGGAATAAAACAATTAAAGAAATCAGAATTTTTATTAACTTCTTCATTATCATTTTTTTGTCTTCATTTATATTAAAATTTTTCGAATTATACTTGTATTATAACTATTAAATTATTTTTTTTAATTTGAAGACATTTCAAAGTCATTTTAGAAGTATTTGTGTTATAATGAATCGTGTTGACCAAAGATAAACAAATATGTACCTAGATAAAGATAATGACGTAATATATTATATCTTTAAGATAGTAATTAAATTGGGTGTAAAGATAAAAGATAAATATCAAAATGAATGAAACTTATATGAATATAAAACTGATAAATTATAATTGATTATTTTTTTTATTTTAGTTAATCCAGACAATGAAAATTCGGGTTAGTTTTAAATCATTAGGCATAAAATGATGTAAATATAATTTAATATTTAAAACTTATATTCCATTTTTAAATGCATTAGCATCAACGATAAGATTATTATAATAGAGGTTCCAATTTTTATCTCAAAATTCAACATGCTACCTACTTTTGGAATAAAATGTTTTCACTGTTTGTAATAATTTTAGAAAAGTCAGTTTAGATTACTTGGAGAAACGATATAAAAACTAAATCAAAAACCAATTAGGTATTTAAAACTTTTACGCTTGTCATAATTAACATTTTTTTGATGGCCGTATGCAATTCAAAATTTTTAATTTCTAAGTAGAGAGTATACAATTTGTTCTTGGTTTTTGATAGGTAGTTATTGATTTGTAACTAGATCATTTGGAAAAGTCAGTCACTATTCTTCGGTATTTAATATGTAGACATTTTTCTATGGTCATGGTTATCTTATATTATCGTCATTAGAACAAATTTAATTTATTTTTTATTTGTTTGTGTTTACACAAAATATATGTATACATTTTTATTTTTATAAAACTCTGAAAATCATACTTTTATACATAAACTGTTTGGCAAACAAAAAGTTGAAACACTGGATGTCATTTTTCTTGAATTGCGATTATTGTTTGATTATGAAATGAAAATAGGTAAACAATTTTTTAGTAATTATATAGACAATTTAACCCATTTTTTATATTTTTAATTATCTAATTTATACCGTTGAATGACTTTTATGAGTTTGAAATTGGTAGAGATAAAGCAGTTTCAATATTTTATTTTATGTACACGGTTATTTGACAAAAAATGCTACAGAGTATAGACAATTTCATATATTGTTTTAATGAATTACCGGCTCGGACACCTTTAATTCACTATTGTACTCGCTTTCCTAGTTAGTAAACATTTTGTACAGACTTAAATTCCAAGCATGACCTGCAGCTGACAGTTGGCAAAACATATTACATATTATTGAAAGCTATAGTTTATTATTTATTCTATAATCGTTTGATCAAGCAGAACCAATTATGATGATGAACCCAGAAGAGTTTTGTCTTGAATTTACAAAAGGTATGTTCAAATTTTACTATGAACTAAAATAAGAACAATATTGTTACATTTTTAAGTTCATATCTATGTAGGTAAATTGTTTAATTAAAATTAAGTATTTGTAAAATTGTAATCAATGATAAATCACGGAGACTGGTTGACTAAATAAATAACTATTGATTGTCTGACTTTTAAAAGTACCTACCAATAAACATATCATAGGTATGTGAATATTAAAACACACTTTACAGAAATATATACATATAAACTAATATTAAAGAAAATATAAAATTATAGAAAAAATTTGAATAAATGGAAATAAACTATATTTTTTAAACCACAAAATAATATTCTATTATATTATTGTCTATTATCTTCGAATATGATGTGTTGTAAGGATCTACAACTTCTTTCAGATTCTGAGCGCAGCAAAAAATGTACCTACTGTTTTTACATTGATGTTTTTTTGTTTTTCTGTGAATAACTTTAAGGGGAATAGGAAAATCTATGATTCTTAAAGTCAGTACCTCTAATGAAAAGTGTATGCACTCTGATGCTATTTTATTGAATCTAAAATTTGAAATTTCAAAGTTTTATAAGTTACGGACATTAAGCTAAAGAGAACATTAGGAGAAACATTAATTACGGAAAACTTTTTTCCACATATCGATTTCTTTGTTTTTATCTAAATAACCGTTCGAGGTGTGTTTATAAAATTTGGAGCACATATTATCTATCATATTATCATATATTATCATATGTATCTCGCAAGTCTCACAATATCAGCCAAATTTGACAAGTTTACGCAAAATTGTTTTTGAGTTATAAGGAGGTCAGATGTGGCTCCAAATGGTTTGTGAAACACGGTGCAAATAGTATTTTGTGAAAAATTACCCAATAAATTCTATTAAAGCACCGATGTAAAACTAACACTAGACAAGTCGTAACTCAATGGTATAACTCCCAAGTGGTTATTTTACGTTTAAGTCTTATTAACTTTTTAACGATTATTTTCCAAATGATTTCCAATCCCTTAGAAAAGTTTAAAATAATATTTTTGAACGTATAGTACAGAATTCTAAACAATCTAATAATTTGTGTGGATTCTGCCGTTTACATTCAACAAAACCAATTTTTTAAAATTTTATCTGACAGTTGAAATCAAGTTTTTTGCTTAAAAAGCCGTCATATATAACTATTTATGTATATGTATATTATACAGAATTTTATAATTTAATAGTAAATAACGAATTAAAATTTTAAAAAAAATATTCTAGGCTCTTACAA
Source organism: Hormaphis cornu (assembly GCA_017140985.1). NCBI lineage: Eukaryota > Metazoa > Arthropoda > Insecta > Hemiptera > Hormaphididae > Hormaphis > Hormaphis cornu. The sequence continues at coordinate 16,049,697 of CM029360.1, forward strand.
TTCCCTTGGAAATAACAACTTATTTTGAAATTGGCAAAAATCGGTTTTATCTGAATTTTTGTTTTTCGAAAAAACGTCGTAACTAGCCAAACGTAATTAAATTCAAATAAAAAATTCATACTTTACTTAAAGAATTAATGTTATAGGTAATTTATATTTTTATGAATAATTTTTATAAAATTAAAGTTAGTTCGTCGATATATTTGTTAAAATACATAGAGATAATTATAAACATTTAAGTATTTACTAAGTGTTTTTATAATTTACCAATATAACATAAGGTACACTAAACTGTTTATTTTAAATTTAGATATAACGAGCATGGAAGGTAAATAATTTTAAATATAAATAAAAATTAAAGACGTGAGATAGGTAAAACGTGTTTTTAGATTCTGAACGCAGGGAAGTTGTATTGTTTTACATTTTGAAATGGTGTTTTTTCTTTTTTGATATTATTTTTAATAATTTAAAGGCAAGTTTATCCTGTGCATTGCCCTTTTTTAATCAAACATTTTCTGCTAACAATATTTATAATTTATGACAATTATCTAATTTTTGAACATCAATTAGTTACCTGACCTCAGAAAATAATTAAGACAGTAAAATTAACTCTATAAAGTTGGTAAATGTTTTTATAATATAATAAATATATCAAAAATAACACATATTTGATTAAGGAATAACTTGCATCATATTAAATCTAAATATGTTGAAAAAAATATAACATTAGATCTGCATACAAAAGGCCAGTAAACTATTTACATTGTTTTTATTTCAAATTTGTTTTTTAGTCGACTCATCGGGTAATCGTTTTGACTTTAAACAAATATACTGTATTTCAACATTGTATAATGTCATATAAATTATTTCCAATATTAAATTAATTCAAATTAAATCTAACAGAATTTAAAATTACACACTTTTTACTAACATTTATGTCATATATTGCATCATAAACATTGAATTCAAAACATAAAAAAATAGGAATTTTTAATTTTACATTTGTAAATAAAATGTCCCAGAATCATATATTTTTAGGCAATGATATAATTGCGTATAGATTTATTAATTATTATAACAACTACATATTTGACACCAGCTGTGATTTTCTTTACAGGACAGAAATAATTATTAAATTTTAATTTTTAGTTAAAGTACATCTTAATAAAAATCAATATCATGTTTGTGTAAATTAGAATTTATCATTATATTTTTTGAGATTTTATATTATTTATCAACCGAATTGATTATTTTTTACAAAAATGAAATATATATTTATAATAAACTTTATGTCTTAAACCTCAGCCTAAACACTAAACAGTTTAATAACTATTTGTTTCCTTAGACCAAGTACCCAACTTTAATTCTTTTTTACGTAAGTTCAATAAATATTATTAAATTTTTCATAATTGTTTTATTATTTAAAAAAGAGGTATGTTACGTACTAAAAATTGTTTGAAGTGTTTTCACCAAAATGTTGTATTTTGTAATTTTGAAACTTTCGTGATGTAATTTTTTTTTTTTATTAAATTAAAACTAAATTACTCAAAGATGTTTTTTAAACATCAAACCTCATGTAAACTTTTGGGTTGTATCTATTCGTTTAAAAATAATGGAGTACCTACCAACCATTTTTGGCTTTGTGAGTTTTTAATACGATATATTTTAATTTTTGGATATATCTTACAAATAACTAAGTAATGAGTTCTAAAATTTTAACTACGATTATTACCTATGGCTTAATATATGGAACACTGAAATATTAAATCTTTTGAGATCTGGGTCTTTTCACGTTATTCAATCATAACATAATTTTTAAATATTTAATACAAGCTATACACTTGTGGTTAAAAATAAAAGTTTTCTTTAAAAACAAAATTGAAGGGTGTTGAAAAAATAATTTAATGTAGAAATGGTTTAACAAATAAATAATTGATTTACAATAGAATATTTACCAAACTGTATTCAACAATCCCCAAAACTTTTATTTAAAGAAGTATATTATTATAGTTTTATTGAAATTCATTGTTTTGTTTAAGTATAGTTTTTTTTTCAAAATGTATTTAAAATGTTATATATTAGGAATATTTTATTTTTTTTTATTATTTTTATGTTTTATTATTTTTCTTAACAAGTATTCAATAATAACATTATATAAAAACTTTCAAAATATATTTTATTTTACATGTATTCAGTAAGATTTTTAATGAAAAAATCTACAAAAATGTACAGATGTCAACATTTATAATATAAAAGAAATATTTGTGTGTTAAACACTAATACCTATTTAGTATTATATATATATATATTATATCTGATTAAATTGATATTGAACATTTTCATTCGTAAACATATTATATAAAGAAAACATTTTATGCATATTTTTTTTTTTTAAATTAAGATACAAGACAATACAATTCAAGTTTTAAATACAAAATTCATCATTAAAATTGTCCTGTATTAACTGTGACTTTAAGTCTTCAATTATCTTATTAAAGTGATAAAATTTTTGTGTGACAATGGATTTTCATAAAATCATGCATAAAAACGTTTCTGCAATAAAATATGTATGTGTTTTAATCAATTTCGTTTGATGAACTAATGGAAAATTTTTTAACGAATATTGTGACAGTGTTGTTTTCATTGCTTTGTCTTTGATATCATGGCTTATATAACCATTAAACCGGCAAAATGATTGTCCCATGAAATTCACAGAGAGACTGTAAATTGTAAAGGATCAAGCGGTTTTCTTATAAGTCATTGTACCTAATAAAAGTAACGTTTTTAGCAATTATAATTGTTCAATGACACATTGAAATAAAAATAATTAATTAGACACCTACCAGAGTATTTATTAGAGCTTATCACTTAAAAATAAGAATCAGCCTATCTTGTGTCCTTATTTTAGGTGACACGGAGAATAGAAGTAAGTATTATTTTTCATGGAAATGAAAATAATATTAGCACACAGTGTGCAAACTATTTGTGCATAACATGTAGTTTAAATAGGCCGACTTGTATTAAAACATTTTAATGTTATTACTCAATTTAGTAGGCAAATACGTAATATAAAATTTAGGTACATTTAACTATTGTATATTTTTAGTAACTGTTTTATTTTAAGTTCTATTCAATTCTATTTAAATTAATCAGAACAAATTTAAATAGTAAATTTAACTGAATTTTCAAAACTTTTTAAAAATCTTTTTATATTTATAATTTCTAGTTTAACTATAACAACATCAAAACATATCCATCATAAAAATATTTTTTCAAAAAAAAACTTATACGTGGATTAATAATCACGCTATTAAACGTCTAGCAAACTTCTAGCACAAAAAGGCCGGAGATTCCTACAAAAAACCTCTAGAGTAAAAAGTTGTATGGACCGCTCTTCAGCATATTCGAAAAAGGAGGGAGAGTAGACAAACCACGAACGTCTTTCACCAATTGTGCCGGAGAATCTTAACTAAAAAGTTATAAATAAACACATAAGTAAAAAAAAAATTTTTTTAGTATAGGAATGCTTTTATTTTCCTAGTTATTTAAAAATGTTTAATTATTTCATACTTAAAAGTAATAAATAAGAAAATAAATTACACAATGAAAAAGCTTTTAAGCATTCTAATAGTTAGCATGTCTAACTTTTGAGATTAACTAACTTAGAATTTTTTCATTATATGTTTTTTTTTCTTATTTATTACTTTTTAGGGTGATTTAAAAAGTTGGGGCCTGGGATGACTAGTCTCCAGGTATGAAAATTAAATTTTATTTAATAACTAGGGATATAAATGAAACATACTAAAAAAATTCTTTTTACCTATATTTTTTAGGTTTTTTTTATGGAAAGTTTATTCATGACACTTTGGTACAGGCACAAAGAAATTTTTAGTACTTCACAAGTACCTACTTGAGAAAATTTTAGACGTATAAATTTGGGAAGATAGGAATACCATTAACATCCCTGGTTTTGAATTTTGAATTTTGATCTTTATTAATTTGTTTCTAATAAATGTTTTGAAAATAGTAAAAAGTCGATAAGAAAAATAACTATGTATCATTGAATCTCTTTTAAAAATAGCCTAATAAAGTAGCCTTCTATTAAAAATTTTAATTTGTCTTTTCAGAATGCAGAAGTAACTTTGGTTTAGTTAAAAAATACTGTAATGTAAAATAACGCATTAGCTGGTGTACAAATTACAAACAGTATTAAAGCAGTATAAAATAATTTATCAAATAATGTTAGTAAATTTAAGGTACGGAAAAAAAAGTGAATTCTAGGGTAGATAAGAATTAGTTTGGTGTAATGTATAACGATTTCGCTTTGGATTGGGTCATTTCTTTGGATTTTGTCAATGGTTCAGAAGTTGTGGTTCAAACGCTTTGTTTGTTATATTAAGACAACGCCAAACTATATTTTTAAAAGACGACTATGAGTGAGGTCAATAATCTGATACGACCTGGGAAAAAAAACAAATATCTAAAAAATATCAGTACGATTAACCTAATATTACCAACTAAAATTGGACTTTTGAAAGTTTGAATTTATAACAAAAAAATAACATACAATTTTTAATTAAACCATGCAAAAACTAGGAATTATTTGATACTACAGTTTACAACACTATCAAACATAAATGTATTCATTTCTAATTTGTGTCAAAGATTTTATGTAAATACTGACGGTTAGTTGTGACTGAAAACGAAATGTTTAGGTACTTATTTGTTTGAGAAGGTATTTTAATTTTCTATAGGACGCAGCACATATTATAGGTACATAGATTGTTTAGAACTGTTTTTTCAAAGGCAATGATTGATTTACTACTTTCAGGTAGGTATTAAATAATATATTTGAACCACAACCTTCAAATTATTGACCTACCCAGAGAAGTGACTCACTCCAATGCATAATCACTGATCCAAACAAATTCTAACCTAGGATTTACCCATTTTCTTTTTTTTCTTTCTTAAAATTTACTCCCTTCTTTTCCTTCTTTTCTTAAATTTACTCTATTTATATTTTCTTCTTTCTTTTCTTTTGTATTTACGTAATACTGTATAAATAACTATGTATTACTATATAATACTTCACAGTACACCATTCAAAATATTATCGTACTTAGTGGTGTAATCTACCTTATATCGCAGCATGCTATTACTTTTTCATTATTTCTTTAATAACTTTTTGTTTATCTGTTTGTCGTTTGTACTTATTAGTAGATTGGATCATTTCTTATAGCCAAAAATGTATTGACAGAAAAAAATCTAAGTTCAACAACCTTATTATATTATAAAAAAGATCACACAAAAACTTATATTATATAACAATTAAAATCTATGTTTGTAAGATTTAATCTTTACTGAGTGAACTCTAAATAAATGAACACGTATTGTTTGTTGTTTTAGTACAAATAATTCGTGTTTTTGGTAATATAAGTAAGTTCAGTTAAAATAAATTTAACACTGTACACTAAACAAAAAACTAATTATTATTAATTCACAAAAGTGAAAATAAAATAAATGACGAATTATATTTTTTGTTTGACTAATAGACCTACTCATAAAATTACAGTTATTCAATACATTTTACACATAACATAAAACATATCATATATTATGTATACCTAATAAACTATAAATACGTCAATCGTCAAGTAAAAACATGTTCTGCAATATACCTGATAGGTTTTACGAGAACACTCCTATGTTTATAGTGGAATATTGTATGCGGGATATACTAATAATAAACATCATGGATTCGTTTTAAATAAAAAGAGTTTTATTATTTTTACATAATTATAAAAATAAAAAACATTAAATATACATTTATTTTTTCGAGTATAGGCTGATGATGCCATTTACCCATCAACATATTTGAACATTCCATTTGAAATTTGAATTCGTTATCATGTATCTATACCTAGTAGATTTGTTATTTATTTTGAAGAATATCACAAATAAAGTTTTCACACTACCTATGTATCTTATTAGCAAAACATGCCTGACTTTATTGTCAAATAGAGTGCTTTTAGCTAATTCAAACATGAAATGAGAATTTGAGATAAAGTGATTATGTTTCAGTAGTAGATATATTGATAGATTTTATGATTGATTCTTATCTGCACTTGCGCTGATGTACCGAGTGCACAAGCACTCCTACTAACTATTTTCGACAAACGATTTGTTAGCAATCATTTGAGACACCTGTGAAAAAGTATAGTAGCATAATTTACACGTATGTGTACGCAGTTATCTCTCCTGCTCACTGATTTTAGCTGTTTTCGTTTTTTTTAACTTAGCACATGTATCATTTGAAAATAATATTCATAATATTCTAGATTCTAGAACATTTTGATACCTAATGGAAAACCTTGTATAATTTGAAAATATTTTTTGTCTAAATTATTCTTTGATTTTTTTTTGACCGTCGTGTTTTTATTTGTGGTTAACAATCGTGAAATTAAAATGCCCAGATACAAGCACACTGGTTTATTAACATAAATATAAAGAGAAATGATTAGTTTTTAATTTTGGTTTACTACATTATTTGACTAATAGTTTTTTTTTTTTTTTTTTTTGTTAAAGTGAATACGGAGGTCATTCTAAAAGAGACATTCAAAAACTTAGGTTAGTATATATTAAAAAATAACTATGTTTTAAACATTATGATATTATTATTTATGTTTTTTAAAAACTAATGGTATGTTTTACTTTACTCAGAAAAGTTCTTGTATCCGTGTAAAATAAAATTAATAAATTAATGACTCTGAGCAGAGCAGCTATTGTATACAAATACATATTGCCATATTGGTCTTATCAATTTTTAAATGTACCTTTTAAATATACAAATTTGTATGTTTTCTAATATTAAATTATGTCTGCGGAAACGATGGGTTGAAAATTTCAACTGACCACAGAAAATAGTATAACTACTAGAATGTGATATCAGAATAAACTGTTAAAAATATTTAAATTTATTAAAAAGACCGCGACCGGGTTTTTTAACCCTAACTCGAAAAATAATCAAAATTATAAAAAATTCTTTAAAAAGAATATTATATTATTCTACGTATCAAAATTTTTTTTGTTAAAACATTTTACTAGATTTAACTACTCCTAACCTAAAAAATATTCAAGGAAAAGAAATACACCGTCGTAAGAATAACACATTCTTCTCTGTGCTCCGAGAAAAAAAGTACATGTAAAAGAACTAAGATCGGTTTGATAAAACATTTTTTAACAGGTCTTTTTAACTAGTACAATATTATATTCTCTTTGTTCAGTATTTATATTAAAATCTTCAATCAAAATATATTAAAATAGGTAAATACTAGGCATGTAGAACATTGTAAAAACAAGTAATTATATTATTCGAAAATTTTTAATTGTTTTTTAGTGGAAAGTTTAATTCCACGAGTAAACAGTAAGGAATTTTTTACTTATAAATATTTATTTAATCGTTTTATAACAATAAATAAATTTAATTAAATTAAAAATACAATACACTATTCTAACTACGTATTTTTATTTAAACATCAAAAAATCTGCAGATGGAACACATTTAATTAATGGACATCTCATTACTGTATACTATAATTTATAATATGAAACCGTATGATAACTCCTTATTTATTACGACCCAAATGATTTCAAAATTTACTTGCAGTTTAAACTAGGTAATATTTTTAAAATTTATATGTTCGAGTTAGAAATTGTATAACCAAAATTAATACTCTAAGTATATAACATTCATTTAATACTTGTTTTTTTTTATAACTATTAAGTGTTAAATTATTGTTTTATCTTGGTAAAAAGTGAAAACAAATTTCTCGTTCTGGTGAGATCAAAAATACAGAAATTTTGATTTAAGTATTAAATGCGAAACTGTGCATAATTTTATTGTATTGCCTGGTCCAGTTTTAGTTTTTACGTCAAAAACACCATGGCTGATTTTTCTAAAAAATAAAAGGCATTTGATATTTATAGTAATTTTCTTTAAGAAAACGTTTTTTCTTAAAATATTTTGAGAATTTTCAATACTTAAACGTCTACTCCCGAAAATCGTAAGACTTGTATTTATTAAAATACGTTTTCAAGATTGTATCAAGGTTCAAGGCTATAGGACTTATACTTTCAAGGACAAAAGTCTTAACCAGAAAAACTATATCAAATGATTTCAAGTAATTGATGTTTTCCCAATTTTATGTTATACTAAAAACCGGTTAAAACGATTTAGAATTTAACAGTAACCGGCAAGTATTATTTTTCACCTGCTAAAAACTTGCAAAACTTGTGAAGATTTCAAATATTTCGAACAAATTATTTGAAGAGTATATAAGTGAATTATTATAGTAAAAGTTTATTGTTTGTAAATTTCAAAGAGTTTATTAGGTTGGAGCTGTTGTACCGAAATAGCTCATAAGAACAAAACTATGTCTGTAACATAGAAGATAATTAGTCTTTAATAAAGAATGATAATTAAGTCCAAGTAAAATAGTGTTAAAAACTATTCTGGTAACTGTTTATATCAATATACCAAATTTTATAACAACTATTTAATGTTTAAATAAATATCAATTATTATTTTGTTTCCAGATTATGCAAGCGGCTACTTTTTGCACATAGATGGCTATATAGGTGCCATTGTTCAAAAAGGTAAGTAATTTTGATGAAAACAATTTATAATTGTACTCTAAATATTATACATACTTAAATTTCATCGTTACTAATAAATCAAGTGTATTAAACTAGCTGGACATTTTTAGTTTTAAATTTTTTTAAAAAGTATTAAGAAGTTAAATTTAATAAAGAAAAATTGATATTCATTCGAATAGTAAAATACCACTATAGAATTCATTTAAAACTATTATATTTTTTTCTTACAACATTTCAAAAACAATTACCAACGTCCTCAGAGAATTTGTCAAAATCAATAAGTTATTTTAGTAGTATAAATAACGTAGGTATATTGTATGCCAAATTTAGATTTTAGAATTAGTTGTAGAATCCATATAAAGCCTACTCAAAAAATACTTTTTTAACTACTTTTAAGTTGATATTAGAATTCATACAAAAATAAAAATCTATTAACCTTTGTATTGATTCAGTATCAAACATAGAAAGAGTAATATAATATAATATAATCATTTAATACAATATAATATATATATACGTACATGTTTTAAATACTAATTAATTCGTTTGACCCACAAATTCTGAATCATTGATCTACACATAGATATGACCTTGCTCAAAAAGTAATCATTACTGAAAACCATTTCTTATTTGAACTTAATCCATTCTTTTCTTAGAATTTATCCACATTTTTCTTTCCTTTCTTAGAATATACTCCTTTCCTCTCTTTCATATTTTAAAATGAATATAACAACTTTATAATTATGACTAAGAGTGTAAAATGTTTTAACTTTTTTTATAATCGATTGATTACTAAAATTATAAATGATTGTGCATAATTTTTGATAATATATAGGTTTGACGAAGACACCTGAAGAATGGTGTGGGTTAACACCTGAAAAGTAACAATTCCACTTAAATTAGATTATTTTTAGTTGCTTAGATGCTTGATTTTTTGTATACTTTCAGCATTATCTGTTAATATTCGAAAACAATTTTTATATATACATTTTATTGTTCAACTAACGTTAAACGTGTCAGATATGCTAGTGATTTTTGTAACAAGTTAAGATTTTTCTAGATCTGTTTGAAATAACCGAAACTTTTAAATTCTGTAAAATAAGCAATTGTAATCACGCAGCGTACAACTAGCAGTTGAAAAAGCAATCAAAACGTTAGGACAATATAGCCTCTCTTATTGTTTGACTTGATCATGGTAAGAAACGCCTTTGAAGAGGGAACTGAAACTTTTTAACTGGACGAACAAGCTGATTAGTGTTATCAGAAAATAAAATATATAATTACGATTTTCGTCATTACATCTCTCGTTACCACTCCATTACATCAATTTTTAATTCTTTGAGCGTGTAACAGTTAATTGTATTCTTCAATCTTCAATAACCTATACCTTGACATGAACAAAGCAGCATTTTAATTATATTGCATATCATCACAGTTATATCATTATTATGATAAGTGGAATATATTATAATCAATGGTAATATGCATTGATTATTAATTACTTTTTCCGTAGTCGAGTAATTTATTTTGTGTTTGATTTTTACTTGCAGTGAAACATTATACATTTTTTCATTTCTTATCAATATTATTGAACAACCAAATTGTTTAAAACAAATTTTTCCTTAGAATTTTAGGAAAAAAGCGCCCAATAGATTATGGAGAATCAAGTTCTTTCGAATCAAGAAAATATGGTGGAGGAAGAGGAAGTTCCTCTACCGATCAATGGGCATAACATTTATTAAACATATTGTTTTTATTTGTAAATTATTTTTAAGTGCACAAAATTATTATGTTAAGTTTTATTTTAAAAATATGTATTATTTGCTCTGTTCACAGTTTATTCATAACTGTACAAAATAATATATGAACGCAACGAAATAAAAATAAATTTCTTTAATGCAACTAAACTTTTTTTTTTTTTAGATTCTGAGCGTCAGCGAAGAATGTATTGTTTTTACAATAATATTTTTTTTTAATTTTTTTTTTTTCTGTAGACACTTTTCCTTATAGAAATAATAGTTCAATTTTATCGTATGATGATACCTCAAAAGATAGATTATTGATCCGAGACGATACTTTATTTAAAGCGTTTTTTTAAATTTTTATAATTTTCAAAGTTACGAGCGAAAAACGAAAACGGCCGAATTTTCGAAATTGCTTCGTTCGAAATTAATATATGTCATTAAAAAGGGCGTAACGAGTTATCGTCGTCGTCAGAAATATTTCGTGTGTCGATCCTCTCTGAATTTAGGCGCATAATAAGAGTGCGCCACTCTCCCCTACCACGCCATCTTATACTGCTCTTCAACGCCACCGTCGATTGAAGTCATCCCGGACAGGCATCGTGACACCACCCACGTCACCACCACTCCTGAGTTAGGGAATACCTCTGGATACCCATATTTGCTGCCCAATTGTTCTCTGACGCCTCATAAACTGATCAGACCGTTTGGCTTTGTTTGTAAATTACCGGAAATCGTACCAAACCTAGCCTAATAATAGCCCGGGAGCTCTGAAAACGCGTTCATATCAACCGATTAGGGTCCTGTCAAGGGTCCGTTACCAACGATCGAGTCACTGATCGCTCAAAACCACCACGGCGTAACCGGAGTTACGCCTATACACTGTAACCACTCTTATAACCCGCAGACTAAACCAATTTATATAGTACTCCCGACGACCAAGGGATCTAGGCTTGGGTAATCCTCAGGAAGGACTGTAAGGGAACGTCCCTACTGGACGTGGGACTCGAGGTACAGTTATTATTGTAATACTATCCCGGTGCACCCTCGCCATACTCTTGTAAAAAACGTACACTGAATGAATCACCTTTATATTTATGTATCATTATGTCTTGTTACGATTATATTAATTTTGTAATATCGCTGTTGTTTCTTACACCAAATACTTTTATACCTATGTTATGTCTCCCTTGTATTATTATTGTACCCATACCGCGACTCATTATAACTTTATTGTAATTATATTGTACCACTATTGAACAGTAATGTATCATAATGCCAACATTCATAAATTGGAAAGACACCAAACCACTATATATATATATACGTGTTGGCTTCATTACGTGACGGCTGCGGAACCCTGATATTCCGTACCGTTACAAAGTACGTGTTTTCAGTGGAACATGTGTTAGTTTTGTTACTATTTGCTATAACATTATTTGCTACAATATTTTTTGAAATCTTGAATTTATTTGATCTCACGTCGATTGCATACATCTAATCGACTTTACGTGGTATCTGAGTAAAATTATTTGTCGAATAAATTCTTATAAACTGCAGTGTAAATAGTTAAATGAAATTTGCTCGGTCGACACTTGTATAAATTTTAGATGGGTTGGTAAAAATGTTTTAATGGTGTCTCATCGTTTAAATAATTTTTCCTTATAAAAAACTAAATGCCGTTTTTACTAAACATTCAACAACGGATATAATTGTTCTAACGAATTTTATCAATTAAAAGTTGCAAGACGCTTTTATTTAAAAAAAATACGTCACTTTCAGTATGAATGTTCTTATCACCCTCAATATACTGGCATCAATAACTTCTCTGAAATTTAACTTTGCTTACAGTGGTGGATATACAGATCAAAGTAACTATGACTTACTCAGTATTATTAACTATTAATTATTCGAAGACCTCACTTAAAACTTGTAGTCTGCCCACAAGTTAAAACTGGTATATTTTCCAGACTCTGATTGTAGCAAAGAAATTGTATTAAAAAATTAATATCGATATTAGATTCTTAATGTGGCAAGGAAATAATTGGCTTTAACATATAATGCGTGTTTCTATTTATTTTTTGTCATGAAACGATAATAAATTCATAAAAAGTTATCCGATCTTTAAACCAGATTTTCGGTAGGTTTTAATTTAAGTCTTTAGGTTGATTATTATAAAGAGAAATATCACAAAAAATATAAATTGGAATATGATTAAAATTCATTTTCTTTAGGTTTTAATGTTTTACCCATTTATTCAAAATTTTAAAGTTCGATTTTTGTAATAAAAATCATGGTCAACCACCAAAATGATGGTCAAAAATACGTTTGCCGTTGTTTTTACTACTCTTACAATTTTGAAAATTTCAATAGGACCAACAAAATCACAAAAAATCATGCATAAGCATATCGGAGCATTTTTTATGTTGAAAATGTAATGATAAAAACCTCTTTGCTTTATCAATTGATAATTTTTTTTTTTTTTTTTTTAGGGGATATAGAGAGTTGTATCAGTAAGTTGTATTTTACATGTGATATCAACTGTCGGTATATAAAAAATTATATAAAATCTATCGATCTTACAAAAAAAATGTGTTTTATTTTTAGTTTCTTAATATTAAAAAATAAAACCAAATTTTGAAGTATAATATAGAAATATTCGTTATTTTAAATGAATCGAGTTTTAAATATAAAAATCACATAATTTACAATTCTATCTTGCATATTTTTTAACAATGAAATTTAACCAAAATTTGTTATAAGGTTGTTCAATTTGTATTCGTTTTCTAAAATTTTCAATTTTTATCTCAAAAATTGTGGAGTAGTTACGGCCAATGAAAAATCGTGAGAAAATAATAAAAATAGAATATCTGTTAACCGATATTATTTGAAAAAATTATAGAAATCGTTAAGCCAAATTTAATAAATAAAAATGTGGTTCATTTCCCATTTAGGTTTAAATTCTAAACTAAAAAAAAAAATAAAAATTGTTATGTAACAAAAACTATTGACATTTACAAATTTCAAAATTTTAAAGTTCTGCAAATCGTTAAAATGATTGAATTTTGTTCCAAGTTCACACAAAATTCTTTTCTATGGTGTGGAAATTCCAAGTGTTTTGGATCAACTACCAAATTTTGACTCTTGGCTATTGGATTAACAATAAGCTAATAATAATCAAAATCACAATAATTGTGTTCAAAAAATTAACTTCTAGAACCCATCTTATTAGATACTGCATTAAACGATTGTAGTTTTTTTTATTATACACTTAAATATGAATCAGAATGTAAAAACGTCATTAATTAATCAGTTAATCACTCGTTGTGCTCAGAATTTAAAATGTTGTCGATTTTCCATGATAACATCATAATGTTCACTTGTTATTAAAATTACTTCGTAGACATAATATATGGAGAGTTTTCAAGTATGTATCATTAGAAACACTATAATTAATATTATAAATGGATTTAAATTAAATTTCTCAATTAAACCGCAAAAAAATTAATTAAATTCACACATAATTTTTAGTTCCAAGACCTGTACCAATAGAAAACAGCGAAACTGTAGCTTTACAGTTACAGAGTTTGTATCCGCAGAATTTGGTTGTTAGTATAAAAAAAAAAAAAAAAAAAAAAAAAACATAAAAGTTAATGATAATTAATAATAATGAATACTATTTCAATAAAGCAATAAAACAATAATTTTTAATTGAACAATATAATTTTCAGGCCCAAATTCAGCAGGAAACCCAACCGATAGATAAAACAAAGCATATGAAAGATTTAACAAAAAAGTTGTTGAGTTCTATGAGTAAGCAATTTTTTACAAAAAATTATAAATATTAATTTTTTTTTTAGATAAAATAATTCGATTAATAGCGCTTTAGCTATGAAATTTCTTTTTCTGTTTTGTTGTTTCTACAATTTTTACAGGGAACTAGAAAAAATATTACAGTTTGTGTTTTACACTCTGCCTAAAGTAGAACTAGAAAAAGTGGGAGATTTTTTGATGTCGTATCAAAATTGTCATACTCGGAAAATGTTTAAACCTTTGTAGAATTGTTATTACGGTATATAATTCATTATGAAACCTTTCATGATCCCCAATTAATTGACTTAGTAAAATTTTCAATAATTGTTTATCAGTGAAATTATATATAAACATTTGTGTAAATGTTTGAATTCACTGTTTAGATAGTGGAGACTTTAAATGAACGCTGTACATTTTATTTTTGAGCGAATGTGAAATAAAAACGTGTAATTTTAATTAGTAGTTTGATTGATATACATACTGGATAATACGTTTCGTGTATTTTCCATTACGTTATAAAATGTTCTACCGATATTTTAACTTTATTTGGTAAATTCAAATCACAATGAATTCATAATATTATAAATTAACACGTCCAAACAAAATTAATATTTAAAGTTTTTGTCGGTTTCACGTTGTCCAAATGGTTTAGAATGTTTGTCCGCTAACAGAAACTTAGATACTTTGGCACAATTACCACATAATAGCGATAATGAACTCTGTTCGTCTAATTTTATATTTCCTGTGCTATTGTCAAATACGTTTCTAATACGTTCTATTCACGCCCTATTTATTAATATAAGAGTTTTTTTTTAATAGTCCATGGCAACGATGGAACAAACAATATGTAAATAGAGCAGAAAAAGAAATATTGAAAATTTAAAAAATTAAAAAGCCAGGATCACTCCAGGTCGCGTGGATAGTTTGACGAAGTAGTGACTTCCTACGC
Source organism: Hormaphis cornu (assembly GCA_017140985.1). Taxonomy (NCBI): domain Eukaryota; kingdom Metazoa; phylum Arthropoda; class Insecta; order Hemiptera; family Hormaphididae; genus Hormaphis; species Hormaphis cornu. The sequence continues at coordinate 16,064,856 of CM029360.1, forward strand.
TTTATCGCTTTGGGTGGGTGACTGGCATGGTAGTTGTAGTTCAAACGTAGTGTCTAATATTTGAAACTAATGATATATGTTGTATAGTTTAGTAATGATAAATCATTGCTTTCGAAAAAACGATTCTGAACGAGCTCAGTTATCTAGTATACGTCCTGGTAAAAACCATATTTAAAAAAGATTATATGCTTGGAAAATTAATAAAAAAAATAAAAAATACCTATCAAAATATACTTTTTTCAATCTTTTATAACGTAATAAATTACTTTGGTGCATACAAGTTTGAAAACGACATGGAATAATTGTTTATAACAATAGTCTAATAGGTACATATAAATTTTCTGATGCCAGATTTGGTGATTTCGCCATTTTCGTCGTTTTCGACACATAAGTCAGAAAATAATAAAACTATCAAAAAATGTTTGAAACTAAATTAAATTTAAAGCCAAAATCCCAACTTGTATGTGATATTCAACGTAACACGTTGCGTAACGTAGCACTCCTTCTAACCAAAAACGTTATTACAAACCTGAAATTTACAAAAAATATCACCGTAAATTTTCGATTATTTTTGGTTTTCGGGGCTTAAATCAAAAAGTAAGACGAATTTCAAAAAAAGCTTCAACAAAAGTACCACCGGAGTTCATACCTTTCATTAGAGGTATTGACTTTAGAAAACTGTGCATTAATTTTACCCGAAAAGTGGTTGACAAAAAAAAAAAAAAAATCATTGTATAAACTATAAACAATACATACTGACGCTCAGAATCTAAAAAAAGGCCGGTCAAAACTTTGAAAACACGTGGTAGACGTCCCGGGTATCGTAACATAATTTTACTGTTTTCTTACACATCAGCATTGTGTTTTATTTTACAGGGCCCTAATGTCGTGCCGAGTCGTGCATATGTGATTCGCGTAGAAATGCAATAACGCTAACGTAAAAATAGGTCCCGGGAAAGAGATATCCAATTAGTTTTTTGGTTGTGTTTTCCAGATGAATATATTTAAGGGTAATAATATGTTAAATAATATCAGTTTTCAAAATTTTAGTGTACACATATTTAATATCGAGTGAGTTATGATTCGAATGAATATTTTGATTTGTCACTACACTAATAAAAACCACAAATATATTAGATATTTTATTTTATACTTTTTCTACATCAAAAAATGTTTAACTCTCTTAAAAAATTACGTGAACCCATTTTGAAGTTGATTATAAAATTATACACATTTTTGATTTGTTAATATGTTTAATAATTTGTAAAAATGTCATTTTCGTTCGATGTGTCAACAAAAACTCAATCCAATCCAATCACATAGGTGTATTTTGGTTCTAGCCAATTAAATTTTTCGATAAATATAAATAAATAAAAACAAATTTCATCTAAATAAAATGTTTAAATTCCTAGGTATGTTAAATTGTGTTTTATTTAATTTAATTTTTAAATTTTTTTTTAGGTGACGCAAAAGAATACTTTATGTACATCCATGACTTATTATCTCCTTTATGTATGTAGTATAAAAATTTGAATTTTTACTATAGATTATGTAGAATTTAATTTTTCTTAAGATTGTAAATATTCAATGTTATTTACTCATATAAACCAATATTGTGAACACCTATAATCAACATTTTTAGATCTTATGTATAGACATATACATACACATATAATATTTTTTCATGCTTTTGTCAACGTATGAAGTCTTAAAAATTATAAAAAAATAATTTTATTGTTAAGTTTAAACAAAAACTCTGAAATAATTTTGAAATAATGAAAATCATACATATTATGCAACATACAATAGTAGATATTATATTGTGAACATTTTATGAAAAATTTATGTAAATCGGGAATTATTTCAGAAATTATCAAAAACAGAATTAGTACAGTTTTATTTGTTTAAAAAAGTCAACGAAATTACCTCACATTGTACTTAAATTACGCCATTTCGTCAACACTTTTTTATACAGTTTCAATAATTATTTAGTGGATTTTTTGTATCTAAATATTTTTGAATAGGGGTAGAAAAAATTTTTTACATAGCACAATATATATTTAAAATATAAATAATAAATTGGTGTTAATAACAAACTTTTTACAAAAAATATACAACATAATTTCTGACGATTTTTCAACTTAAATGACCCTATTTATAAGACCTTTATAAAGTCTACTTCGGTCAACTTTGTTCTGATAATTAAACTTAAATGAAATAAAACAACGAAATAATTAAAAGTTTTAAAGTTTTTATAAAATTCTTCAAAATTATTTCTTTTATTTAATTATTGAAAATATTTAGAAAATTCATTATAAAACACGAATAAATTCAATTTAGATATTTAAAAATTTTATGGAAATGTCTTATCCTTTTAATTTTTTTTTAACATAGTGTTGAGTGCTATTATAATAGATAAATAAATATTTTTTAAGTCGTTAAATCACAATAATTTGTCTATATTATGATTAAGGTAATTTAATAAAATTCTTGTCATTTATTATGAAAATAGTTATCAAATTATATGTAAAATTAAAAGAAGAGAATACATATAAATCCAATTGATCAAGATAAAGAAAATGATAATAACTAAATAATAGATTTGTATTTTAAACATAGTGACAGTTTCGCCAATTACGGAAAATTCGGGTAAGCGTAATTAGAATAAGAACAAATAGGAAGGAAAATATTTTAGATATAAATAGATAATAATTAAACATCATTAGATATAGCTAACTTTTATTTAGATAAAGGTTTAGGAACAATCATAATAGACAGTGACAAACATGACTTTCATGCATTTTTATTTATTTCTAAAAAAAATTGTCTATTTGAATATTTCAATATTTAAAAAAAATAACGTATTAAATATAAATAAATAAATATAAATTTAATCACACAAAAACAAAAAAAAGAACTATACAAAAATTTTTTTATACTAGTATAAATAACACTGTACTTTTGGATTTAAAAATCTGTGGATTTCACAAGAAAATTTTAGTTTATTGTCTTTAACATTCAAACTTACAACGGAAACACGTAAAACTATATAGGATTCTGGAAAATAATTATTTCACATATTTTACATGTTTCATAGTTATTGGGCCAAAAACAAAAATAAACATCAAATATGAATTTCATAGTTCACACCATATTATTACGATAAGTGAAATTCAAGTGTCAAAAACCAAATTAACATTTTGAGTTTGAAATAAAAAAAAAATATTTAAGAGTGTGGTAAAACTAAAATTCTTTCCTAGTTTGACTTTGATTTTTAAATTTATTACTCTAACTAATCCCATTAAAATTGAATTTTGTATCATTATATTATAATGAACACTAATTAATTTTTATTGTAAAACAAAAACAATATATGTATAAATATATATTGTATATATATGATATAATTGTTATATATATAATATATATATATATATATATATATATATATATATATGTATATATTCGTATATAAATCTAGTGTTATTTAATCTATATATAAATTTGTTAAATGTATTTCAAAGATTATTCTTTACTTAAACCATTATTAGTAATAAAATGAATGTCTTTAAGATATTTTTATACTGTTACTTTAACAATAAAAGCAGAAAACTTATTATGATTAGTGAAAAAATTCAAAAATATGTGTCTCGATTGTGGTGCAACAATCTCAACATACTGTTGAACAACTTTTTTAACTTCCTTTAGCTGCATCGATGGGAATATTTTTATTTAGTTTTGCATAGACATTGAGCATTGGTGAATTATTTTTTGAGTATTATATTTGAATATTGCAGCTATTTTCATGTATTGATTTCAAAACTACAATAATAATTAATATTTATATTATTATTATTTTATTTTACTTTAAATAAATATTTTACAAAAATTAACTTTTTCTAAGCTTCTCAGTTTAACACGTTAAATTGCTAACATGCAGTTCTTATAATTATTGGCACATTTATGTTTTTTATTTTAAATCAACCAATTGACTTAAAATCGTTTATTCAAGTCATTAATTTCCTCAGATTATACCCATAATGACTTGAATGGAATTGTTTTTGTGTGTTTTGGCCTGTATGACTATTATAAATAAACATAAATGCGGCTGTATGAACACGTTATCTTATATTTGTGTTAATCATGATGGAATTCATAATTTAACTAACCGTTATTTATTTATTATAAAGTACCTGTCACCATAATGAACCCAATTCAGTACTGTCAAATAATGGCCCAAGGTTTGTAAAAATATAAATTTTAATTAAGTGCTAGTATCATCAAATTGCACATACCCAAGCATGTGAGTAGTTTTATAATTTGATTTATGAAATTTGTATGCTATGATAATTCAAAAATTAAACTTAATTATACTAAATTACGTAAACCCAAAATCACATAAATTATATAATTTTCACTGCTTATACTGTATAGTGTATACTTAGTTCAACAACTATAATTTCATATTCAGCGCAAATCATCAACTAACCGTTAAGCAATAATTCATTGACCACCAGAAAATAAATACATAGAGCAATTGGTTATCTATAAGAATAGTATATATTGGTCGTAAAAAATGCAAAACTACTTTTCGTTAAGAATAGATAAATGTTGAATATTTTTTTTTTTATTAATGACTACACAGAATGTTGGACAAAAAACTTTTTTACAGACCTAAAAAAAAAAAATAATTTCTGTTATTAGGATGTTTGAACGAAAACGGTACATTTTTTTGAAGTATAAAAAAAGTTTTTTTTAAAAATAATTTACTTTTTTGAACTAAAGATTAGACCAAGAAAATTTATTAAAAACCATGGAGTATTTCTGAGTATTCTATTTTTCAAATACAACCGGAAATGTACTGAAAATTACTATATTTGTACACACATTTAAATGATATTGATAACAACAATGAGTAAATGTCTCAAATAATTTGAACAGTTAGTTGAAGTGTTATTAATGTTTAAACTTTGACAGTAAAATATTTGATAATTTGCTTATCTACCAAACAATATAAAATTTAACTTTAAAATTGGTCCAGCGTAGGTCTTTAATTTTGTAAAAAATCATCAAACACAACTCAAAAATATCAAATATCAAATTTTTTTTCATCACAAATACCACAAGTATACGTATCATATTTAAAACTTTATATCACACGTATCAAATTTAAGTTTATTAATTTCAAAAATTTTAAGACTAGAAATATAATCAATAAAACAATTTACAAAAACTCATTGGCTTTTAAATTTTTGATTTCAATCCATTTTTATGCTGGGTTTTGAGCTTTGAGATCTCAAATGTTAAGGTGAACCTGCAACATATTATTATACATAATATGATTTAAACATTTCTTCTTATTGTTATAGTTATTATTTTAGTTTATCGATATTTAACCATAAATTTTTTGCAAAATTATGGAAAACAAAATTGAAGTTTGTTTTAGGAACAAATAGATATCAAATACAATTTTAATGTATAAAATTTATTGAAAATGTAATTTTATGGTTTAAAATATGTTTTTAAGCAATATCCGACCAGATTTCTTTGGGTATGTTAAACTTAAAGTTATTTTAGATTTGTACTCAACTTTAAGATACACGATTGCACATTTAACACTAAAATTGTAATCAATTAGTAATTCATATAAATATCCAACTAAATCTAAATTTTTCAGCAACGTTAAACTTTAAATTAGACAATATTTTTCAAATTTTTAAACAAAATTCATGATTTCCAGATCATTTGTGTGTCATAATTTTGGCTATTCTCATGCTTTTCCAATTTTAAGTAACATATACTGGTAAAAGATTCTTTTAATACGTGTAGATTTAAATTTTGATAAAATATTTTTTTTATTGTCTGGCAATTGTCTTCCTCCTTCAAAGTTACAACCTTTTTTTTGTCGTTTCAAAGTTAAAATTGGAAAAGTATGTGATTTATTTTTGGAACCAATATAATTTTGTAATTAACATATTTTAAATTACTTCTAAAAAAAATTGTATCATTGGTAAATTATGTTTTGTAATTATACAAATCATTTTAATATAGTAAAAATTTAATTGTTAGTATGAACTTGTTAGGTTTATGGCAAAATTCAAGCAATGAACCTACTATACCTATGTATTTTTTAAGCGTTTTGAACATAAGGAGTGTGTTTTTTTATTTTTATTTTAGTTGAATTGGAGGAAAAAAGTAATGATTGTTTTATAATAATAATAACAAAAATTAATATGCAATGTAAAATAATGTTTAAAGTATTTTGTTTGGATGATTGGCATTTTCAAAAGTTTATACATGCTTTTATTAAATTTTTTATACTACACTTAAGTACATTTTATGATCAATATTATAGACTGTATTTTGTTTTTGAAATGCAATCAAATATATTTTGATAGTACTAAACGTTATTATGTTCAATTTAAATTAAAAAAATTGTTTAATTTCTTTGTATTTGTTTTCTTATGTAATCAACACAACGTCACAACTCTCCCATATAAAAACATTTAATAAATACTATACTATAATAAATAAAAAGGGGCATGGGTACAGATTTTTTTAAGGAGTTTTGTATAGGCAAATCTGGTTGCATCAACATTTGATGTGTCATTGTGTTATAAAGAAATTGACCATTATTGTGGGCGAGATATTGTGTCCTTGTCTGCCAACCAAGATAAAGTTAAACTCGCATGCCCGCAAACACATTATTGATTTCTGACGCAAACATGATACTAAAAAAGTTTAGCGGGAGAAACTATTATTACCATATTTTTAAAAACAATTGTATACCTATCCATTTATTTATTATAGAAATGACAGTATTTTGTAGTTCTCAACGATAAAGTTTTAACTATTTATGTGTGTAGATCACCTTTAAAATGACTATAAAATTGAGACATTGTTTTAAATATTCAACAGTATATATATATAAATTATGCTAACAAAATGTTAAGTAGTCTGATCTTTGCGCCCTATTAATGTTCTCTTCTATAAAATAGAAATTCTGATTTCAAAAACAATACAAATTGAAACCATAAATTTTACCACAAAACGGTTTTTGAGTGATAGTTTACACCGTACCGATGCTTTTAAACACTAGAAACTTAACATATTGAATCTTTCATTAATTTAATTTATAATAATTATATAATACCTACGTTGTAATAAGACATTTGGAGAATTACTTATGTCTCATTTCATCCAAATGTTTTGAAGTTTAAAAAAAAAGACTTTGAAATACATAGGTACTGTAAGCTAGTACGATGTTATTTTATCAAATTTGAAATTTGTCTTTTTAGATTGCAAAAGTAATGTATATATTTTTTTTTTTTATATACCTACTACAATAATTAAACCTTCTTTTTGTACTTAATACATGTTCGGTGATAATATGTTGATACTACTACGCAGTAGTGAAATATATTTTTATAGTGTAGTATAAATGCATAAGCACATGGATATTTTATTCTAAGAGCAGTTATGATATAAAAATGATTTATCTTTTATTATAATAAAGATCATATAATTTATAAAGATTCCTTTAAATTTTTCGGCTATTACAAATAAATTTTGAAATTTAACTTTGTTAGCATTTGTAAAACGTTTTAATTGTTTGAAAGAAAATTATTTATTTATTAATCAAAAAAATTACAACTCGGCTTTATAAATTTACTTTTCTTCTAAAAAATAAAAAAATATTCTTCTAACATTACTTGAGATGTACTACACTTGGGATAAAACAGTTTCACGTGAACTTTGTTTATACGTTTAAATTACAGGTGGTAACATTTTCTTAATGTTTATACTAATTATGAATTCAGATTCTTCTCTAATATATCAACTAAATTAATTGTATGTAAAAAAAAAATTAATAAAATTAATTTTATAAATTGTACCTGTATTCTCTATGGGTAAATCTCAGAATTTATTGTTTATACTCTAAAAAAAAATTAATTAATGTTTGTTGCGTTAGGACAACTGTTTCGTTATTACCGTGATTCAAGTAGGTTTATTTTAAAATTATGTAATATTTATACGAAATGATGAAGAAAAATTGAATATAAGAATTAAGAAAAAAATAATTTGTTTAATCAATATTTATAAAATAACAGTTATTACTAATGTACATGACAAACATTATATTATATCATAAAATAATTCATTTATTTAATAATAAACGTGTTCGATAGTATTCCTGATATATAAGTAGCCGCTATTCTTTCACAATTTTTGGCGAGTTAGTTAAAAAAATGAATTGCGATAAGATAAGTATTAATATAATGAAATTGCCTTCAGTTAAATGTTTGAAGTTAACTAAGAAAAAATAGCTAGATAAGTTATAAGTTAAGGTGGAAAATAAAATAAACTTAACTCAGTTTGTTATTGATTCCACTTGATAACAAAAAAAATTAAAGTAAACTTAATTTTTCACCTATGATACCTAATTAACTATTATAAAGAGTTAAATTTTAACAATATAAAGTTAAACTAGATAAGTTGAAAAATTAAAAATAAAAAGTAATAAACTTATAATTTGTTAATGCCCACCTTTGGTTTTTAGTGGTTAAGTTAATACTTGTAATGTGTATAATGTATAAAATCCATATTACCTAGCTATATATATATATATATAAATTAAACTTATAATTATTAAAAGTCTTATAATTGTTTTAAGTGAATAAATGATATGAAATTAAAAATTGTTAAAAAAATATAGAAATTGCATGGCCTTCGATTTGAGAACTAATAGCAAAATTTCATAATTTTGAAACTAAAATTTAATAAATTCATTTTAAATAAGTATGGATTAGTACCCGAAATATCGGACTGGTTCATGTATTATCGAGGTATCGTTGAGAAGATTCCATACCATGTAGTGTTCACCAATTTTTGAAAGCATGTACATCTCTATACTGCTTTCTACACGTAAACATATTTCAACAATAGTTTTCTTAAACGTGTAAACAAAAGTTCTCTTAAATTGCTCTTAGTATTTGTCCTTTTTTTGTGAATAACAAAAAGTAAAAATTTTAACTGTTTTTGATAACTGCTTCTTATTTAGATCAAGATTAATAACCCATATTGTTTTTCAAATCATTATTTGATGTTATAGCTGATCCCGCATTTGTTCTTAAAGATGCATTCAAAAACTCAAGTATGTACATTGTAAAGCTGTTGTAAAAAAAAAGTTATATTTAATAAATTCTAGTGTATATATGTTTACAAACCTACATAAATCATCACAAATTTCTAAGGTTTTGTCAATAATCAGTTTAGAGTACCATAATTTTATATGTTGATTATGCTCAAAGATAAAATTTTTAACCATTAATTTTTTTTGTAGTATAAAATTTTTTTTTCTTTGTACTTACTATACTAATATAATTTGTGTTAGTTGCATATTTAACTACTAGTTGACTACTAGTTGACAGAAAAAAAAAAATATAATACTCGATTTTTCTAATTTTTACGTTTTAAATTTCTATGCCATAATAATATTGTGTAAAGATGTCAAGATATTAATTTTTTTCTGATAACATTTTTACGTCTCTAAGTATTATGTGAAAATTAAATATATTTATGTTATATTATTAGTAAGTATAGTTCTTACACCGTTGTGAATAATTTTGTGTTTATTGCAGATTTTGCTCAAAACTATCTTAGTTGATTTTTTAATATTGTTAGTGGAATGATATACTTTAATGATTAGGCATATTTTTCAATCAAAAAAAATATTTACATAACAAATAAATCGTCATCATTATTTATTAAATCTATACATTATTCGCTGCACTCAGAATCTATAAAAATAAACTCTCAAGAGTCTTGATCGCAACACAACACGGGAGTTTCATACTCACTATAGTCTATATACGTTACACTCAAGATTTAAAATAATAATTTGATTGGAATTAATATAATAATATGATTATTATTAGCTATGCAATTACTATTTAAATACAAATAAATTAGTTTTATTCAAAATTGTTTTTTTTTGTTACAGTCATAGATGATATTGAAAAAACAGGAAGTAAGTTATTTCTTAATTTTACGTTTGTAAAATAGTATTGAAATCATTTCAAATTCAAATATTTTTGCAAAATAGTTTTTTCTAAACAAAACCTGTTTAAATCGTTTATAGTTCTATCAACCATAATTTCACATAAACCTACCATTTATTTAATTAAACCATTTAATACTTAAATAAACCATAATTAATATTTTGCCTTACCTTGCATTGCAGATTATGCATATGGTTATCACTTGCTCTTAGAAAGTGCTGTAGATTTCAGTATGAGTAATGGTATGCGTTTTTATCAAATTTATTATGAATATTTCTATTTTTCAAATTTTTATGTTCAAGCTATCATTTAAAAGTCTAAAACATTTAACAATTTGGACAAACCTCTTGATTAATTTGCTATTAAAACTTTAAAGAAAAATGAATAGGTATTTGAATACCTTTTTGTACATAGGTTACTTACCTTCATTTTTCATTTAATATTATTTTAGTATTTACATCTATCTATTACTAAATCATCACGTTCAAAATGTATTCATTAAAAACAAAAATAAATAAGACATTTACATTATTTAGTAATTGTAGATCCTATAAATCTTGAAAATTTTCTTTTTTTCTACTTAAAAATAAGTAGTTATCTATAAATTAAATTTTAATGTCAAAGCTACACTTCTATACCACGAACAAAATTTCAATATATAATTTACATTTCATTGGGTTCCACACTAAAACTGAATAATTGCCTGCATTTGTTTTGTTTTTAACTAAAAAAAATTCTATATTTTATCTTTTATTATCTTATTATATTTAGAATGTCTTTATAGCTAATTTTTTACTGCAAAACATCTGTTTTTAATTAGACTCAACTAATGAAACTCATTAAAATTCTGGAGCTTTTTAATATAAATAGTCACAAGTTATCAAGTATAATTATTAATTTAAAAATAATAAAAAATTTTAATAATATTTTTGAGTATAAAGATAAATTTATCATACATTAAACTGGAGTATATATATTAATTTATTCAGTTTATTTTTATAATACCGTTAGTCTATATAGGAAAACTTTTCTTGATTCGTTAATGCCATTTTTTTTTCCTTTGAAAATCAATCATTAACTTTTTTTCTGTGTTTTCCTGTGTTTTTTACTAAGTGATTATGAAAATTATCTAAGTTTTAAATTTTTTATATCTGTTATAGTAAATTTGGCTTTATCTAATTTTGAAAATTATAGACGCTGTGAAAACACCAGAAGATTGGTGTAATGGATTAACTTCTAAAACGTAATAATCTTAATACTTATTTTAGATCTTTAGTAGTTATTCAGACCTGGTGCTACCTGGGTTTGTATTCTTTTATAGGCTGGTAAATTTTGAAAAAATTAATTTAAATACTTGTGATTTCTGGTTTTTCATAATACTATTATATAAGAAAAAGCATATAATGTTGACTAAAGTTCGACTGTAGAAAAAATTATAAAAAAAATGTTAGTACCTTTCTGAGCGAGATTGTTTTAATTTTTCAATTTCTATTCTGTGTATACAACGTACATGATAAACATACGTATTTTAAAAAGAGAAGTGCTGTACATATTGGTTAATTTTTAACGCTGTAGTTGAGATTAACCGGTAATATTGTATACGTACATTTTACGAGAAAACGATACTTGGAAAAATACATCTGCTCAGAAATATGCAATTTCATTGACTTTGTAGTACATTAATAGTATTTCAACTGTACTTAGTAGTACATCTCACTAAACAATGTGCCTCGATCGAATTGCAGGATCCATTAATTTTTGCAGGGAATCCGTAATGACAAACTATAAATATAACTGTTTTAATTTTTGAAGTGTTCAATATTTTTTTTCTTTTTCTGACCCGTATTTGTGTAACTTTGATGTAATATTGAATATTATTTGAGCAATTTTTATACGTTACGCTTAAAACTCAATACAAATTGTGAAGTATAAATTTGTAACGGAAAATTGAACGAGGTCTATTTAGATTGGAGTGGTTTCTACCAAATATTTTATAGTAAAAAAAAGTAGTTATTTTTGTTTATTTATCCAACTCATATAATGTTTGATTCACTGAGTAACTTTCTAGATCGTCATAATAAGAATGTTTGGGTGTCAGTAGCGTATTTAGAAAAATTGAATAGGGATGTTTGACAAACAAATTTTAACCACAGAGCCGTGGGGGATTCACCCCTACACCCCCTTAAGATACATAAAATTTCAAATTTAATAAAATAAATATATGTAAGAACGTAAATTATAATTTTTTTTAATATCTTTGTATCATATAATATTATGTTTTTATAAAGTCTAAATCACCAGATACTAAGCTCAGCTAATTTATAACTTCATTTGTGAATATGTGAATGGCACGGTGCATGGACAACAAGGACAAACCATTAAGTTTTAGCTACCAAAAATAAAATAAACCAATATAAACACCAAAAAATTAACATAACATGTATTTGTGTTTGAATACAAACCATCGGATTTTAAAGAAAGCTAATTATTTTATAAGAATTTGGTATGATTAATTTTTTTTTGGTGGTCTGCATATTTTTAAATTTACTAAATGAATGTACCTAAATAAATATCCTTGTATTATTGTGTCATCAAACGTAATAATAATAAACCTGTAGCAGATGGATTATTTCTTTTAATAACACACGGATGAAGCAGCACATAAAATGTTTGGCGAACCTTTGTGATATTTATTGCATATGAGTTAAATTTATTTTCCATTGCACAGCGATTTTAATTGTTTAAGAATCATTAATTACCAACATGATTTTATTACACTATAATCATATTCCTTAAAATATATTTTGAACTAGAAATTTGGTAAACATGGAAATTTCGAAAAAACGCCGATTCGATTCTCCGGGAGCAAGTACTTCTGGAACAAAAAGATATAGTGCCAGAACAAGATGGGGTAACTGAACAAATCAATCAGCACAACATGTTTATATAATTTCATCTTAATATGTTTTGTTATTCTAAGTGATTTGATTTATGATGTTAAATGCGCTATTTTATGTTTTAATTTAAAAATAATTATTAATCATTCAGCAATGCCATGTTCGTTGATCGTTGATAGTAGTCGATACAAATTAAATAAAAAATGAAATACGTTTGTTTGGACATTTTTTGAATTGTGTAACTGGCATCAGATAAAAGAAAAACTAACGTTTTTCTGTGCATACATAACAATTTTTATTTAAGTTTTTTCCAATGATTGTAACTGTGTCTAACGAAATGTTTCAAATAAAATTGAAAAATAAAATTATGATTCTAGTTCCTAGAAAAACAACAAACTAGAAAAATTAGTGCAGAGTTTGCACTTCTACAAATGCAAAAAATTAAACTAGTAGCCTTGCAACAATAACTTTTAAAAAATAGAAAAATTATGTATAAATGGTATAATAGGGAGTTAATCTCAAGAACATTATAATAGTGTAAAATAGTGTAAGATACCAACTATTTTTTTAAAAATAAAATTAAAAAGTGTACAATATTTATGGAAATTAAAATTTGTTCAGCTTTGGAAAATGATATTGGCATGTTTTATTTTAATTGTAAATCTTTTCCCGTGTTACAAGACATAGTCAACAAAAAATCTAAAAGAAAAAAAATTATACCGAGCATAAAATGATTAATGTACATCGAGTATATACATTTTAAAATGTTAAGTAAACATTCTATACATTTTTTTATTATATTCTACTATGAAAACCATAATGAAGGCTCGGATTTTAATATATTTATTACACTCTGTAGACTGTAACGTTTTGTCTTTATTTAAAACATAGCGACATAGCACAGGTTTAAACAGATTTTTTGCTTTTATTTTCAAGTTTTCCTGTTTAAACTATTTTGGGTAGAATTAGAGCCGTAATCCTGAACAAAAAAATTTATCTTTCGCAGGAATCTTGGTTTATTTAAAACATTTTTTATCTTAGTTATGATTTAAATAATAAAAGGTAAATTTTCTTTTTTTTTTTTGCGTCAAAATACTTGAAATGTGCAAAACATTTAGAAGAGTGGAACGCAATCATATGTAAAATTGGGACCTATTGAGACAATTTCTGAACATCGTTAATATTTTACAGTGTGTCATTATTTTTAAATTTGTAGAGTTTTGCAATCTTTTATTTATTTAGTTTACCCTAGTTAGCGATTTATTTCATAGATATTAGAATACAAAACAAAATTAGAGTAGCCAACGAGCCCTTAAAACCTAGAATTTGTTAACATATTTATACAAATTAAAATTGAATCTTTTAATTACTAATAAGCAATATGATGTCATACCTGAACAATTTAGTACATAGATACCATATTTTTTTAATTAATTTAAGATAAGCATTGCATTATGAATATTATTTGCATTTTATCCTATTTATTCATTGTTTTTTTCTTTGGACATGACGTTTTCTTATTGTTTACCAGTGATGGAGCAAATAACATCTTGTAAATTATTTCAAGTCTAATTTAAATCTATAAGTAAATTGGTAAAACATTACTTAACGCATGAGGGTATTCGATAATATTAATAAAAATATACTACAAATACTACAGTACTAATAGTACATACTAATGACCTTCAACGTTTGTCTAGTTTAAATTAATATTAAATATAAAATGTATTTTGCTTTTTGTTTTTTTTTTTAAATGTTTCATTTAACAGATTTATTCCAATAAGTTATACAGCTAACAGTTTTGTTTTATTTCTCAAATTCAAATTATTTATTTGTAACAATATTAGTGTCGCAATACTTTAATATTCTTTACACGTACATTACATTATTTTTGGATCTTGAATATTTTTAAGATTTTATCAGCACCCAAATACGGTCTGCAATCAAAGTGCATTATTTCTCATGGGTTCTCTAGCAATGTTAGCCGCATGTAAGGCTCCTATCTAGCAACAGCGAGTAACACATTTTTGTTCCGAACATTTTAACAGATATCATTTTTATAATAAATTTTATACTTTTATTTTATAATTATTTTACTGCTTAACCTTGTCTGTTTGTATTATATTTTTTTGCTGGTTTATTTTGAATGTAAAATATAATTTTAATACATTTTGGTAACGTATATCATAATTTTAACGCTATGATGCACAAGGCTGAGTCAACAACCATTCGTTAAACTATAGATATTTAATTAATCGTTATAGATCAATCATAGTCCAGTAATTTTAACTTTAGGAATTTTGTTTGAGTGTAATTCAAGTAAATTACAATCAAAATTCGTTTAGTTATAAGATATATTAAAATAAGTAATTCACAAAAAAAAAAAAAAAAACATTTGAAAACACGAAAAAAACAAAAAATAACTAGGAATGATCCTACAATCAAGAACTATTAACTACACTTAACTTAACTCTGAAGTACAAATTATTACAAAAAAAATCTATTTTTTTTTTTTATAAAAATACAATACTTTTGAATATAACCTGTCAGCCTGTATTATAACTGCAATTTGTAAATGTGAAAAGTGGGAATCACAGTCTAAGAAATTAATAGAAGAGATATTGTTTATAATAATCATTTTGATACACACTAGATTTTTTTTGTTCTTTTTTATAACCAGAGGTTTATATAAGTTTAAATTCAACTGGTTTCTATGTGCATAGTTTTAAAGTTTAATATTATATGTGTGGATTATATTTACCTACGTACATTTGAAAAAAAATTTGAATATCTACCTTACACGTTCATAATTTTTTTTTTTTTATAGTTCAGTGAAGAGGTATTGTAAAGATATTGCTCATTACAATCTGTTTGATATACATTTAGTTTAATTTTTTTTTATATAGTCTTAGTTATCATACAAGTTTAAACTCAGATGGTACCTAAGTATATATACATAGTTTTCAACTGTATATGCTAATGTTATTTACATTGATCTACAAAATGTAAGTGTATAGGGACAATACCAGTTACTTAATTATTTTGATGCAATGAAGATATACTATTCAGTTATATCTTTTCATTAGTTTATCAAACCGTACAATTAACTTTCATTAAACATGGATACTTTAAAGGCCCTTTTAAAAATTATTTTATTGACGACGTATTTATTGAAAGGAGGGATTGATGCTTCTGGAGGTAAGTTAGAAAAAAAAAAAATAATCGGTCATGTATGCTAATACTATTAACTAAAATACTAAAAATTAATTAAAAAAATTCAAACTAAAATGAGCAACCGGCATTGATTTTGAGTCTACTGAGTTGGAGTAGAAACTGTTACATTATTATTTGCAATATATTATCAACTGTTTTGGTAAGTTATGAGTATAAATGGTGTAGTATTATAATTGTTTTTATGATAAATAAAAGCAAAAAAAAATAATGATTCCGAGCAAATCTTGATCGATGACAAAAAAAAAAAAATATAATGGGTACTTTTAGATTTTCGTATACTATAAACATATCGCGTAGGTTACGTATTATCTAGTACGTTGTATAATTATATTCGTTTGCGCCGAGTCGCTCCTACGGTTGACCACAACGACGAGTAATGAACAGAGTAAGGTACCATTACTCAAGCGTAATGGTTACGACTGACACAAACTACAGGTTCATTACATGAATGCGTTTGGCACATTAATATTAGAATGGGTAACAGATCAAAAGAATGTCTGTCCGTCACGGCGTACGAAAGTTTCTTATAATTAAACGATAAAATGGTACGATGCTTGCTGTCGGTGGCGGGCAGGCTGGCAACGCATCGGATGCTGTGGCTGGTTACCGGTGTCCGTTTTGGTTTCCAGTGGGATGACTCCTCAGACGTTGGTAACCGACGATGACAGGGCTTTCCATCCACGAAAAACGGAAAGGTCGGGCCGCACCTGTTCCGGTCACACGCACTGTTCGAGCGACAGTAGGTTCAAAAGAAACCACGTCGAGCTTTGACGTAGGTACCTCAAGCATACATGGAGAGACAAAGTGGTGCAGAGCGCACACGAACTCAAAACACAACGGCCAACGGATAGCTCGACCCGGACACGACCGAACGACACCTTATATCGACTATCGATATTTAGTGACTGACTGATGCGTAGGGATGGGTATAATTCACGAATGAATCGATTCGCTGAATCGACTTTCCTAGATGAACTCACAGACTTCTGTTCTAGTATAGAAGTCAGTGTTCTGTAGTTCTGTGGTTTTATGGATTCGATTCACTAGACAAAGACAAATCTGGTGCTTTTATTTTATTGATTAGTGATGAATCGCTGAATCGATTTATTAAATTGAGCCGAATCAAGAGAATCAATTCACTGGACTGATTCATAATTCCCGTCCTTACAGTTATGTGACACACGCAACCGGTGCGTGCGCGCACGACTTTTGAAGTCGACTTGTTAACGGCGGCACGCTTGCGCGGAGAAGTCGCGATATCGCATAACATAGCTCAAAGTTTCGAACACAATTATTAAAAGATCCATTGCAACATGTGTACAGTTACTATAAATAGTTAAAAAACCAAATATTTAATTTTTACTAATTTTTTAGAGGTCAATGCTAACCTATGCTAACCTGACCTAAACGATAATTCTTATTCAGAGAAAGAAAAACGAGACGATTTAAAATACAAAATTACATGGTTGTTCATGAGAGAGCCAACCAAGTTGGAGTAAAACTATAAAATTGCTATTTGCAGTATATATTATCAACTGTATTTATAGATTATGATTACTAATTGTAAAGTAAATTTGTTTTTATAATAAATCAATGAAAAAAAAAAAAAAAAAAAAAAAGATTCTATGCAAATCTTGGTTTATCACAATCCAATATATTGAAAATGTTTAATTGACAATATGTGTATTATATAATATTGTGAAAAGAAAATTTTTAAATAATATGTGAAATATTTTCTAGTTGCTTGTCCGCAGCTAATATTATTGAAAAATCTATTTCAACATTTGTACAGATAATTTCTATCATTTGTAAAGTTTCGAATAAATAAAATAAAAACAAAATATGTAATTTTTATAAATTTTTCAGGTGATGCTAAAGTACCTGACCTAAACGTTATTTCAGAGGAAGTAATAAGGGGTAATGTACAAACTTTGTTAATAATCAACATGAGAGCCCTATAGAGAATCAAAAAGAATATTTAAATATTAAATTTTATTCTTCCATGTTTTATAGATTAATAAAAAACTGATCAAATTTTTCTGTATTATCATTATTACTTTTCTTAAATATTTAATACTTAGGAATGTTAAATATTTTGTATTCAATTGAAAATCAAAAATAAATACTAACATTATTAAAATAAAAATATTTCTATAATTACGTCATTATTTGGCAACATGAAATTATAAATTTTTTTGACACTAATTCTCTTTTTAGTACTCTATTGATTACAAGAACCTGTTTTCTTAGTTCAAAATTCAATCATCTTGAACCTTGTTAACAGTTGTTTGATTATGTGCACCTACTCTTTTTATGAAATTATTGAATTTTTATTTTTAAAGAAAACATTGAGCAATGTATTAGTAAGTTGCAATTAAATGTTCAATTTTTATTATAATATAATTAAATATGAGATACTAGACTATTGGCTTAATAAATATATTTGTGTTTATTTTATTTTATTTTTATTTTTTTTTTTGTACCTATTTCATGTATAGCTCCTAAGGAAACAAAATGATTGTTAGATTATGTAAACCTTTTGACGGTATTAAAAATAAAATACCCGAATCACAAAATAATACGACTGTTGTAGATTCGCGCTGAAGATGACAACATGGTTGTCGAAATACGTATACGCAATTACAAAAGTGTATTATTATGTGATTTGGGTGTTTTGATTTTAATATAAATATTCACAAGTACTCAAATATAATTTAGTACTTTTCACGGTAGCCTAATTATATTAAATTATAAACTCGATGCATAAATTCATTGATTTTTAACAATATTTTAAAAATATAATTAAAATTGTATATTCAATAAAAAAAAATCAACGGTTTTGATGGAGAAAAAAAAAAGAATAGCAAATCAGGTTTTTAAGAAAAACATTTTGATGATTTATAATATCAAAACTTCAAAAATAAAAATTAAAAACACTTGATGTTTTCAACAAATTTATAAATAAATATAGTTTAAAGTTATCAAAAATTTTAATATTTTTTGTACATAATTATATATATATATACACACAAAAGCTTTTCATCAAATTATGACTTCCACACACTCGGGTTTGAGGTGGTGTTGGTTTTATTTTGTTTTTGTTTTCTCCTTGATAACACAAAATTATAGTATGGAAAGCATTCCGTTGGTGGTAGTGAGGCAAAATTTAGCCACACAATTTTATAAAAAATCAACAATGTTCAAAAATGAGGAGTAAAATGCATATTCTAGAACGTTGGGAAAGCGGTATTTGCAAATTCAGAGCTCTCGTAATTTTGATTTTTGTGGGTGTTATAAAAGTTATATAATCAAGTAAAATTTGACACCTACAGTGTGTCAAATATTTAAAAAGTCGCAAGTTTTAAAGTAAATTATAATATTGGCCCACATTTATTTAATTCCACAGAAACAATTTAGCTTTATCTAATTCAAAAAAAAAAAATATGAATATTTATCGGTTAAAATAATTTATAGAAAAGTATAGATAGAATAACAAAGTAGATATATAATAATAATAACGCAATCAAAATTGGTTGAAAATAAAATCACCTTACCTTTAAAAATTGTTTAGCATGACATATAAAAATGATTTTTGCCAATAGTGTAATCACTACAATCTTCATAACTATGAACGTTTTCATGTTCTACATTTTAATTAAAAATCATCAAACCTGTATGTTCTTATTACGTTTTAGTTTTATTCTTTTAAGCGATGTATACAATTTTCAATAACCACATATAATTAATTTCTGAAGAAGTCAATGCTAATGCAAAAAGCGACAAAAAAAAAAAAAAACACCATGTAGAAACGTCTATAAACATTAATTGTTTGAAACTATTGTTAAAATTTTCAAATAGAAAAAATAAGTCAACGAATTTTCAAAATCAAATGAAAGTAAAAAAAATCTAAATTTAAATTGAAAGATTTTATGGCAGAAAAACTACAAGTAACAAAATTGCAACTTATAAAATGAGATTGAAACATCCTAATTTTGTGTAAAAATGAAAATCTAATGTCATAGAATGCAATTTTAAAATTTTAATAATTTTTTGTTTTAAGATCGAAATTTCATACATAGATTCAAAAAAATTTCTAAAGGGTTAAAAACCTACCATACAAAATGTATGATGGAAAAATCGGAGCAATTTTCCAATTGAATTTGAACACTTTGTTACAAAATCACAATAGGTATTTTAAAGGACCTAAACCATTTTACAATATTTCCTTGATATGTTTTATTGAATTGTAATTATTTTTACCTTATAGATATTTTATGCCAGGAATTTAATTGTAAGTGAATCGTTCAAACACCCCAATAAATATTATAAACAGATAATTTGACCATCTTCATTAAGTCATAACTAATTTAGTTGATTGCACAATATGTACATATATAGATCAAAGAAGTAATCCAGCAACTCGTAATGATCCATATAGTGCACCGAAAAGATTGTTGAAACATATAAGTAAGCAAAATATAACAACAACTTGTTCTAAATAATAGTAATTTTTTTTTGAGGCATTGTTTTTTTGGACACCGCTTTTTAAATAGAACAAAAATACTTTACCAACCACCTGAAATTACACAGGAAATCGTATAAAATGTAGATTGTAAATTATAGATAATTATTTATTTTGTGAGAAGTACCTTAGATTTATTAAACAACTGTCAGTAATGTGTAGGGTTAGGTCACATATTACGATAGTACAAACTATCATAATAAAATCTACTTATAACATAAAACTGTAATAGATACTAATTAGAATTAATTCTCATGACTCCGAAAAACATCTCACCCGACGTAAAATTATTTACTCTCTCTCTTTTATTCCTTTTTTTTAAATTTACACCATTTTTGTTTTTTCTTTATTTTTTGATGTTATAATAAGTTTTCTATCTAATAGGAACTACAAAATTTAAAATAGTAACCCACCCAGAGATTTGACCTACCCTATTTTACACCATGTTAATATTTTGCCCTAATTTTTTCTAATCATTTCATTGACTGACTCGACATTTTCATTAAATTATTATTAATAGATTAAAAGTTCTCGTATTCAACCACATATATTATTATAATGAATACTGCATGAAAAAATTGGAGCAAAACAGTAAAATAGTTATGCCCATTAACTAAAAAATGGTGGTTCATAATATTTAATACGTTTTCGCGCACAAGTATAAAATACTGAAAATATCAAAACAATTTCAATTACAGTAGGTATACCATCTTTTTTAACGTTCCAAACTTTTCAGTCACTTTTCGGTGACAATATTAATTAGACACGCCTTCTACCCAAAAACTTTTAAATAAATGCATAATTATACGAGCTAGTCAAAAAACTATATAAATATTAATGTAATATTCTATATTACTAAAACCAATAATAAGTTATTTTGATGCAACGATAATGTTTAGCTATAAATAAAATATAATTATATAGAGACATTTTTTTCTTAGGGAATAAAGGCAACTAGATTTTATATTATGCAAAGAAGTTTCTATAATATTGTCCCCACAGCAATTGATATCAATACAATAATAATTTTTTTATTTGAGCAACAGAAATATTGTGAAAAAAAAAAGGTTAGATTTGTTTTTGTAGTACTAAAATATATAGATAAGTATTTTAATTTTTAGTATACGATAAATTGATATCAAGTGAGCTACATTTATTGTTAATTTTGATATACAGATAAATTAATTTGTTACAATTACAATTGATACTAAAAATTAGTCGCAACAAATCTATGTCACCTAAGTAAAATGTTTATATATTTTTTAGAAGAAGCAAAAGATTATTTTATGTTCATCTATGATATTCTCTCACCCTTCAGTACGTATTTAAAAAGATTGAGTTTGTAACCATATTATCATTGTGAATGTGTTAAAAAAATCTATTTTTAACATGATGGGTATATTTTAACAAATTATTAGTTCCTTAATAGTAAAAATTGCTGTAAAATTTCCATTTCTATCATGTATATATTATTGTTTGAATAGTATTTTATAAGTTTGTTTTTTAAATCGTCACTATTTTGAAAGTAACAGTCAAAATACAAAATGACAAAAATTAATTTTTAATTTTTTTATTAAATAACAAACCAAAAATAATGAACTGGATAATTTATAAATGTCCGGTACACTTTTCAAAGTTTCCCAATAATTTTAAGTCAAATAAAAACTTTTATAATTTATCAATTTAATTTTTAATGTTTTTTTTTTTTTTTTTTTAAATGCAAAATGATACCTAAAAATATCTATATAGATAATCTATATTATTATATAGAATACAATTTAAAATAACTGGTATTTTTTTTCCACTTGAGTTCAACTCACAAATGGCCAATTTTTCGCCTTATTGTTTTTTTTTTAAATTAGATATATTTGTATTTTTTTATTTTGTATGGCAAATTTAAATGATAAATTTAATTAAATCAATATATTTGCAAATATTAATCTGGAAAATAATTGTGTTCTATTATTAGGCATTCAAATTAAGTATAAATATAAACAGAAAATTAATCAAATTTTTTTATAAGTAGATAAAAATAAAAATAATAATAAATAATTGAATATTAATTTCAATATAGAGTTTCCACTTACGCCGAAAACGCGTACGTTTTTAGACATAATATTATATATTATATTATATTTAAAACCTATTTTAATTTTTTTTCCTCATATCAATCGTTAATTAAATTTTCAATAAGAACGAAGAAAAAATGAGGTTATGTTTGAAAATTTTACAACATTGTAAGTAGGTATCTAAATAACTTTGTTTGGATACGATTCTGTATTATCAAAATTGTAAACAAAAACAAAATGCACGTTTTTATAAAAGTAATTTACGTATCCTATAAAATATAAGAATAATCACGTTAATGTTGTAATGAGGGTGATTTTAATTCTAATAAAAATTTTATCACAAGATAAACGTGACTTAATGAGCTGTTTTTTGTATGAAAAAATATAAATTTTAAATTTGTTTAATCTCGAAAATATGAGTATATACGTCACCGCTTTACTTTTGAGTCATCAAAACGTTTTCTGGATTTTTTTAGTTTTTTATTAAAGAAGAATAGCAAACATACATGTATTTGTAAACAATTTCATGTTTTTATATATTTAGTTAAAATATTTTCGAAATATTTAAAAATAATTTTAGATCTATATCTTATACCTATGTTATTATTTTGTATTGGTGTTGTGTCTTCTCAATTATTGTTCTGGAAGTTATGAACAATTCAGAAAATTGATTTTGACAAAAACACGTTTTTCTTAATTCATACCGTTTTTATCCAAGTTATTTTTAGTTTTTGGTACACATATTTTGTTATACTAAAACGTTGATAGGTCGGTGATAAAATACACCAAGAATATATAAGTTTCCAGAAAATGATCCTTAGTATCGGAACAATTTCGTAGAAACTGTGCGTGGTACAATTACGGAAATAGACACATTTTTTTTAAAATAATAGCAACCTGCTTTTACCCAAAATCTAAAATAAATAAAAAAAACAGCTTTTGGTACAATATAAGCTGCTAATTTTGTTTATTTTTAGGCGTTTTACAATGGGGACGGTCGGGAATAGATATAGAAATTACTGTAAACCAGTGGCGTATAGAGCATTTTTTTTTTTCCGGAAGGATTGATGTTGAAGAGTTCTATAATCCACATTGATTCACTTTTTATATCATTTAGCAGGGAAAAAGAGAATTAACCCTAAAAATTAAGCATTCTTCTTTTCCAAAAAGAAATATTATAAAGAAAGAAATTTTAAATTATGGTTGACGATGGTGATATTAAACTCTTTTGAAAAGGTAGTATATCCTTTTAAACTACCTTTTTTAAATAAAACTAATTATTCTCAGTTACATTAGTGTAAAATAAATGGTAGGTGTATACATATGAATAAATACTAAAATACTTTGTTTTTGGCAGGTGTACTTATCCACCAACAAATACTAGTTACAAAAAAAATGTAATCCACCTATTTTGAGTTTTGGGAGGACTTCCAGTCCCCTCAGCCCTTCTCATGGATACTCTACTAAAGTGTTAAAATTTTAAACGTGTGGAATGTGAAATGTGAAATGTGTTTGATAACATCATATTTTACGCCAACGAGTTGAGAAACAATGAATTTGAGTTACATTTAGGCGGAAAAATTGTTTGAATAACTCCATCAAAATTTTGCTAATATAGAAGCAAAACATATTTAGCTCATATTTCATCGAACTAATACAGTAGAAAAACATGATATACGATGTTGGTGAATAAATTTCTATAATATTTTATATTTAAAATAACTTTTTACATTTATACTTATAAATTATTATTTAGAATTCAAAATATTATAGGTACCTATAAAACTAGCTTGTGATACCCGACCATTACCCTTGTCTTTTTCCTATACATAAAGCAGTTTCATCACTTGGTTTTCAACCTGATTGCTTGTGGTTAAGTTTTAGTACTTGCTGTTTATAATGAATTAAATTAATTTTAATTTTGTGATATTATAAATGTAATATATAATATTTTGTTCATGTAGATATCCGTTCCATACTCACAATACAGCTGTATTGTCAAAACGTTTCTTACAGTTTGTAAAAATATTACTATATTTTATACTATATAACTATAAATAAAAAAAATGTATTATTGTAAAACAATACTTTATTCATAATATGTTTTGAAATTGAAAAACCAAAAAGTATACGTCAATTGAGGGGCTTAATGAAGAAGCGATTCCAACTTTGCAATGTGTCACTGTTTTAAAAGGTTTAGTTTGAGTCTGTATTTTAAATTTGTGGGCAACTATAAATTGCTTATGAAAATAACGATTCTGAGTGAAGCTTGGTTGTCTCTAAATAACATTATGGTCATTAATATTTAAAAAGTATTTAAAAAAAGTTATACAAAATATTTTTGGAACCCTGTTTTTGAATTTTTGAAACTACGTCATAGTGGTCGTCATAAACAAAGTTGTGTGCCAAATTTCATATTGATAGGGCAAAGAAAAATGGGTTATTTGAAACGAGATCATTATCATTTTTGGGTCTCCTTTTTCTGACTTTGCTGTATTATGATGTATGAAAAATGTCAGATGTATAGGAAATTGAAATTTGGTTAAATTTTAATTATTATACTTGAGATCAAAAATTAGAAGAAAATAATACAACAAATTAGTAAGTATTTATTTGACAAATACGACAAAAAATAGTGAATTCCAAACTCGCGAAAAAATTTTGTACGGTTAAAAATGTTAAACAATATATTTTAATGTACAGCTATTTGATTAGTAAATTCTTTTGTTTTTCTTGAATGTCACAATAATCACAACAATATATTCCCCTAAATGATGGAACCATTTAGCTCAATTTTGGTTTTGAGATATTATTTTACATAACTTTCTTGTCGTTTTGTATTTTTATTAATACATCTCCAAAACTTTTTTTAAATTTAATGAACTATGACTTAGGATTGGTATGAATGAAGTTTTTGTTGTTATAGTAAATATTTCTGTTCTTGCCAAATAAAAATATGTATTTCATGATTAAGACTCTAATATTTTGCAAGGGCTTCAAAATGAATTTTTGTATATAGTATGAAAACATTTTAATCATTTGCTAAAATCTTTTTTGACCTCTTAACTATCATTATTGTGTTTAACATTTTTCATTTCTCTTTTTTTAATGCTACGTGAATGTTTAACAAATCATTAGTTTGGATTAAAATAAGATACGTTGCTTAAATTTCAAAAAACATAGATTTTACTTTCGAGTCAAATTAAACATTTTAAAATTCAATATTTATAACGTTATGTGCTTGCACAGAATCATAATTTTCGTGCAAGTTTTCGTTGCTTATATATTTAATATACATGTCAAACAGCAAACTACAACTTTCCCACCATTTATCCACCCAAAGCTGTGACCTAAATAATAGCAAAGTCACTGCACTTTTAAATAGGTATACCTTATTATATAAAAACGATTTGTTTACGACCAAACTGTTCATGGAAATATTATTATTGGTTTTGGATGTTTTTTTTTAAAAGCTTTTTACAGATGATTTTTCAATGTCAACATTTATAGCCATTGAGAGTACCTATCCAATTTTTTCTAACCTCTTGACTCCACTAAAAATATCTCTATTAAAATTTTGAAATATATTTTTCTTTCAGTATTCATTCAAAATTAACTATTAAGTACAAATGATTAAGTTTCAATAGAAGGTTTTTAAAGATTGCACTTTTCACTTACAAATGAATGCATATTTTGTTTTTATCCCAGGCATTCCGGAGTTAGAAGGTAATTTATGTTTTATTACATTTAAAAGAAACAAATAACTTAATTAATTACGTAAAATGTTTTTAGAAAAATTTATTACACAAGTTATAAATTTATTACACATTTAAATTTCATACAGTTCATTTGGGTACATTTTCTTTCAATTATTTTTTTAAAACAGCTCATTATAATAACTAACCATTGCGCGAGGCTTGAGAGTTTTTCTTGTATTGGCATGTTTTCAAGGAAAAAACAGGTGATGTACAAGCCCCGCAATGGAAATATTTATGTCATATTGAATTAATTTTTTTTTTTATTTAAACTTTTAAAGTACATACTGTATGCTTGTAATGTTGTTTGAAATTATTTGTCTTTTTAGATTGCAAAGGTAATAAATGTTGTTTTATAAAAATATACTGTACCAAAACATTATGTACTACCTTACAAATTATGAGTGACAAAATAATAATAATATTCGTCTTCTTTTTATTTCTCCTTTGCCTTCTTAGACAATTTTCTGACGTCATCAAGTATTCATATCTCCACAACAATCATTTACTTTTAACTTTATTCTGTTCTCCTATTGATTGAGCAATATTCTAAACCATACATATAACATTGATATTTGATTTTTTGAAACTTTTATCAAAAATACCTTTAAGTATAATTAAAATTTTGAAAACACATAACGCTTATCTTAGTTTCATACAACCATACTTATTCCATCTTTTACATCCATCATAAGGACTTTTACTCAAAAGTAAAACATTTTAAATAATAATAGCTTTCAAACACACTCATCACGTCACCACTTATACTGAGATATTTTTATTCTCGTATCATTAAAATCTTGTCACTTCAACACTTCAACTTCTATCTTATCCATTCAAAAGCTAATCTCCTCTCATCTACTCAATTATTTATGGTCTAAATAAAATGTTTATAAGTGAAAATTGTTGATACCATCTATACTGCTATTGATACATAGGTACTATTTAATGCTTAACATATAAAAAAACAAATTAAAAGTAAAAAGAACTATGCATTTTCTTAGTAGTAAGATCAAAATCTGAATAGCAAAATATTAACTGCTTTATGGCAAATAAACTGCTAAATTTTAAGTTATGATCAGTTGGTTTGACAACATGTCAATAATAAGTCCATTGATCTTAGAGGCCGAGCCTAACAAGGACATATGTATTTTACCATGATGATTTTTTAAATGTATTCGAGATTCACCAATAACTCCATTCATTCCCAATTATTGGTAAATAAGGCTTTGTTTGGTGTTCTACAAGCATGGTTTTTTGAAATTTACAGTATTTTGGATTTAATTGAAAAAAAAATTAAACAAAAATTTGATTGAATTATACAATCATAACCATTCTTCATTTTGTAACTAAAATTACCTAATCAAAATATTTGTAATATTAATACATTTTGTAAAGTTTCTAAATTTCAAACTTCATCCATTAATGAAAACATTCAAAAATTTTTAATTAAATTTAGTGTAGGTACTTAGAAATTTTCAATTCATTAAGTGTTTGATTCAGATTGGTTATTTTGAGATCAATAAAATAAATAAATGTAAAATGTAGAATTACATTCCAAACCAAAGAAAGGCTGGTTATTTTTTTTTTTTATTATTTCCTTCCAATTATTCAATTATTATGCAAAATTATGTGCACATATTTAGTTTTTTTCAATAATATTGAATTAAATTTTACTTTTATTTAATAACTGAATTTATAATTTTTTATACGTAACGTACTACTTTTTAAATAATCTGTAAATCTATGATTATTTATATCAGCCTTTATTATAAATAAATATTTGTTGTGTTAGGACAATTGAAAAAATTTTTTTTTGATTCACGTAAGTTAAACATTTGTAACAATATGATATCAAAAATTACTAAAATAAATTATTTAACAAAATTTAATATAAAAAAACTTTTTTCTTTAAGTAATACTTATGTGAAGAAAAAATATTAATAAATACATACATTATATAAAATGGATATATAAATTGCTATTTTAATTTAACAAAAAAGTAAGTAAGATAAAAACTTTCGATATTCCAATTTACGAGAATTTTCGTAGAAATTCCGAATGAATGTTCCCAGGAAAATGATTATTTTTAGAAAATTCTTAAACGAATTTATTTCATAAATTTCTCACAAACCTCTTCTTCTCGTGATCCCAAATGTTTTCATTTAGTTCTTCATCATTTTACAGCTTTTGGAGAAACCAATTCATATATTTATTAGATAATCGTCCGTAGGTATCAGAAACTCATAGTTATTTCCAAAAACTTTTTTCTTAATTATTATTTTAAATATTTTAACAAATCTAAAATTATAATGTAAAAAGGGAGTATGTAATATAAAATTAGTTGAAATCACAAAAGTTAGGTAACGTTCATATAGGAGCGTTCCTCTATGATATACAACTGATTCCCTTTAAAAACTAAAAGAATAAATTATCAAATACCAATAAAAAACTTTTTTTAGGTATAATAAGCTCCTCCGAGTTTCTCTGAGATCATAAAATAAACATATTTGTACAGTTCATGTCTTCCTCAATCCACTCAGAATCTCAAGTGATGAAATATGAGGAGGGGGCTTTTTAGTTGTATGTCATAAATTGAAACATATTAATTTTGTTAGGAAATTTATTTTTATTGCTTTTGATTTTTACAATAAGTTATTTTAAACTTTTCTATAACTGTCCTAATTTTGGTAGATAACAAAAAAATTTTTTTTTTTTTTTTTTTTCGTAATCAATGTTTTTATTTTATGTTATAGAATACCCGGGAGTAATTCTAAAACACGCATTTAAAAACTTACGTAAGTACGATTACCTATAAACAAATTAGTTGTGTAGTTTAAACAGACATGTATTTTGACAATTGGGTAACCTAACAGTTAAATATGAAATTATTGTACTACACACTATTATCAATTTCAATATTTTTCATAAAAATTCCACAAGTATATATCCGATATTTTCTTTTGTCGTATTTTTATGTTTTTATCTTAGTACTATAAAATTATATTTTGAGTTGATATGAACCGCAATCTAGAATAATCATTTCAGAAACTCATACAAATCTTCTACCAGATAATACCAAATTTGACCTAACTCTATTACTTAAGATATACCTAACTCTATTACTTAAGATTATTGAAAACCATGTTGCTCAACCAATAAGCAAATAACAACAAGTATTCGAGTTTTAATAAATTATCTCAAGATCTTAAGGAGCTATGTAAACTCATATTTTTTTGAAAGGTACTTATCTAAATAAAGCATATTATTATCAAATGTATATCTGTACATCTGTGACCATAATCTCAAATCTATTTTATAAATTAGAGAATAAAATTCCTTTTAAATTATTAATCGGGAACAGCAGATCCTCAAATTACTACACGGTGAACATTGGGCTCTCATGTTTCATTTAATCGATGGAAGTGTCAACCTTTTTTACGTGATTAAATAATCCATCAAATGTGGCTTTTACAGAGGGCCACTCGTATCATTGAAATTGGAGCACTATTTCTTTGCAAAAATGTGAACACAAACCTGAAAATGGCCAGTTTATTGCTGCAAAATTTTTGTTTCTTTTCCCATGACTCAAAAATAATTGAAGTTTAAAAAAATCTTACAATAAATTACCATCCACGTTCAAATTTCAAACTTTTTAATGCCTAGAAATCGTAGATTATAATTAGACAGATCCAACAACCTAAAAAAATAATCATGAAAAAATCCAATTACATCATTGTTAAATCAATACAGTCTTTGTATCAACCAAAATTTGAAGTAAAGTACTTAAACACCTTGTAACTATATTTTATTTATGATTGGTATGTGGATTATTTGACTTATACTCGATTTACTCAGATTCTAATAGAAATCTTTATAAGTATAATAAAATATGTTTAGATACGTAATTTACTATCAAAGGAGTAGAAAAACAAGTAGTTTTACTATAAATATTAGAATTATTCTTCGTTATGTAACAGAAATAAATTCAACTGGAAAAAAAGGAGGTAAGTAGTTTAATTCTTTTATAGTTGTAGTATCATAATTTGAAGGCAATCATTAGCCTAAAATATAAATTTGTATTAAAATCCAATAAGTTAATTGAAATTATTTTAATAATGGTAATTATATCTTCAGAATGTTGTCTATAATTTTAATAATATAACATTTTTAAATAAATTAACAAATACCTGTTATTGTAATGCATTGTAGATTTTCCATATGAATATTATAAGTCTATGTCTGAGACATTTGGTTTTACTGTCAGAAACGGTAGGTAATTTAATGAACTAACGTCTAAATAAAAAAATTGTAGTTCATTAAGATATTTAATGATTCATACCAAAATTCAAACTTTCTAGTTTCTAGTTTAAATGATTATAGAGTTAAATACATTATTTCGGGGCCTGGTATGGTACCGATTAGAACCAGTTCTGGACCCTTATGTCCATAAATTTTATGAGAACCATAACCAAACCAAAACCGAAATAACATATTATTGTAGAACCTTAACCGGAACCGGATGTGTAAATAAAATGTTTATGTATATTTTGAACTGGAACCCTTAGTTTAAACATTGAAAATATAGGATATGTTTAACCTTTTATTATATTCTGAAATATTAAATTATTTATCGAACAAAAATGACAAAAAAAATCGAAAATTTCAAAAACTTCAAGCCGGAACCAAAACATTAACCTTTCATTGTGACTATTTCAAAACTGGAAACTAAACCAGAAACTTGGAATTAAAAAATAAAATAGAAGTACCGGCACCGGAACCAAAACCGTAAAATCATATGGTTCCAGCTCTTGGATAATTTAATACCTATTATCGGAACTAATTTCTCTTTTACTGGGTGGTTGATCTCTTTTTTGATTTTAAAAATCTTTTACCGATATTTAACGTAAATATGTGTAATATTTATAAACTCTGTTAGGTTCACAATAATTCTTATATTTTGATGTACAAAAAGCATTAATCACTTTGAATATATTTGTGTTATACAAATCAAATAAGCCCAACACTATTCTTATAAATTAAAGAATTCGTGAAGAAACCTGAAGATTGGTGTGAAAAATACGTCAGAAGGTATGAAATCACAATATTTAAATAATATTTCAATAGGTAACTAATCAAAGTCTAACCTTTCTGGGTAAATCTATACTATTATACTTAGTTCACGAATTGGAAAAATAAATGAAAGGGGATTCTAAGACTTTAAAAAAATTAGCGTCTTTTACAATGATTATACTCAACCTAACCCAATAATTTGAATGGGCGCCATCAAAATATAAAAAAATTTAACTCGAGCTCCGTCCCCCTGCATTCCCCCGATTCGAGCACTGATACAATAAGTTTTAATTATCAACCAAAGGTGAATTAACTGCTGGGGTCGACGAGATTTGAACCTCATCCCAATGAGCTTCTTTTGAGCACTGTAAAGTCCATGTAAATAAATACTCATGTACAATTTTTACATTTGTTTATTGGTTTATCATAACATACAGTTCTGCCCAGCAATTAAATAGTTTTTAACTGATATTTTTGTTTTTTCAATTAACAATTTCGCGTATTGGAACAAAGTAGACAACTAATTTATCCAAATCAAATATTTAATTAGATTGTGAAGGTCTGTGGATTATATTCTTTTGATTTTTTCTCCAACTCCATCTTAAAATGTTTACAATCAATAGAGAATTGAAAAACTGTGTGAAACAATTATAATTTAAAATGTGTATTCAATTTTTTAAATGACAAAGCAAACTTATACATTTTTAATACCTTTTGTAAGGAAGTGTGAAAAACCCCTCCGATTCTCTGTGATCCAAAAGTATTTTTTTGACTCCCCCCAAGATTTTAAGTTTTTTAAATACGCCAATGGAATCAACTATAAACTACTGGTATTTGATGAAGAAGTTTAATAGGTAATTAGCCAGTGATTAAAATTTTTACATTAAAATTTTAATGACAAATTGCATGCACACATTTATGTGGTTTGACTATAGTTTAAATATTTAAAAAAATTAAGCATTGTTTAGAACGAGTATGTTTTTCATTTTCTTTTAAGTATAGTATTTTAATCTGAAGAGCTCTAGGTCCAATTTGTTTTGTTGTGACCAATAAAAATTTTTCCAATAAATTAAATTTAACAAGTTAACGATACAATGGTATTGTACTTATATCTGCATTAAAACATGCGGGTCGAGCATGAAGTGATTATTGCAGTTCATCTTTATACATAAAATCATGTTTTTTTATCTATATATTTTACCATAATAATATTTATAAAAAAAAATTTACATTCAAGTACATTTTACCATAACTTAATAACATAATTTTATTTTACTAAAAAAAATTTATAAAAATTATATAAATAGAAATTTGGACAAGAATCACTCATTTGATTCTGCAGGAGCAAGTTCTTCCAAAACAGGAACACACGGTGGAAGTAGTTCTTCAGCTTATCAATGAACATAACATTTTAACATCATTGTACCTATCACAAGTTGTTTTGAATTTAATAATTTATATTTTACTATGTATACAAATTAAGTATATTTTGTGAAATTATATCATAGAAATGATTATGATGTACTCTGTGTATTCCACGTTAATTGTTGTACAATGGTCATAAATTAAAAATATTCAATAAATTTACTTTGATAAATGAAAGACTTTGCATTGATTTATTTAAGTTACCGAATTTGGGGAAAAAAGTAGCATATGAGTTTCGGTAGTTGTATTATTTTTGTCTATATTATACCTACCCAATTTTAGCTTCAACCATAATTGATCGAATTTTGATTAATTTAAAATTAAAATAACCTATGAGGTTCATAGACAAAGTAATATCTGGATGAGTTATTGAAAAATTATTATTCAATATTGGTGGAATATCACTAATCATTGAAAATTAATAGTAACAAAAAAAAAAAAAAACGATCAATAAATTTACAATGTGTAATAATATTTTATATTGTTTTGTTTTATATTATTTCCCAACGTTATAATCGTACAACGTTAATTAAAAAATTATTTATTATATTACACTAAAAATATTTTAATGAATAATAAAATTCAAATACTTTGCATCTAAAATCTGTAGTTTTTAATTATTCATTTAAATAAAACCACGAAGCCTGTTTAATTTTGCACAAGTGTTTGAGTGTGGAAGAGTTTTTGCAACTTAGACGCAGTATATACAATTACAAAACTTCAAAACACTTGTTAATTTTTTACTATTGGCATGGGCTTTATTTGCTATTTTTGAAATACCGAATTCATGAGAAATAATTTATTTAAAACTACTGTTAATTGTACAAGGTACATTATAACAATTATGGGGGGGCTCTCTATTATTGTCGATGATACACAATATCATACTTACTGCGAATTCTAACAGTAGATAATTAATAACATAATTAGAAGTTATAGGTAAAATAAAATATATAAGATGATTTTCCTAAATCAACCGATGCAATCCTTTTTTTCTGCAACTTTACACTTCATTTAGGGTTTGAAAAATTTTTTCAAACATCCTGTGTAAATTTGTAACATCTATATGAGATACGTACATTTCATTAGATAATGTGTTAACAGTTGAGTAAATATACAGGATTTTTCACCCGTAAATCTTGTAAATTACAAATATTGGATTACAGGTTTTTGCATTCCCCACAATTACAACATTTACCGTTTATAGAACTCTACATTATTTAATCCAAACATTAAATAACTACTATCAACGTAACGAAATTAATTTCGACAACGCATCATCAAAACGCACAAAACTATAGAAAAAATAACATAGCTTTGTTCAATATGAATGTTTTCATCACCACCATTATATTGGTTTCGATTATTTCTTTAAAATTGGATTTTGTTCTCACAACGTTTGGAAATGAGGATTCCATAGATTTAGGTAACTATATCTTACTGGTTATTGATGAATTATTATTCAAATATCAAACATACAATTAGAACAATATGGACATTGACTTTTGCGAACACAGTGGGTTATTATAATAAGTAGGTAATAACATAATAAGTACCTAGGTATATGTTTTTCTTTTTGCATCATGACAATATCATAAAAAAAACTCAGATCTTTCACTTGAAACTACTGCTGGCTGGACGGCTTTATTATTGTTCGCATAATGCTTTGCTAGATTGTTTATTTTAAGTCATATTTTTATCAACTTAATTATTAAAACCTTTAAATGTGTAAATAGGTAGTGACTCATATTTCATAAAATGTTTTATATTATTCTATCAATTTTTAAGTTTGTTTTAAATCTTTGTACGTCTTGAAGTGTGTTGGATTTTGTGACCATTCTCATTATATACCAAAATAAATGAATATATTTTTTTTAAAAAACGTTCAAGACACATTTTTATGGTAGAAAAACATCAAACGTCGAGTTAAGGTGCAGAGGTAGTCGTAAAGGAAAAAATCTGGAAATCACTCGATTTATAATTTTAACCTCGTTAATTTGTTAAATTACACGGTTTTTTGTAATTATGCACGAGTCAGCACAAATTCACTTTTCATTTTTCGAACAATGGTTGGATATACTCGTATTTAGTGGAAATTAATGCCAAATATTAAGAACAACTGCTCTAGTATATTTCCATTAAAATTTCCGAAGTTGTTCCATTTAAAACTAATGACTTAAAATGTAGGTTGGCATGTTTTATGTTCCTTTTTAGGTAAAAGAATAAGAGTATAACTACCTGTTTTTTTTTTAATATAGCAAGTTTTGGTACACACCTTTATGTATAAAAACGATAAATATGGAAAAATCAAACACAGTGGCCTTATTATAGAATTATAAGCCACAGACACCATTATTGAGCATAGTGAATAATATTTGGTTGTTTTAAATAACCATCACTACCCATGTTTCTTAAAATACATTTCAAAAAATTTTAAGTACTATGTAAAACTATTTACAAAAAAAAAAAAATTTTAAGACAATATAGATACCTACTTATCTCAGAGAAAAAAATAAACTAAAATTTATATTTTTTTAATGAATAATGTTACCTACATATTTTTCCATAAATTAACTAAAAAAAATTGTATTATTTTAGAGAAAGTCAATCTTTGTATTGGTAAGTTTTAGTTTAATATTTTATCACGAAAACTAATGCTTGATTCAATTAACAACATGACTAATTCCACAAAACTTACATAATATTTATGAACATTTTAAACTTCAATATTTATATAAAAAAATGCTTAAAACTGTAATGTTTAAAATTCAACGATGCGTAAAGACTTAAAACTGGAAATTCAATATATTATAAAACGAAAAGTGCAAAAACATACAAAATATGAGATTTCAAACTTTTGATGGTTTATAATTTAAAGATTTGTTTAAAACTTCCTAATGTCGCGTGTAATGTTATTTGGTACAATTAGAAAAATAAAGCTTTTAATTAAAGAACCCTACCAATTATATGTGATAAATTATGAAAGTACAGGAGTATATCTATTACTCTTTAGTGTGATTTCAGAATAAAATAACATTATTATAAAATCAATATATTAATTTATGTTTTAAGAGCCCAAAATTGTATGGAAATATTAATAAATTTTAATTGAATCTACGTCTTCATAGACAAAATATGCGAAGAATTGAAATGTAAGTATAACTCAGTATGCAATGTAAATATTATAAATGGAGAAGAGTCTCAATGTGTAACAAATTAAATCAGTCGCAAAAAATATTTAGATAATAGACAAAATCCAAATACTCGTTATTACCCATATTATACTTTACCGAAGAGGATTATGAGATATATAAGTAAGCAAAACATACTCACAATTACCAATACTAATTATTAATTTTTTAGAGTATAATGTTTATAATGCTATTTTTTCTAAAATTACTTTGACATTGATTTTTGAATATAGCATTACTACGTATTAAATTATCATTGATTTAGAACTACAACTAATATTTTCAAAATTGATCCATTTTTTTTTTTAATTATGACCATACCATTTTACAAAAAACGTAAATTATAGTTAGTTAAACTTAATCAACATAGTAAATATAAATTAAACGTATTCCCGATTGATGTTTCAATGTAATAAATGTTAAAGTATGTTATAAAAGTTGTCAACAAGTTCTTAAAATTGTTCTTAAAGTTAAGTCATTAAAGTAGGAAAAAAAATCGAAATTGCGCATTCACCTACGTTCTCTTTTCTAAGAAAAAAGTGAAATTCAGGTGATATGCCATAACTTCCAATTTATAATTGAAATTAAATCTGTAAAAAAAAAAAAAATTATAATTTAATGATCACGACAAAACATTTAATAAACTTATTATAACTGTAACTAAGTATCTAGCATTTTTAATCATGTTGAGAAAAAAGTACCTGGATTGTTTTTTGGTTTCAAAATCTTGTATACTTATTAGTAAAAATCTTTGAAACTACGATAATTATACTCGTATAATTGCAAAAATTTTCAAAAAAAGACATTTATACCGAGTGCTAACGTGGGTTTTTTGCCTTATTTTCATGCATGAAGATTGGTTAAATTATAATATCTACCGGAAATATTGAGTAGAGAATATAATAGACACCGTCGCATACCTAATGCCTATTCAAAGAATTTTTTCTTGAAGTTTTTATTATTCTAGAAAGTTTGGGAAGTGGATAGTTTACAAGATTTACTTTATTTGTATTAATTATTGTTTTTTTTGACTTTTTATATATTTGAGAAATAGTGGTATATTTAACATTGTAAAGTTTGATTCATTTACATAACAAAGAATTTTATTTTTAGAATTTAACAATTTGAGATCGCGTGAGTTTTGTTTTGTTAATAATGTTTATATGTTGTTAAAATAACAATCAACACTACAAAATAGTGACAACTTTTAAAATCTGTTAATATTTTTTAGATGAAGCAAAAGAGTATTTTATGTACATCCATGATATTCTCTCACCATTAAGTATGTATAAATAACATTTTGGTTTTCATTATACACTTTAAGTGTAGTTAAAAATCAATTGTTTTTGAAATGATTTTTTTTTCTTTACTAAAATACCACAACTTCAAAAATGCTTCAATTGATTCAATCGTACCTTATGTTTGGATATATCATATTGTTTGAAAGGTATAGCAAAATCTAAATTTTAAAATTTTTAAAATTCGGAATTGAAAATCATTAAAGTACCTGAAAACTGAGTGAATGTATAAAAGAAATGGCTGAAATGGTAATAATTAATATTTTTTTAATTTCTGCTACATTACCGACAAATACTTTGTAATTTTCAAATATTATGAACTTGATTGTCATAAATGGTTTGTCAAATTTTCATAGTTTTTTAAGAAATTATACAATCTTTAAAATTTAATTATTTTTCTTGTTTGTGTGAAATAAAAATTGGAAAAAATTGTTTGAACTTAAATATTGTAATGTCATTCAAGTTTGATAATATGAATACCCATCCATTGCAGAATAAAATTAAAAATATAAAAAATTAGATTTTTTACGGTCATTATCAAATTTCGAAAATCAACAATATTGAGTCTTTTGATGATTTAATACAAATTTTTAATGTTTATATTTTAAAATAATACATTTAGATATTATATAAGAATTTAAAGTATCATGTTTATGTAAACAACAGTAATTATTTTTATTCTAATATTTGTTTAACATTTCCCTATTTGATACTGATGTATGATTATTTTATTGAAAAAATAGAATCTTATTTTGGTAGAAAAAGGTGTATTTTTATAGACTTTTTCCAAAGGATTGAATAATGTTATTAGAGGTGTGATGCATTTTTAAAAAATTATTCATAAGTTACTTGTTTTCTTAAATTTATGTTGCAATATAATTTTGACAATTTTAGTGTTAAACATAGAACTTTTATAATTTTTTATGTTTGCATTCATTTGATATTAGTTGCTCTAAAACTCCTTTAGTTGATAGAAGCTTGATAACCTATACTTTTTTTATAAAACTTAGAAAATTAGAAAAATATAAAGAGCACAATATAATAATATTGTTTTGTCTAGATAAAGATAATAATAAAATAAAATATAAATATTAACATTAAATTAAATCAAATTTCTCTAAAATAAATTAGTATTTATTATTTAATGTTCCCAGTTTACGGGAATCCACGTAAGTTATAAATACTTAATACTTACAAATTAAAAATCTAACAACTAATTAACTTACATATTCAATTCAAATTTGAATAAATAAAAAAAAAAACACGTATTTGAAAATTAAATATAAATAACTGCTTGTTGAATCTGGTTTAGATATGATTTGTGTGATATATGTTATAAATATATATGTATACTTATAAATAATTTAATCCATACATTACTCAAAACTAATATTTATCAAAAAATATCGTTATCTTACTTTTTATCGTTTTTTTTAGATTTATTTATTTATATTTTTGGGGTTTAATAACTGAAAATTTGGTAATAATATACACGTATTTATAAAACCCATAGTTTTGTGGTTACGCTCAGTACCTACCAATAATTTAGAGTTTATTTTTAGATTTAACGTTAATGGTGATGAAACCATAACAAATTACTATTAATTAAATACGAAGAGTTAAATTATGTTCTTTTAAAACATATTAAATTTTTTTATTTAAAAAAAAAATTGTATATGATACACACATTTTTTTAAGTGTATTGTAAGCATCAATTTGTTCTTTACTGTAAATTATTATACGGGTTTAAATAGTTTATACTAATTCCGAAAGACCACTGTAACTATCATGAATAATGATTTAAAGTTATTGTAATCTTTGAGAATGGGTTCCTGCTTTGGGTTGGTTAATTGTTCGGAAGTTGTGGTTCAAACGTTATATTTGTTATCTGAAAAGAATGATTAATCATTGCAATTGACAAAACGATTCTGATCAAGCTAGGTAATCAATGACGTTCTGGAATAATCAAATATCTACCAAAAAATAACAGCAGAAAAAATGTACTTAGGTATTATGCAATTTGTATTGTTTATGCAGCATCCCGTATAATGTTAAACCCAATGCAGTTTTGTGAAGCAGCGACCATAAGTTTGTAAAAAATTAATTATATATTTAAAAAAGAACAAATGACATCGTTGTAATATTTGAGTAAACCATGTATAGGTATATAAATCAATATATATAGAATATAACTATGAGAGTAGTTGTTTATTTATATATTTTACAAAATAAAAAATTATTGCTTACTAAAAAGTTACGATAATCAATAGAGATTGGTTAACCATAAAATTATTAAAATTATTGATTAATTAACCTAATAAAAAGTCATTATATATTTATTAAATAATGGAAATCATATAAGCCAAAATTGACTCAAGTGCTTATGTAAAACTAACTTTAAACCATCAGACACCGTCAATACACTGTTGCGTTATTGACCATAAAATCTTAATATTTGTTTTGAAATTTCTAAACAATGCTAAAATAAATACTTTTTGTTTACTAAACTCAGAATTTTCGGATATTAGTGGGCTTTCTTTCATTATCAGTAGAAATGCCATTATGACAAGAAAAAGTATATTATAATTTGTATTTTCTTTAGACAAAAAGGACAAAAATGGTAACTATTGTTTTAAAATTAAAAATTAAAAAATGAGTGTACTATGTAAAATATTTTTTTATTTACTATTTCTAATAAGTAATACTTTTTTTGGAAAATATTTCTCTCCCTAATAACTACTTTTGGATTTTATTTAAGTTTAAACTTTAATAAAATACGTTTGGACACCAAAATTAAATATAAATTGTTTACAATTCTTTATAATTTATCTCCTAAGACAACATCACAACATTTTAAACTTAATAACACAATACGTTAAAATAAAGTAAAATACACGTAGGAATAATAAGTAGACAACTGTTCTTTTATCCTAAACTGCTTTTTTAGATTCTGAGCTTAGGGAGGGATGTACCTATTGTTTATAGACTTTTTACAATGGTGTTTTGATTTTGTTTTGTTTTTTGTTTTGACTTTTGCGGAAAGGAAGTATCCATTATCAAAATGGCACAACACTTAAAAGTTTGCGAAATAGACGTTGTTGGTACTTTAATTGAAGCGTTTTTTGAAATTTTAATTATGTTTTGAGTTATAGGCCAAATAACAAAAAAGAAAGGAAGGAAGGAAATAAAAGGTGAGAATGAAAGGAAAAAAAGGGGTTTAAATTTAAGAGAGCAGTATATTGTTAAGACGCATGTGCAGTTTGATGATGTGAGTTACTGTTTTGTAAGGTTTATTTTGATTTTACATATTAAATTTATTGGCGATTAGAAATTGCTTACAAAAATAACAATTCTGAATGGAATTTGTTTACTCTTTAAATACATTTTGGTCTTTATAATTTCAATTTGTAGGTTTTATAAATACGGTACCTATAATACATTTATAAAAAATCAATAACATTTTAGTAATAGGTTGAAAACAATTTTCTCATGCTGTTAAAGTTTTAATTTTTAAACAATTATGACTTTACTTACACCTATTTATTATTTTCAGTGTCTTATAAAATACCGCTGAGAAGTTATTATTTTTATGCGCACTTCAATTGATTAATAGGAGAATATATTCTCTTATTTCATGAATATTTATTGGTGTTGGATATGTATTTTGTGAGGGTTTAATTATGTTCTAAAATAGCAATGGTACTACGATCAATAAAAATGTTTTAGACAATTAAAGACTTTCATTTTTCTATTTTGATCTTTATAAATTATTATTTTAATTTCTAGTAAAACTGTCTTAAATAGTAGGACAATAATTAATGAATTACATATTTGTCATATAATCTAAACTTTTGGAATTTATTGAAATAAACAAATTTTTTTTAAAAGTATATAGGTACTTTAAGCTCATAAGATTGCTGAACCATTAAATTTGAAATTTTAATTTTTAGATTGCACAAGTAATAACTTATGTTTTATCATATTAATTTAATGTTATAAGACAATATGTGTTGCCTATTTCACAAAGTATTTTCAATGATAAAATTATCTGAATAAAATTTAAATAAAATTTAAAATGACAAAATATTATTTTAATTTAGAAAAACAATTTTTTTTTAGAAATTAGTCAGTAGTGTAACAATTTCAAAATATTAATAATTTTTGATAGTTAAAATAATTAATTAATTTTATTTTAATGATCAATTTATTAAACAACGTTAAACATAATGTTATCCTGAGTAAATTGGTGTATAAAATGAATTTAGATTTTTAGCATAGTAAGCATAGCATATTATAAAAATGTATTAAATTGAAAATCATGTTTATGTACCATTAATACATTTTTATAAAAGTCAAATTTGTTAAGTGTTTGTATTTGTATCATAACCATGATTTATCATGGCTTACAGATTTAATAAATACGTGTATACAAATATTAAACACTTTATTTTCTAAATCATTGACCTCTTCCACTAAGTGCAAACCGATTCCTTTTTCTAAAATGAATATAACTTCTAATATCAGTTTTTCATGAACATTTAACTAAATTAATGTAATTTGAATCATGTTTTTTTAGATTCTACTAAGATTTTTTTGTTCATCAGATTAATTTTTTAATTTGTTTAAAATTATATATATATATAATAAATGTTTATACTTTGATTTAGCACGATTGTCTCAAGTTTTTTTTGTTTCGCGTGAGTTTAAATTCATAACAATTTGTTATATAACGATTAAAAACAAAAATTATGTTATAGCAACGAGTATAAATTATAACAAAAAATGTCGATTGTTATAGTTCCTCCTCGTAAAACATATGCGTTACACGTAACTGGTAATTTCGTTAGTCTTAAGTGGACATGTTTATGCTTACGGAGGAATATTGGAAATTATATATACTGATATGGTAAAACAGATACAAATTTTCAATATCAATAGATATATTATTTATAGTATTTCAAAGAAATATAAAAAGGTTTAATATTATAATATAACGTATTGTAGATCGATAATATGAAATGAGTGTGGGATATTACAAAACAGAATAAAAATGAGATTAATTATCGAAGTAGTCCAGTGTTTTCTATAGAGTAAAGAAATTGAAGCAACATCCTAAGTTGAATTCCATTTTCATGTACATAATTAAATTAGTTTTATTATTTTGAACAATACAACCTTTGAAATCTCCATGTAATAAAATTGGCGTGTCATAGTCGGTTTTTTTTAAATAAAATGTTTTCAACAAAATGTTTTCCAAAAGTACATTTATTTGGATATACTTAAATAAGTATATGTTTTTACACATGTTCCTCTAAAGACGTATTTTGTGTTATCATAACATTTCTACTAAAATTATGGCTCAGATTAAATATTGCTTAGAGGATTGGGGTTTTAATGATTTGAGACATCGGTTAGAAGATTTTTAAAGCTAAACACTTTTCAGCTTTTCATTCTACTCGCTGATTCATCCGCAAATTTCGTTTTGACGAGTCTTGCAAGATATGGCCCATTTTAGAATATTCTGGGCAGTTTTTGAACCTACTGGATGATTTCACATCATACAGTAAAAATTTTGAGCGTTTTGTATACACCATTCTGGAGTCTTCTAGAACAATCTTTTGAATCCCATATCGCTGACAACAAACTCTGCAGTTTAAATTTAAAAACTACGATATCGGTACCCTATGGGATCGCAAGGTGAACTGTGGCTTAATGATTGAGGATTTGCCTGGAGTTATAGAATTGGTATTGTGAAATACAATTCGTAGCCTTTAGATATTAGTATGTTGGACACCCAGAATAAAATCTGTCTATAAAATAACCATCAATAAGCTTCTGTAAAGTGAGTTTGGTGGATTTGGAAAAAAAAATAGTTTTTTTGAGTGTGTTTATTTATTTATATAAA
The DNA here is from genome assembly GCA_017140985.1 of Hormaphis cornu. NCBI lineage: Eukaryota > Metazoa > Arthropoda > Insecta > Hemiptera > Hormaphididae > Hormaphis > Hormaphis cornu. The sequence goes on from CM029360.1 coordinate 16,108,286, forward strand.
AAGAAGTGCATATACAAACGACGTATGTTATAAATTGTTAACCTCATCTCAGAATAAAAATTTTAAATGTAGAAATGCATTAATTCAATAGATAATATTATGGAATTAAATATGTACCGAAATATAAAAAGTTGTTATAAAAATGAACGTTGAAGGAAGAAGAGGTAGAAGAAGACCGAAAAAATTGATAAAAACAATTTAAAAGTATTTGAGGGTTGATAATGTATGCGTTGGGGATGTGAATAATCGTGGAGGAATTGGACAAAGATGACCAACACTAAATAATTGGTAGAATGGTAATGAAGAAGAAGAAGATATAATATAATATCTTGCCTTTTAATACAAAAATAAAATTATTGTAAAAATAACTTTTTTTATCTGAAATATTTTGAAGTAGGTAACCCTAATTAGATTATTTTTTCGGTATATAACAAAAACGATGAAATTTCCTCTTGATAACTGCTTGTAATTGAATTCATCATTTTGTAAGGTACTTATATTTTGTTAATTGTTTTTATTTTATTTTAAAGCGAACCCCACGGTTGTCCTAAAATATGCATTCAAAAACTTTGGTATGTACAATTATAAACAAAATATTCAATTATGGTTTAATAATATATTTCTTTGACAAAATATTAGTACTAAATGCATTAAAAATTTCTAAGACTTTGTCGTTTTTCAGTTAAAACTTAATTTTAAATATTGTGTCTATAAAACAATTGTAAATAATGACAATCATTGTTGAAAATATTTTCTACCACTTTTTAAAAAAAATAATTATTACACTTTTTGAAATATAAAATAATAATTAACCCTAATTTCTCTATCATAAATATGAATAATATTTCAAGAATAATTCAAGATGCTTAGAACCTAACATTGATCAATTGAAAATATAACTATAAAATTGCTATTATGTCCAAATAAATTGTATTGTTCTAATTGTACATAGTTTTTGATGATAGTATTCAAAGTTCAGAAGGTAAGAAATTTTTTCTTTTACATTTTTTAAATATTATACAGTAATATTCCAATATGTTCTTTTCAAATAATATTGTTTTAGCATTGATATTATCAAATATTATTGATAAATAAAAGATATATTTAAAATAAAAACAGTAATTTCGTTTATGGAAATCCCAAAGAAGTCATTCGAAAATATAAACAAAAATGTTGTTTAAATTGTATTAATCTTCTACTTTTTCATTTTACTCCCAACTATTTAAGGTGGTCAGCAACCCTTGTTCTATACCTAAACTTATTGTAAACGTTCACATTTCTTTCACACACATACCTACTTATTAATATACCTCATATTACTTATAATTTTATTCATTCTTCTCTTTTTTAGTTTACCTCTATACGTACTTCTTTGTCCGTCAACGATCATTTTTATAATCTATCCTACTGCTTAATTTTCGTCTATCCTATCACATTGCCAAACAATCTCAATCTGTTCTCTATGATCTTATCCAAAAATTCTTTTTCAACTTCCTCTTGGTGCTCTTTAGTTCCTTATTCTATCTTCTCGTATTTCTCCACTCATTCATCTAAGCATTCCTATTTCTGCAAAAGTAAAATTCTGTTCTATATTCCTTTCAACCTCTAAAATACCATCCGAACATAGTTAGTCTCACCTGTACACTTCTGTTAAATAATTCTTGTATCTATGTAAATGAAGAATACAGTATTTTATTTAGATCACATTAAAACGTACAAATCATATTATGTAGGTATTAGTATTATGGTTAGCAGAAACGTGCAATCGTGACGAGCTTAAAATATGTAAATAGGTGTTCAAATCCAAATAGAGCAATGATAGAAAATTATTCTGAATATTGTTTTTTTTTTTTAATATATATAAATAATATAATATATAATTAAATTTATATATTGTTTTAAAGGATTAAAGTACCTATACAAATAAAATTACCTGACTAATTTGCAGATTATGCATTCAAATATTATGAGCACATGGATAGTACGTTTGGTTTCACTGTACATTACGGTATGTTATTTATTATAATTCAAAAACTATGTACTTTAAAAAACAAAAGTATTAGGTATTTCATAAAAAGACATCAAATGCATTACCTAAATAAGTTTGATACATTTTTGTTTTAACATTTTAATTAAACTCGTAACATCTCGTTTATATACGAGATATATAAATGTTATAATATAAATGTTATATATCTCGTATATAAATGTTCCTTTTTTTTTCTATTTTTTTTTTTTTTTTAGATTGTAAGTTTCAATAAAGTTGAAAAAATTTTATACAATTTTCATTATTTTAAAATTAAACATGCATATTTATGTCACAAAAATAAAGACAAAAAACAAATAGACGGATTTTCTCTAACGCTTAACCATGTTACTGTGTAAAGACCTAATATTGTAACTATAAATAATTATGTGTTAATAAGATGTAGTTAATAATTTAACCAATTTCAGTTTTTTGATATTTACATCAATTATAATATATAACTCATTTTCAAGCAAATATTTATTTCTAAGTCAATATCTGATGGATGAAATTCAAGTTAAATATTGAATTCAGTCGATATCAATTTTTTTTGAGCCAAAAATAAAATACTACTTATACCTATACAATTTTTAAAACTGAAGACGCTGTGCTTAAACCTGAAGATTGGTGTAAAAGATTAATAACCATAAGGTAACGACGACTATATATTTAAATTATATTCTTATTAGTTGTTCAGATTTTGCTCTGTCCGGGTTTAGTTATACTATAAGTAATTATTACCAATTTTAAACTAAAAAAAAAAAGGTAAAGTTGAAAAGTTAGTTATAACTATATTTTTATACTGACTTACTATTACAGTAATAATACCTATCAAAATACAAATTGTTTGACCACGGTCAAAATTTTTAGTAAAACAATAACAGTTTTTTAAACGAGTATGTTTTTAATGTTGTATTCATTGTATGAATTATAATCTTTTAATAGTTACTTTAATATCATAATCGTTCCGATACATCCAAACTTTTGATAACTAATTTTCTTGTTTGTATTTTTTTCTCTCAAATGAATCAAAAACGTTATTCGATTTGTAAATTTTTATTATTTGAAGCTATATGATACTCAATAGATTGTTTACTGTAATATAGCCTCTAAATATTTTCCGAAAAAGAATGGTGTGCCTTCTCTTTAAAAATATTGAAAAACAAAAAAAGTCAAAAATTTAACTTTGAAAAAAAAAACAATCCAAGTATCATGAAAATTTTTTCAGCATCAAACTAAACATGTATTCTAGAAATTTACAGTTTTCTTGAAATTTAATCCCTTTCTTCCTCAATTTTTATCCTTTTATTGTTTCCTTCCTTCCTTTTTTATTTTTTATTTAATCAAATATTATCATATATATAATAAATAACTTGTCAATATAATTTTATTTTAACATAAAATTTTTTTAAACAAAATTGAAATGGAAATTTGCCCAAGAAACGGTCATTTGAAGGAGGAAGTTCATCCGAATCAAGAAAATATGGTGGAAGTAGAGGAAAAACCACTGAGTTTTATACATTTTTATAATTATTTAAATTGTATTTATGTAATGTACCATTTCATTTTAACATAACTGGACCTGTTTTTAAATTGTTTTAAAGTGTACCTATAAATTATATTTTACTTTCCAAATTAGATATATTACATTTAGCTCTGTTTTAAAAACCATTTTTATGCGCACTATGAGTTAATTGTTTTATAATGAACATGAATTTAAAATACCCCACACATTTGCTTTGATGCATAAAATACTTTGTTAATTTTGAGTTTCGGTACAAGACAATATGTTGTTTTTGTTTATGTTATATAAATATATATAATCTTCAAAGTATAATGGAATTTTGATAAATTGAAAATTAAAATAATCAGTAAGTCTTGCAAAAAACTTATGGCAATGTGAACTATCGAAGATAGTTATTTTATTCAAATTTTACAAATGCGAATAAACTATTTAAATAGGAGTTTAGGATCCATTTTTGTAAATATAATTCACAAACGTATTTACTGCGTACCTACTCATTATAAGAAGAAAAAGTTTTGGTCAAAATAAAAAACACGTATAGTACGTTTAACAAAACAAGTGTATATTAATTAATATTACTTCTACTTCCGTAATTAATCACTAAAACTTCACAAACACTAACAAAACACAAAGTGTAATAACACTTGACTGATACTTGGTATAAAATAAAAAAGTCTTACAATGCACTGTTTTAAAATGATTATTTTTAGAACACTTACCCAAAAATCACAATTCTTATACAATTTATGAAACTTGCAAAATTCTAAAACATGGTATTTTTGATAATAGATTTAAATTTATATTAATACATGTAATGCTTGTTTTAAGTTTATTAAAGTAACATTTCAATGTTATTTTGTACAATTATTAAATTGTTATAATTGTACAATGAGTTAAGCTGTGTATTAGGTGATTGTTGTACAATGGTTATGAATTTAAGAAACGCCAAGATTTTTCTTTGACGCGAAAAATCATTTTTTTTTATAGAGTGATAATTGTATTACATTGTTGCGGATGAATAGAAGAAAATTCGTTTTAGTAAACGTGTTTTTTTTTTCTATATTTTTGTTTCCAATTTCGGTTTTAACAAGTCATTAATTTAAAGTCGATAAGTTTTCACGTTTTTTAGACAAAAAGATTTTTTATTGTTAGTTAACTTTGAAATATGATGGAGGAATATTATTTATTTTTCAATATTACATTGACATTTTTGGATAAGGCTGAAAGTTTTAAATGTAAAATATTTTGGTAAAATTAGATGGAAATATTTCAAACTTGTAATCATCTAGATAGGTACTATGCAAAAATGCACAAATACCTAATTTTAAATTAAGTTTACATAGAAAAGTCAATGCAAATGACATAGTAATAATATTAGTGTAACGTACCATACTTTAAAAAAGAACATATAATGTAAAGTATGATAATTTTATACTAAGATAATCTTATCAACCGATTTTATGAGACTTACTTTACTTAGGTAGGTACATACTATTAGGTATTTGCTATACTCCTAGGTATTTGTTTAACATATTATTTTTAGAAAATACTTTTTTTTTCTCTCTTTACAAGTTATTTTATCGAATGTATTTTATGTAATAATTTATGAATTATTACTTACCAGATTATGATAATACTCTATTACAATAGTTACTATGAAATTAATAACATATCGAGTCGTTTAAAAACTGAAAGTAATATATTAATTGATGTAAATGTAAATGCACTTCAAATAAATACTACTATTATTCTGGGAATAGTGAAAAAGACAACATGTAAGAAACTTTTCAATATTCGTCCACTAGAGCACGCGATATCATCCGTGTTAACAAGCGAGACGTAAACCTGATTTTAAAGAAGACAAATTAGAAAACATTTAACTTACAAGTTTGTTTGGTCGCATGTATAAAATAAGTTATAAATTATTAAAAAAAATGTTTTGTTACTATCGCGAAATTCGATCGAAAAATCAATTTTAATTTATTACACACGGTTTAACACAAGACACACACACACACACACACATTATTTTTAATGAGCCCTGCTGTTAAATGATTAAACACTTAGGTCTATATTTTGATGAACGCTTAAAGTGGAGTTACATGAGTATTAATAAACTGATATTGAACTTTAGGAAATTATTTTATATGTTTGAACCTCTTGAATGTGTTCTCTGTGATAATTTGAAACAAATGGTTTACAATGCTCTAGTACAATCTATCACGTTGTACGGCATTACGCTACTTCCAAACCAATGGCCCATTCAACAGCGTAGTTGGTACTCCGTCAAACTACTCACGTGACTCAGGGTGATTCTAGCATTTAGATTAGAGATGGAAAGTTTAGTTCATTTTTGTGAATAGTTCATTAGTTCACAGTTCAATCAAGTGAATAGTTCAAATGACCTATTCTTAAGTTCACATAGTTCACTATTTTTATTGATGATACTGATATTGTTAGGAAATGAACTATTTCGTTTTATCACTACTAGTTCGTGAACTTTTACACAATGCTACCAATTTTTTTCGAACTATGAACTGTTAAGTTACAGGTACTGAAACAGTTCAGAATAGTTCGTCAAAGTGAATAGTTCATTTGAACTATTCGTTCACGAACTTAACATCTCTAATTTAGATTATGAGCGAGCGGTGATGAACGTATTGTTTTTACAATGATGTTTTTTCTTTTTTTTTTTCTGTAAACAAATTTATGGGTATAGTAAATGCTCTAAATTTCAAAGTCAGTACCTCTAATAAAAGATCATTGATGGTCTTTGAGAGGTCACGAATTTTAAAGTTCAAAATTTAAAATAATACAGTCGTAAAACTAAGCGAAAAACGTGTTTGTGTCGTATTGATTTAGTTTTTTAGCCGTAACATGCAAAATAATTATCGGAACAAATATTGAAACTTTTGTATAAAATTTAAACAGGTATAATACGATTTCGTCAAAAGTTTCTAAAACTTTTGAGCTAAGTAAAGAGCTACGAATTTCTCGAAAAATCTAACAGGACGTGTACTAGACAACTGAGCTCGCTCAAAACCGTATTGATACATCATCATTGCTTTCAGACATTAAAACAGAACACGTATTTATACTAGACCCACCCAAAGCTACAAACTGGCTACCCCCCGTCAAACCACTCACACGACCTAGAGAGCGATACTAGGTGGTTTTTTTTTTTTAATTATTATACTAATTATTATTGTTTTTCAACGACCATTTTACCTGTTGTGTTTTCCATATAGCATTCGAGATCCGTATAATTTGTCTCTCCGACAGCACTGCGATAGGTACGTTCATCGCGTCATCGGAGATTATACCCGACGGTCGACACCGCGAAAACCTGAGTAACGCGTACATGATAAATTATCGTCATTCTCAATGCGCGCGGTCCTTGTATATTAGAACGACGGACCGACCCTTCCGTCCTCGCGGCTTGACTGCACATCGAGTGTTTAATAACAATAAGTAATAACTATGCAGTATGACAAACAAATGTTTTTTTAATAAATTACGAATATTCGTGGTTAAAAAATATAAAACAGACTTCAAAAAACAAAAAAAAAAAATCCCTAAAAAGAATAAAATAAAGTTTTTTTTAGAAAACTATAGAAAATTTACACATTCGACCGTTTGATTTCCCGATATTTCGTTCGGTATGTATTTCAAATATTTATCAATCAGCCGCGCAGCTCTCCAAACTCCGTCATCCCAAATTGATTTGATATTATTGAATTGTTTTTTCTTTTAATTATTTTATATTTTTCGGGGTTTCTAGTTTTTGGAAGTCGGTTTTATTTTTTTTTAAATTTTTTTATTTTATAATATCCGGTAGAACGTAATTGTGTTCAGCAATAATAATTTATCAACGAAAGCAAAAGAAAATTTGTGTCGTGTCAGTCGTATGTTATTAACGTTACCGTAACGTTATAGCGATTTTTTCTGTACTGGTTATTTTTAATTTGTTTCCAATAGCATTGAAACAATTTCAATAAAATTAATACGAAACCGCATCCGAAGTGTAACCTAATAGACAAAAAATGAGTCTTAGATATCGGTTCACAATTGACGGAGTTATCGACGAGCATACATAAAAATAAAATTAAAATATATTCGCAGACAAACATAGAACCTCCTCTTCTTCGAAGTCGGTTAAAAATACGTTTTATTTTTTTCAGTTACATACTGTCCAACTCCTTTCTAGTTCCTGTACGGGACACTACAATATTGAACATCAGTTGAAAATCCACAAAAAAAAAAATTCCTAAAGAAATACCGAATTCGCCATCTGTACATTTTTTGTGGTTTAAACGATACAAAGTGGATTCATTACAAAGAATGAATTTTAATTCAACAAAATCGTCTTTGACGTTATATTTTTGTAAACGCGTGTTCGTTTAAACTATATAGTGAACTATAGGTTCTAGTGACTCATAAATTCAACAAAGTTTCAATAATACGTAAAATACCATCGCAAAATTTTGATGAACATCGCTTCGATTTTGATATTTCGTGAACGGATAAAATTTTGACTCTAATATGATATTATTTTTTACTAACTAAAAGAATGTAATTAAGTGGTGGTATCAAAGAGAGATGGACAAAATAATCGTTCAAAATAATCTCGTTTTCCGACATTCCACATTTCTAAATTTCGTTCCCAGTACGTCCCTGTGTACACGGGTGACGACGGTCGTTTTTACCAATCACCAAAATGGTACGATTACCGTTTCCACCAAAGTACGGTTTTACCCGAGAGGTACTACAGCTGTTTGTTACTGCGCGTCCGGCCTGGGTAACAAACAGTCGAATTCATGCGGGGGCGACGTGGCGATCACCCTTTGGGTATTTTCAAAAAAATCGTATTGTGGGTGAGACTTGTTTAAGAGTGGGTTGTTCACTGTTTGTCAGCCGTAGGAAACACGTTGCGACGGGTATTGTAAAAATTTTGAAAAAACGAGTGCGCACTCTTCAGAATTTAGTTCAATAAACGTCATGGCTACACGTTACAGCTGAGCCGGAACGAGCCGAGGAAGGTTGACAGCCGGCGCAGGTATATACATAAATGGTGACGCCGAGTGGCGGATATACGCGGAACGAGTTTGGCGGTGTACGACAACACAATGGGGCGTAGGTACTGTTCGGCAGGCGCCGAGCGCGTTCAGTGCGGGGAAAGGATTAATTAATATTGTCTCGAATTAACTAACCAGTGCGTACCGATAATACAACAGGATACACGTACGTAATAAAGTGTACACGCGTGTGGGCTCTATCCTTCTTCCCGGGTAACAATTTGAATATTATATCCTTCTTCCCGGGTAACAATTTGAATATTATATCCTTCTTCCCG